>LR738562.1:2245000-2767500 GCA_902685375.1 Neostethus bicornis | reverse complement strand
CTGGGTAGGAAAAAGTCCTAAAAATCCAGACTAAGTCAGTCATCTTCTTATCCGTCTATCCCTTTCTGGGTTGCGGTGGGTGCCAGAGCCCATCCCCGCTGATTTAAGGCGAAGGGCAGGATACACCCCGAACAGGTCGCCAGTCTGTCGCGGGGCCACACACATACAACTATTCACACGCACACACACTCATTCTTAGGGGCAATTTGGCACCGGCCAATCAACCTAGCATGCATGTCTTTGGAGGGTGGGAGGAAACCAAAGCACCCGGAGGTAACCCACGCAAACACAGGGAGAACATGCAAACTTCACACAGAAAGGACAGTGTTCCAAGCCGTGCTGCCCTCAGACTAAGTCGACATATAAAAAAAGAATTCACATAGACACAGGAGAGACTAGCTCTCTTTAGAGTGTCCTTCCTGGGTAGGAAGGGTTACACTTGATCATTCACTTCTACAATTGTATAGTTTGTGTTTACATGATGTAACAGATGAGCTTCATCCTGACTAAAGTGCTGATGAAGTAAAGGTTTAAATAAGTCTCTGGTTCACCAGGAGGCTTTTTGTTTCTGTCAGCATGGGTGAACCTTGTCTTGTATTTATGTCTCAAATGTGTGTTTCTCTGAATTTCTGATTTTCTCTCTTTGTTTGGGCTCCTAATGCTTATGAAATGATGACAGATGAATGTCCAGGTTTCCACACGTGTCCAGCGCTCCATTCGGTTATCGAAGCATGCCGTGGCAGTAACAGAGATCTATGAATGTCGTTTTCATGTCCAACCTTACAGCAGATAATAGTCGTGGTCAATACATGTTGGCTTGATAAATGGACTTGTTCTTTGCAGTCTCTCAGCTTAATGCATGCATATTGTATAAAAATCCAGACATCAATCTCAGCGTGTCCCCTCTGCTTGGAGTCAATATGTTTTTTGAGGAATGGACTCGGAGCCATAAACCTATCTGAATATGTCCTATGTATGAAAATACGCTGACCAGTGCAGAGAGGGTTTAAAATAAGGAGCTGAATGATGATATACGCACACCTTGAGGGGACAGACGGACTTAAGAACGAATAAGCAGGAGGTCTGTCCTTCTTTTTTATATGTTGACTAGAACATGGTCACTTTCTGTCAACCCTTTTCTAGCCCTTTGTTTTCACTCTTTTCTTTTTTTATGCTTTTCTGTAATTTATCACACAGAGCTGTAGAAGTGTAATGTAGATATCTAAACCCGACTCGCTCCTCTCTCTCATTCCTCCAGCCCTACAGGGACCAGGTTTATGTATGGGTGTGTGTGTTGGGGGTTGGCTTAGATGAGGAGTTGTTATAGAAACCTTTACTGCTACTGATGGCAATGAGTCGAGACCCCTATATGACTGTTTAGATTTACTATCTCAGGGGTAAAGTGGAGCAATGTGCTCCCTTAAACTCACACATCGAGCACAAATAATAACCAGCAGCATGTGGTTGGATTTGACCATTTATTCCAGTGTCTCCCACCATGTGGAGTTTTATTAAATATCCCACAAAGCCTTGGGGATTGAGGGAAAAGATTAAAGGAGTGAGAAATAAAAGAAACATATAGAAAAAAAAAGAATGAGATAAACATTGTGTGGCTCGGAGCAATTATTAGGAATAACAAGGCAAGTTTTATGAATAATAGGTTTGCTTGGTAATAAAAAAAAAAATGATTGTTTTGTTTTATGAATGGTTCTATTTTACTGCTTCAGAAAAGAAAATGTGTCCAGATTTAAAACACTTAATAAAGAACACCTCAGCATAAGACGTTGAAGGAAAGCATCAACAACTGATTGCTCAACGCGGAGAGCGGAGCATCTTCTAATTCTCATGGAGGTGTTGCCAAAGCCTCAACCTAATCTGGTTCAAGTAGCAGAGAAGCACAGTGTCTCATACTGTTTCCTGTCTGCTATGTCCCCTACCACACAAGCTAATCTTTCCATTGAGACACACGAACCACATATTTCACAGTAATGCTCTGACGCCTTCAGAATATTTTGCAAGGTTTCTCTTTCTGAATCTAATGGGAATTCACTCGGTCAGCAAAGAAGGGTTTGAATTCTCCTGTGAGTTACACGTTACTACAAATCACTGAGATAAACCTTTGATAAACATGAGGCTGATACTTTTTCTAGAAATAAACACATAAAGACCTCCATATTTTCTATATTATCTCTGTAAGTTAAATTTTGTGAATATATTTTTTTGTGTGATGTTTGAGCCATCAAATTGCTTCTTTTTTAAAATAGGAGTTTTATTTCTGTGTGCTTTGAAAGAGTAACCTCGGCCTAAGTAGCGGTAAAACATGAAATAAAGAGTACGACCAAAGAGGAAAACGTACGACTGACCCTCTCTTTTTTTTAATGTCTCTCACCCTCTGTGGATAAATTTTTTTAAAAGAAAAGAGGATATCTTCTTTATGGAAAATCCTTGTTCGGATTGTTTTGCTTCTCTGGAAACTGGAATATCACCTTTGTAACCGTCTTTCCCTCCGAGGTGCTAGGGGTGTAGGAGCCCATCTTTGTTGATTCAAGGCGAGGCACAGGGTACACCCCGAACAGTCACCAGTCAGAAACCATAGACACACACACACTCATTCCTAGGGGAAATTATGTAGTGGCTAATCAACCTAACAGGCATGATTATGGAGGCTGGGAGCAAACTGGAGTATCTAGAGAAAACCTACGTATACATGAGGAGAACATACAAACTCCACACAGACAGGCCAGTGTTCCAAGCCTCGTCCCCATCCGGGACTCAAACCCCCAACCTTCTTGAAACCACTGGGCTACCCACTGCCTCACCAGATCTCCAGGACGGATTCTTATTGATATTTTTGTATATTTTTCAAAACACCACCAAAAAATATAAAATGTCCAATAATGTTAAAAAGGAAATACTGAATTAATTATTTTAATATCAGGCCGGGTGGTGACCGAAAGAATGAGATCACGGATACAAGTGGCCGAAATGAGCTTCCTCTGCAGGGTGGCTGGGCTCTCACTCAGAGATCAGGTGAGAAGCTCAGTCATCCAGGTGGAGCTCAGTGTCAAGCTGCTCCTCCTCCAGGTCAAGAGAAGCCAGAAGGGGTGGTTCGGGCATTCAGTCGGGAAGCCCCCGTGCGCCTTGCCAGTGAGGTGTTTTGGGCACATCCCACTGGGAGGAGACCAAGGAGCAGACCCTGGACCCGCTGGACAGACTACGTCTTACAGCTGGCTGGGGAACGACTCAGGATCCCTCCGGGTGAGCTGGAGGATGCAGCTGAGGCGAGAGAAACCTGGGCTTCCCGTCTGAGGCTGTTGCCCCTGCGCCCTGGCCCTGGATAAGCGGAAGACGACAGAACGGATCGAACCAAAAAAAAAATTATTATAAAATTGATCAATATTACGCAGCTCCTTTCGTGTCTCATTCTGCTTCCTTATCTAGATAGATGTAGATCCATATCTATTTTCTACAGGTCTGCATGCTTTTATTTAGAAGGAATTTAGAAGGCTTTTATTTTGTTTATATTTGAATATCTTTACATATAATCTGTTCCTTTCTATCTGAGCCGTCGTGTTATTGTAAATGACATGAGGCTATTTTATCTTAAAAAGAGGAGGTTATCGTCATTTTTTTCTCGCTTCTGTGCAGTTGGCAGTAGGAACTTAATGTTAATCTTAATGACAGTTGATAGAGGATATCTAGTTCCAACGCAGTGTGTGTGACAGTGTTATTGTCTGTATGATTAACTCCACCATGTTTTCAGACTCTTTTTTCTTTAGACAGAACCATAGCAATGCTTTTTAGTCCCTCATCAAGAAATGCTCTTCATTTCCACCAGGTCTCCTTTTCTCCTTCCTCGTCTGTCTGTCGCTTCTCTCTGAGGCCATTACTGATGATAAACACCGTGGTTTGTATCAGCGGGATGCACCTGGCATTAAAGTGAACGCTTAAGAAAGTAATTAGTTGGGCTGCGTGGCTCTACTCTTCCCAGTAGATGCCCATAGGCGGTGTAATAAATGAGGGCCAGGATCCATAGGAATAGGATGCTAGCGATTTCTGCCAGTGCCGCTGTCATCGTTCAATACTCTGACGCAGAGCAATGGCCTTGTCATGCCTTCTAGCAAATGACTGAATTTTTTCCCTGATAGATCTACAAATTCAGAGGCTTCTCCGCTTCCAAACTGCATAATGTTTCTGTGGTAAATGTTAGGGATCATTCAAGGTGGATCATTTTCCCAGAGCAGAAAAATCTTTAAGAAATCAGCCGACCTTTCAGGAAGTGAGCTTATTCACTTCGATGCTGACAGATGGCTATAAATCCTGTTTTGACAAACTCACGATGGAATAAAAACTGGATTGTCTGGTTTAACTTTGCCAGTATGCGATTAATCTGCAGCGAAGCTTTTAACAGGAGGTACCAGAAAGTCCCACGTTTCCTGTTTTATCATCCCTCCTCTAACTTACTTTGAAGTTTAGAATTGATTTTAAATTTTTAGTCATTACTTTTGGAGCTTTTCACGGTAAGGCCCCTCAGTACAGACCTTTTGACCAGTTACTTCTCTGGTCACACTCTGGCCATTCATTAAGGATCTAATTTGAGACATGAGAAAGCAGTCTCCAGAATTCTTGGTACTGTTCTTCTCCTTCTTCTTTCGGCATTTCCCTTCATGGGTCGGCACATCAAGTCAGTTTCTTCCATCTGACTCTATCTGCTGAATCTTCTTCGGTCACACCAACTATCTTCATGTCTTCCTTCACTGTATCCATGAACCTCCTCTTTGGTCTTCCTCTAGTCCTCTTTCCTGGTGGTTCCAAATCCAGCATCCTTCTTCTGATGTACTCTCTCTCTCTCCTCTGCACATGTCCAAACCATCTCAGTCTGACCTCTCTGACTTTAAAACCTCTAACATGTGCTGTTCCTCTGATCCTGTCCATCCTGGTCACTCCCAGAGAGATCCTCAGCATCTTCATCTCTGCTACCTCCATATGTTTCCTGTCTTTTCATCAGTGCCACTGTCTCTGGACCTAACGCAATTTCACGACCATTAGGCGCATCGTACGAGAAGGCGCAGCCTCAGTTATGTGCGCCATTGCTGTATTTAACACACATATAAGGCGCAGTGTACGAAAAGGCGCAGTCTCAGTCACACACCGCCTTACAACAACACACATGCAAGCATGCAAATGTGTGTATTAAAAAATAGATCGGGAGCAAAACTGAGTTTGGTTGTACTTTATTT
Organism: Neostethus bicornis; assembly: GCA_902685375.1. NCBI lineage: Eukaryota > Metazoa > Chordata > Actinopteri > Atheriniformes > Phallostethidae > Neostethus > Neostethus bicornis. The sequence goes on along the minus strand of LR738562.1, from coordinate 2,762,260 downwards.
AAGTAGTAACGATACTAAACAAGCACATTACCGGTAATAGTCTTTATTCAAATCCGTCAAAGTCCTCATCCTCTGTTTTGGAATTGAACAGCTGCGCAAAATCCAACAGAACAGGTCCACTTCGCTCCTCGCTGTCAAAGTCACTGTCTGTACTGTGCGGCTCCTCAGAAAGGACACCAGCTTTTGAGAAAGCTCGGATAACAGTACCAGCAGACACGTTAGTCCAAGCATCTACAATCCATTGGCAAACTGTAGCGTAACTCGCCCGGCGCTGCCTTCCACCCTTCGTGAAACTGTGGTCTCCTTCGGTCATCCATCGCTCCCACGCCGCTCACACTTCACTCTTTAACGTTCTCTTTCAGGTCCGCCTCGCGGGCACCGCGTTTTCTTTTAGGTCCGCCTTTTATCACACACAAGGCGCACCGCTCATTTTGAAGAAAATTTGAGACTTTTATATGCGCCTCATAGCCGTGAAATTACAGTACTCATATCTAATCCTGTCCATCCTGGTCACTCCCAGAGAGATCCTCGGCATCCTCATCTCTGCTACAAACATCTCTGCTTCCTGTCTTTTCCTCAGTTCCACTGTCTCTAGACCTGATATACTCATATCTAATCCTGTCCATCCTGGTCATGTTATTTGGTGAATTGCAGTTCCCTTTGTGTTTTTATCAGTAAAAGGTGCTCCATAAATAAGAGGATCTAAATTGTTTGGATGTAAAGTGAGCTCACCTGGGTCTGCTAAAAGAACTTAAAGAGATGCAGCCGACTCTTTTCAAGAAGTCCCCGCTTAGCTCAGCATTTGTTAAACAGTCTCGTTGAAGTGTATTGATTATTGATGCTTCTGTTAAAGCTGCTCAAGGTTCGGAGTCACCCTCTCATATCATCATAAATTGTCACTGACCCGCACTGACAAGGACTCTATAGATTTTAGCTGAGTCGCTAACAGATTTCAGCGTGCACATGCATCCACGTCTCATGCACATTCCTGCTGCATTGCACCCCAGGTAATGACCCATGTGACCAATCCCCCCGCTTTGCATCCAACAGGGGGCAATTTCTCTCTCTAAGATGCAAATCGAACATCTGATTCAGACTGCAGAGGCTCCGTTTCATCCCCCTCCCAATTTCCCTGGATGTCCGCAGTTGCTGACGGGTGAAAATTTCTTTGTCTTTCACACCCGTGCAAGATGCATTTAGTGAGCCAGATGGACCGTCCTGGGCACTGATGTGAGCAAAATGATGACACCGCCATTAGCATAATAGGCCAATGGGCATGTGCACGCGTGGTCGTTATGGATTTTTATGGGGTGTGGGAAGAGACAGACAAAAGCAGTAAATGTCGGGCCTGACAGACTGACTGGTGGGATGTCCCTCTGCTGAGACAGGCCAACACATCAAAGCCTTCAGTGCTTTTAAACAAGAAATTCCCATTTAAAAACAAGAAGAGGAGCTTCCATCATTAAAAGTTGCTTCATCTGGATTTTACCAGCATAATTAGCAGCAGCTGCTACGAACCTTAAGTAAGGCCACGAGCAAGTAAAGTTAAACTGATGTGTGGCCTGGAGAGTAAACATATCAGCTTATAAAAGCTTCCATATGGCCGAAGAACGCTGGGAAAAATCTAAAACAGTTTTTGCAAATGAAATATTTACCCAGCTAAAATGAATTGATCGCCTGAACCCCAAACGAATCATTTCAAGCACCTCTTAGAAGTGTTTTGAAAGAAAAAAGAGAATTCCGTTCTGTTCCGTCGTCTGCTCATCCGTGGCCGGGTCGCGGAGCAACAGCCTCAGATGGACGGCCCAGGCTTCTCTCACCTCAGCTGTATCCTTCAGCTCATCCGGAAGGATCCCGAGTCGTTCTCCCGGTGGGACGTGCCTGAAACACCTCACCAGCAAGGCCGCTCGGGGGGCATCCTGACCAGATGCCCGAACCACCCCATCTGGCTCCTCTCAACCTGAAGGAGGAGCGGCTTGACACCGAGCTCCTCCCAGATGGCAGAGCTCCTCACCCGATCTCTGAGTGAGAGCCCAGCCACCCTGCGGACAAAGCTCCTTTCGGCCGCTTGTATCTGCGATCTCATTCTTTCGGTCACCACCCACAGCTGTTGACCATAGGTGAGGGTTGGAATGTAGATCCTGGTTGCCACGGTGAGGGTAGGAACATAGATCCTGGTTACCATGCTGAGGGTGGGAACGTAGATCCTGGTTACCATGGTGAGGGTAGGAACGTAAATCCTGGTTGCCACGGTGAGGGTAGGAACGTAGATTCAGGTTACCATGGTGAGGGTAGGAACGTAGATCCTGGTTACCATGGTGAGGGTAGGAACGTAGATCCTGGTTACCATGGTGAGGGTAGGAACGTTGATCCTGGTTACCATGGTGAGGGTAGGAACATAGATTCTGGTTACCATGGTGAGGGTAGGAACGTAGATCCTGGTTACCATGGTGAGGGTAGGAACGTAGATCCTGGTTACCATGGTGAGGGTAGGAACGTAGATCCTGGTTACCATGGTGAGGGTAGGAACATAGATTCTGGTTACCATGGTGAGGGTAGGAACGTAAATCCTGGTTTCCATGGTGAGGGTAGAACGTTGATCCTGGTTACCATGGTGAGGGTAGGCACGTAGATCCTGGTTACCATGGTGAGGGTAGGAACGTAAATCCTGGCTACCATGGTGAGGGTAGGAACGTAGATCCTGGTTACCATGGTGAGGGTAGGAACGTAGATTCAGGTTACCATGGTAAGGGTAGGAACGTAGATCCTGGTTACCATGGTGAGGGTAGGAACGTAGATCCTGGTTACCATGGTGAGGGTAGGAACGTAGATCCTGTTTACCATGATGAGGGTAGGAACGTAGATTCAGGTTACCATGGTGAGGGTAGGAACGTAGATTCAGGTTACCATGGTGAGGGTAGGAACGTAGATTCAGGTTACCATGGTGAGGGTAGGAACGTAGATCCTGGTTACCATGGTGAGGGTAGGAACGTAGATCCTGGTTACCATGGTGAGGGTAGGAACGTAGATCCTGGTTACCATGGTGAGGGTAGGAACGTAGATCGACTTGTAAATCAAGAGAAAACAGAATGAAAATGCAAAATGTTTTTTAAATAAAAAAAACTGGAAATAAAATAAATGAATGAATGAATTTAATTAGTGAAACATACATGATTGATTTTTAAAATATGTACTTGTACATATTTAAAAAGTTTTTTATTTACCTCTCATCATTATTTTTTAAGATTAGAACTATGCTTTTTCTTAGTTTACTCTTTGGCTTGCAGCCTCTCCTCGCTGCAGTCCCATGGCAGTGATGGATCCACCTTTCCACTGGAATATTTTTCCAGGGAACCCTCTGGCCTCTTTGTTGATATGTAGCGATGCACGCAGCCGGCTGCAGACCTTTAACCTCCATCCCAACAGATACAGTCATGGTTATTCTTGCCTCAGGTGTTTTTGGCTGGAAGGACTGTAATAAAGAAAAAAAAAGAAAAAAACAAAAGGCAAGGTGTGCACACAATGCAGTGCCTGGTGGATTCTTACTGCATGAACTCCCTTCAGATAAAAGTCACGATTAGAAGGCTTATTTTATAAACTCTATTTTTCTCTTCGTACTGTTGACTCTTCTTCTTTGTCCTCTTTTCTATTTAACACTATATCACCCATTTTTCACCCCTGCAGGAGGTATGAGGCTTATTCTGTGTGTCCAGACCTCCAGGGCCAGATCCTCGCGTGCTACAAGGAGAACGTTGGAAAAACCTTAAACTGCTCCAACATAGCAGCTCTTTACCTTCAATGTGTGAACAACGCCAAACAGGTAACCAAGGAGATTCCTTCTAATATTTGTTCCTCCTTTGTGGTAATATTTCTCAGGTGCTGTGTGGTGTTGTGTCTGGCACCAACAGCATATGAGAGAATCATTTTTTTTTGTTTGTTACCTTTGGGATGTGAGTTACGGTCTCCATGGACTCGATGCATTTCCCTGAATCTCAACAATACTCAATTGGATTGGGATTTGGGGAGTTAGGAAACTGGTTGGACTGATTTCTCGCATTCCTCCTGCAGAGCAGCTTTTTTTTTTAGCAGATTATTAAAGAAGATTGTGAAATAAAAGCTTTATTTGCTGTGAAGTTTAAGCTTAGGACGTATTTTTTTATGCCAGAACTAACAGCTCCGGGAAACTATGAGTCAAGGTTTTCTTACAAAATATTCTGCTGGGAAATGTTGAGTTGGATAAAAACTCTTTAGAAATTTTAGATTTTATCATTTGATCTGAAATTAAATGAGTTGAATTGATAAAGTCTATTTTAAATGTTTGAATCTGAAATTCTTTTCTTTGTAAAAATGTTTTTGAATATTTAAATGCTTGAATGAATGTTGAAGTTTTCTATGGTGCTGCATCGTTGAGCAGACTGAATAACAGAGTGAACGAAGGAACACATTTAATCATTTAAACTGAAATTATTAATAATGTAAAAGGTTTGAAACATATACATAGTTCCTCCACAGTTTTTAGTGAAGAATTAGCACATTTGGTCTGTTCCGTCATGTTCCACTTATCCGGGGCCGGGTCGCTGGGTTGTGGGGGAAACCCAGGCTTCTCTCACCCCGGCTGCATCCTCCGTCCAGCTCACCCTGGAGGATCCCGAGTTGTTCCCCTGCCAGCCGTGAGACATAGTCTTTCCAGCAGGTCCGGGGTCTGCCTCTGGGGTGTCCTCCCGTTGGGACGGGTATGAAACACCTTAGCAAGGAGGCGCTAACCAGATGCATCCTAACCAGATGCCCAAACAAACCCATCTGGCTTCTCTCGACCCGAAGGAGCAACGGCTCTACTCCGAGCTCCTCTCGGATGGCAGAGAATTAGCACAACATTCATCAAGTTATTTCATCAGAATAAGTCTGTTTTTTTAAATGAAGAATAAAATAATCTTTCGTTTGCAGCAGAGTTTCTGTAAAGTATGAATTTGTTAATAAGTTGAACTAAGACTTTTTTAAATTTTGTTTTTCGTCTTTGAAACCACTCATTCCTATCGTAGCTGGGGACGATGCCGGAGTCTATCCCTGTTAATTTAAGGCGACAGGCAGGGTAAACCCTGAACAGGTTGCAAGCATGCTGCGAAGCCACACACACAGATTTTATTTATTAAAGTTTTAGTTAGAAATAATCCACATCTTGGCCACAGGGGGCGTTGGCCTAGTGGTAGAGATACCGTCTTTCGACCGGGAGAATCTGGTTCGATTCCCGCTGGGCTCAAGCCATCCCAGAAAAGACACAAAAACAAAGAAAATAAAACAACAAAAAGACAAAAAAAAAACCTTTAGAAATAATTGACAACTTAAAGGAAAAATTTAAGATAATAAACTTCCTTTTTTTTTTTTTTTGGTAAAGAAAAACAAGTACGTGCATGCATCAGGATGGACGGACAACGTGTAAGTTAATAGTTTCTTTAATTTGAGTTGATCAGTGTGTTAAAAAGTAGCTCTATGTGTTTAGCAGTAGAACATCGTTCCTGTAAGACGTCCTCCTCTTGTCTAAATAAATGAATATAAAAATCAGAGCACACACATGGATACACATTAGCTTCCATTTCCATCCCAACATAATGTCTTTTAACTTCTTGCTTTCAGACACAAAACCTCTTCCACTGGCTCGCCGGCGCCTGAATTCTAACTTTAAATATCCAGATTGAAGCCTATAGTGTATTTCCATAATACCTGCTGACACAGGCATTCCCCAGAAAGTCTGTGTGTGTTTTAATTTAATAGGTCCAAAGGAGCAGCGGCGACTAGTTGGACATTATTGTCCTCTTTGTGTTCATCGTCAGGTACCGCTGTGTTTTATTCAGACTCACAGTCTGGTAATAGTAATGCCACTCAGGTTGATATTAAACTGATTTCACTTCTCTCACTTCGCTGTACGAAACGTACGACTCGCCCAAAACCACTCCATTTGCATTCATAGAGCTTTTCTATTAGATTCTTACACAATTGCATTGTTTTCCTGGAATTGGGCAAAACTGAGTTTTCTGTCTCCCTCTCGCTCTCTCGGGCATTAGTATTAGATCTAAAAGTCAGATGCTGGCAGATTTTTAAGCTATATATCATGTAAATTGCACAATGTTTTATTCATCTAGTGGACGTGTGTGTGTGCAAGTGCATTTAAAAGGGTTACCTGTACCGCCGTTAGGATTCACCGAGGGTCTACTCCCAGACCGGATGCTCTTACCATCCTGTAAATTGTTTGGAAACAAGCCGGAGACAATATGCTAATCCTCTGGTGTTTATCACCCGGCAGCAATCACAACACGCCTTCTGTTCTTCTTCTTATCTGTTCTTAAGACTTGCTTTTAAAGTCATTAGGTGTAAGAGAAGAAGCTGTGTGATAAGACTCCGGAGGAATAATGTGTAGAAACAGAAAAGAAGGAAAGGCTTTGATATGAGCTGATGCACCTTCATGATTATGCTGCTTTATCGGAGCTGAGCAGGAAGTGGCTCCAAGAACAAATGCCAAAGGACGTGGCGTGCTGCTCTCGGGGTCAGAACGTCCAAACATAACCTCGGACTTAGACTCTGAGTCTTACAGCAGTTAAATCGAATGTGGAACTTGCAGTACCATGAGATTTAATGGTCATGTCCATGATGTTAAAAATAAAAAGTAAAAATCAGCTAAATTTTTAGAAACTCCGACCTCCCAGCTGGAACCAGCAGAGACAGAAGTGCCATCAGTCGCCCCTCTTTGTCCCTGATAATTAGCCTTCTTATCAAAACACACTGTGATAACATTTAGACCCACTTTCAGTCTCTTTTCATACCCTCCTCACCCCGCCACCATCCCTCCGTCATCCCCTCTGTCTGCTATCCCTTCATCCAGAGCTGCATTTCTAATGCATTCACTGCTTAGCAGGTCTGATAGCAAACAGCGAGCGCGGCAGTCAGAGGAAAGATAAAGTCTCTTCTTCCTTCTTCCTCTCTCAATAAATAGGAGTTTATCACGGAGGCTGATCTCTCCATCCACCGCTTGCCGCCTCATTCCGTATTCTCGCTGCATGACTGCCTTTTGCTCCCTATCTCTTCCTTCTCCACTTCATTTTTTTTTTCACTGACCCTTTCTTCTGGCTTTGACTCTCTGAGGGAAGAGTTTCAGGGGATGTTAAATTTGCCTGGAACTGAAAAGAAAAACTGCTCTAACATGTTATTAAATTTCTATGAAGCATTTAATAGTTTTGATATTTACAAAACTCAATCTTCTCTGTGAAAAAAAACCTGAGCCGAAAAACAAAGCTCTCGATTTACAAGTCGATCTACGTTCCTACCCTCACCATGGTAATCAGGATCTACGTTCCTACCCTCACCATGGTAACCAGGATTTACGTTCCTACCCTCACCATGGTAACCAGGATCTACGTTCCTACCCTCACCATGGTAACCAGGATCTACGTTCCTACCCTCACCATGGTAACCAGGATCTACGTTCCTACCCTCACCATGGTCACCAGGATTTACGTTCCTACCCTCACCATGGTCACCAGGATTTACGTTCCTACCCTCACCATGGTAACCAGGATCTACGTTCCTACCCTCACCATGGTAACCAGGATCTACGTTCCTACCCTCACCATGGTAACCAGGATCTACGTTCCTACCCTCACCATGGTTACCAGGATCTACGTTCCTACCCTCACCATGGTAACCAGGATCTACGTTCCTACCCTCACCATGGTAACCAGGATCTACGTTCCTACCCTCACCATGGTAACCAGAATCTACGTTCCTACCCTCACCATGGTAACCAGAATCTACGTTCCTACCCTCACCATGGTAACCGGGATCTACGTTCCTACCCTCACCATGGTAACCGGGATCTACGTTCCTACCCTCACCATGGTAACCAGGATCTACGTTCCTACCCTCACCATGGTAACCAGGATCTACGTTCCTACCCTCACCATGGTAACCAGAATCTACGTTCCTACCCTCACCATGGTAACCAGAATCTACGTTCCTACCCTCACCATGGTAACCGGGATCTACGTTCCTACCCTCACCATGGTAACCGGGATCTACGTTCCTACCCTCACCATGGTAACCAGGATCTACGTTCCTACCCTCACCATGGTAACCAGGATCTACGTTCCTACCCTCACCATGGTAACCAGGATCTATGTTCTTACCCTCACCATGGTAACCAGGATCTACGTTCCTACCCTCACCATGGTAACCAGAATCTACGTTCCTACCCTCACCATGGTAACCAGGATCTACGTTCCTACCCTCACCATGGTAACCAGGATCTACGTTCCTACCCTCACCATGGTAACCGGGATCTACGTTCCTACCCTGACCATGGTAACCGGGATCTACGTTCCTACCCTCACCATGGTAACCGGGATCTACGTTCCTACCCTCACCATGGTAACCGGGATCTACGTTCCTACCCTCACCATGGTAACCGGGATCTACGTTCCTACCCTCACCATGGTAACAAGGATCTACGTTCCTACCCTCACCATGGTAACCAGGATCTATGTTCCTACCCTCACCATGGTAACCAGGATCTATGTTCTTACCCTCACCATGGTAACCAGGATCTACGTTCCTACCCTCACCATGGTAACCAGAATCTACGTTCCTACCCTCATCATGGTAACCAGGATCTACATTCCTACCCTCACCATGGTAACCAGGATCTACGTTCCTACCCTCACCATGGTAACCAGAATCTACGTTCCTACCCTCACCATGGTAACCAGCTTTGGGTGGTGACCGAAAGAATGAGATCGCGGATACAAGCGGCCGAAATGAGCTTCCTCCGCAGGGTGGCTGGCCTCTCACTCAGAGATCGGGTGAGGTGCTCGGTGTCGAGCCGCTCCTCCTCCATGTCGACAGGAGCCAGATGGGGTTGTTCGGGCATCTGGTCAGGATGCCCCAGAGCCCCTCGCTGGTGAGGTGTTTCAGGCACATCCCACCGTGTGGGAAGTATGTTTCCGTTCCGTCATCTTCCGCTTATTTAGGGGCCGGGTTGCGGGGGCAACAGCTTCAAATGGGAAACTAAGGGCTCTCTCACCCCGGCTGCATCCTCCAGCTCACCCAGAAGGATCCTGGAGGATGCAGCCGAAACATTGTCTCTCCATTGGGTCTTCCTCTTGGTCTTCTCGTGGTGGGACGTCCCCGAAATACCTCAGCAGCGAGGTGCTCAGGAGGCATTCTAACCAGATACCTGAACCTCCCCATCTGGCTTCTCTCGACCTGGAGGAATAAACATTTACTGTTTGTCTCAATTAAAAAAGAGGCGTATAGAATCCCTATATTCAGATTTTTAGGAACTAGAAGACCCCGAGATATTCCTCCACTTGGGGACGGACCCTGTCCCTGACTTGTAGGGGGCATTCCACTCTTTTCTAGGCGAGAAAATAGACACAAATCTTATCCAAAGAACATACTATAAAAAAAAAAGCTCAACGTTATTACCTTAATGTGATGAACAGGGCTGTACATGTGGGTATTTGTTGTTATTTGTAAAGATTCAGCAGCTTCTTAGGTTAAAATATAAACGTGTAAGGAAGAGGCATCATAAGCTTCAGCCTACTTCTGTTTCACACCTTGTACATGTTTGGTTTTTAGTCTCAAAATGTCTCAATGTCTAAAAAAACAGACAAAGTTTAAACTTTAAAGAGGAGTCTAACTAGTCCATAGTTTAAGGGTTTAGTTTGATCCGTAATGCGGTTTCATTTGATTGAGTGAAGGTGTAAAAAAGTCTGATCCTTTTCTGGAGGTGATAACAGTGCTCCTGGTTTGCGAGTGTTCTTATACATTTGGGAGTAAGAAGCCAATAAGAGTCATTTATCACACCATCTCTTCCACAACACACAGAAAAAAAGCAGTATCATCAACTTCTCCTGTCCCCCTTCATTTGTTCTACACACCTACAATGTGCTTGTTATGCAAATTCCTTCACAGCACGACATATGCAGGTAATAAAAATGTGACCAGCATTATCCATTACCTACAACCCAGACAAATTCTGTTTGTTCTGCAGCTTCCTGAATCTCTGTCAAAAAAAAGCAGGAGTAAACTTTACCTAAAAATAACCCTACAGATCTTTTTTGCTGGTATCAGCGATATTCTATTTTTCAATGAAAATATTTTAGTTGTAAATCAGATGCCCGCCTGAGCCAGACTAATCATTTGGCTTTAAAATAAACTTTTATTTAGGATTGGTTTTAGTTCCTGTCCTGCAGGGGTTTGGTTTTGGTCTTAATGTGGACTTTCCAGTGTCGCTGACATGCTCTAAGAAAATGTTTTTCCCTCTTTTATCCGCTTTATAGACTGATCGATAATATAGAAAATAACCTGAGATTTAATCTCAGGATACTGATGTAATGGCCTCTGAGGAAAGGAGATTTTCCTTTTCCTTTATCTACATTAGTCCCTTTTTATATCCAATTTTCCCTCCTTTCCTCTTCTACTCATCTTCTCTAAGGCGGTTTTCATCCTCTGGCATCTGCTGCAATAGGCTGCTTCAAATGGTTATTGACAGGGAGTGTTGAGGATTTGTGGTTGCACTTATCACTAACATGGAATCCAGAGCCCCTGGGTCCTTTCTCTGCCTTTCTGAACTGGCTTCATCCCCTCCTCCTTTATTGTACTCCCAGGCCCTCCCCTATTTGTGTCTCTTCTCATGTGTGAAATAATGTCTCTCTTTTCTATTTGTCCGTTTTGATATTTTTCCGCTTTCCTCTCTGATTTGTCTGCAGAACAAGTTGAGGACGGGCGGTTAAGAACGAGAGAATGAAGGGATGAAGAGCATATTGCGAAGGCTTAAAGATCGACTGACAGACTAAAGTGTGGCGGAGTTGGAGAGGAGTGAGTCAGCACCAAGACACGCAGCACCTAAAACCCTGTGGTAAACCAAACCCGAACCACAGCACCCTGAATGAAAACTAGACACCTTCCTTCCTACGTCTTTAACCCTCCTGATAGAGAAATGACCGTCTAATGAGGAGTAAATAATCAGGAATTAACCCGTACCCACTCAGGAAAGACACACACCTCTTTCAGATTCCATTTCTTCTCACTCTCTTTTAGACAACAAGAAAAAAATCTAATCATTGTAGTCAGTCAGTTGTGTTTTTGAAGCTCCTGAAGCACTACCATGTTCACCCAAACACACGTGTGTGTCTCTGATACTTCCTTTGTAACAGTACACCTTGAGTATTCATCCACACAATCATGTTTCACCTAAAGATGACTAAATAAATTATATTTTAAGTGATTATTAGTAGTCATTTGTCCAGCGTGAGTGTGTATTAAATAGTTGTTTGTATTTATTTATGCATATAAATGTGTTTCAAAGTGTTTTTTACGCTGGTAGTCATTCAGTCGGTCTGTAAGGAGAAAGGAAAATGTTTACGTTTCAAACAGGATGAAGGTGATCGTGGAAAAAAACTTAATCTTAATTCTCCATCTGAAGAGTAAGGATTCAGGCGGGTGTGTGTGCGTGCATGCGTGTGATTCGTCGTGACTAATCCGCCTCTCGATGTCAGTCAGCTGTCCTTCTGCTTTTTGACTTTTGGAGTCTCGGAGGGGTTAAAGGGTTGACTTCTATTATACAGCTGGTGTTTGTGTGCGAGACGACTTTTCTAAAGGTTGCCTATAATGGATTTTGGAGTTCACGGCAGGTGTTTTTCTGCAGAAAAGGAGTGAGGTCTCTTTTTCATCTGCTTTGCACAATTGTTTTTCACAAGCGCCGTGATTCCACAGTGTGTGTGCGAAGGGCAAACCAGAGAGGAAAATATTAAAGGAGAATTTCTGATGATTAAATTCTTAAAACATTTAAAAAGGGTCTGATTGTTTACTTTTAGAGGTTTTCATAACTAATAAATAAAGTATATTGAAAATGACACTAAGTGTTGGATTAAACTTAAATGAGGATCCTGTAGATAAAATTCTCATTTATTCTGGTTTAATTTCTGGTTTTACCTCCACAACCAAGCTGGTCAAGAGATTTTAAGATCTGCAATGTCAGTCACCTTCTCACCCGCCTATCCTTTGTGGGGTTACGGGCGGGTGAGGGGGTGCCGGAGTCCATCCTGGTTGATTCAAGGCGAGGGGCAGGTCACCCGAACAGGTCGCCAGGATCTGCAATGTGTTCATCTATATTTATTTGGAAAACCGTGTGGGGAACGGAGATTATGACACAAACTTTTTCAGCAATGTGGATCTAAAATGCATTCTAAACGATAAAAAAAGTTAAGATTTTCAGTTTTTTTTTTTTTTTCTCATCTGTAAAACTAGTTTGTTTTGTGAAAAATTTAATTTTTTCAACCGTCTTTTAATTTTAACGTCCGACGTAGATATTCTGTTTTCTATGTAAAGATTTTTACTCAATTTTGTCGCACTGTGTCCAACCTGGCAACCCAAAAACTGGAGTCCAGAATGGGTCCACAAAGCCAGGCCGCAGTGAAGAACACCAAACTGGTCTCTCTGTATTTCACTGGGTCCAAGTGAGCGCCTACAGTTCCTCAAGCAAGCAACCGGACGTTTCCATGGAAACCGAAAAAACACAGAAAGCACCTCCTCTAGACCGTCTCCTTCTCCTCATCTCCCTCAGGACTGAACCAACTCCTCCAGTCACAACGGACGTGGCTCCGAGAGCCAGCAGCTGGTCCTGCATATCAACATACATGTCAACAGCAGAATGACTCCATAACCAGATAGCAGTTAGGAGCTTGCCAGATGATTTCTAAAAAAAAAAAAAAAAAAAACACCTGTCTGACACGAAACAACAAAGTTCAAAATGACATCCAAAGTGTGCTCAAAATGAAATCTCCAGAACGAGAAAAAACTTTGCCAGTAAAAACACAGAAAAACCAGCTATTTAACTTTATAGAAGTGATCTTTGTTTTTATTAGCCCCAGATTGATCATGTAACACCTCTTTCTTCTGTTTCTTCTCTCTTTATTCAGTCATTTCTGTTCAGCTCCCTTGTCAAGCAGCTCAGCCCATCATGACAGATGCATTTACCTACTAAAAAGCTTGTTTTCCTCCTTTTGTCCTGATTATCTCTGCTCTGGATGATCCAGATTGTTATGATAATACCTCTTTTCTTTTGGTGGATAAGAAGACCTGGGAAGGTCAGCTCGGCTGTGACGGACATACGACTTCCTTGTCTTGTCATTAGCCTCTGATCTGACACACACACAGCTATAAGAAGACTTGAAATAAATCCAGTCAGTGCAATAATTAATCCTAATTAATCCAGATATGGATTTTTGAAAAATTGTTATTGTGTGTTTGTGGACAAATAATTTTTATTGCATTTATAAACAATTAGCTCAAAAAAACTTAAAAGCAAATACTTTTTTTTTATTTGTCTTGTTCACGGTGGCGTTCTGGTTACCATGGTGGCCTCACAGCAATATGGTCAGGGGTTTGTGTCATGGAGTCGGGACGAGGCTAGAAACACTGGTCTTTCTGTGTGGAGTTTGCATGTTCTCCCTGTGTACAGCGCTTTTCTTGACACTCAAAGACGCTTCACATATTCATTTTTCATTCACTCCATACCAGGTGCACCCATTCACACACACATTCATACCGTATGGTGGAAGCTGACGTGCAAGGCGTGAACCACTATCATCAGAAGCAATTGGGGGTTCTGTGTCTTGCTCAAAGACACCTCGGCATGCGGGGATAGAACCAACGACCTTTCGGTTACAATACTCACTGAGTCTGCTGCAGCCTATTCAAACAGGTCGCCAGTCTGTCGAGGGGCTACACACACAAAGAAAAGGAAAGACGGTGGCTGAGACGGTGGATCACTGATTAGAGCGTTCGCCCGCGGACCGGAAGTTAACTGGAAGTTAGCTGGAAGTTCGCGGGTACGCATCCCACTGAGTTCACGTCCAGGGTCCTTAAAAAAGACTTCTTCTCCTTTCGGCATTTCCCTCTAGGGGTCACCACAGCAAATCAAGCAAGAAGACACCTAACACCTCGTTTCTCCCACCATTGGTGCCGTCATAGGTGGCAGCCTGCTGCGGTGTAATGCAGCACACAGATTTTCCGATGAGGGATGAATAATGTATTTAAAAAAAAAAAAATAGAGTACCTGGAGGAAACCCACACATACACAGGGAGAACATGTAAACTACACACAGAAAGGACAGTGTTACAAGCCCTGTCCCACCCAGAACTCAAACCCTGACCTTCTTGCTGTAAGGCCACTGTGCTAACCACTGCATCACTGTGCCTAGTTTAACTTTTAACAATGTTTTATTAAAAAAATGTCCTCTTTTAAGTTTTTATGGAATTTTACCAACATGGGGTGATTCATGTAAGAATCTATGCAAACTGTAAGAAACAAAAATTTCTTTGTGAAGAAAATATATTTTTGTTTTCTGTTTGCAGCAGAAACCCATAAAAACCAGTCCTTCTGGTGTCTTCATGATACTTCAGCCCTTTGTGTTCTCTAAAGAAAGAAGGAACAAACAAGTAGAATGCTCTTAGCTCTGCGACAGAAAGGACAACACCCTCCACGACGATGACTAACCACGCTAGATACAATGACCTTCTATAAGAAAAACACACACACACACACTCCTGCATCCTGTTTTCCTCTCCACTCTACTGTTATTCTTTTTTCTAACTTTTTTCCTCCTCTTTTCTCATCAAAGATGTTAAAGAAAAGGCCGGCAGCTCGAGGGGCGGATGTGCTGGCAGTGATTGGCTCTCTGCTCGCCAATGAGGTGTGAAGCGTCTGTCACACTGCTGTAACTCTTCTCCGAGGGTTGCCCTCGTCTTCTCCATCAACTCGTTTTTCAGCAAAATGTGCCCTTGATTAATGTGTTTGGCTGCAGCAAATTAAATCCCAAGAAGACTTTGAACCTGAGCAGTATTTAAGCAGAGTTGGTGCACCTAAATGCAGACAGATACCGGGTTAGGAGGAAAGTTTTTCTTTTTTCAGGCTGGCAGCGGGCTCTGTGGAGTGTGATGTTCTTCATTCTGGTAATGTTCAGGCAGATGGCAGACTGTTCTGTGCTTAGGCTGATGGCTCTATTCATCCTGCCTCCCTGCATCACTCTGCAATTTATAGACTCTTTCCTTTCTACTGCTTTTTGTTTGTCTCCTAACTCTTATTTATTTGTTTCTTTTTGTTTGTCCTCTCCGGCCAGAATCTGTCCTGCTGGGACTGAATTATTGGTTTCTTTTTAGAAACTTGAGGCTCCTTTTTTAACCGGACAGAAAAAGAAAAAAAAAAAAAAACTTTCTGGAAAACACCATCTGGTAAAGCCTGGGTTCATCTTCTTCTTTTGGCATTTCCCTTCAGGGGTCGCCTCGGGAAGTCAGTTTCTTCCATCTAACCCTATCTGCTGCATCTTCTTCAGTCACACCAACTATTCATGAACCTCCTCTTTGGTCTTCCTCTAGTCCTCTTTCCTGGTGGTTCCAAACCCAGCATCCTTCTTCTGATGTACTCTCTCTCTCTCTCCTCTGTACATGTCCAAACCATCTCAGTCTGGCCTCTCTGACTTTAAAACCTCTAACATGTGCTGTTCCTCTGATCCTGTCCATCCTGGTCACTCCCAGAGAGATCCTCAGCATCTTCATCTCTGCTACAAACATCTCTGTTTCCTGTCTTTTTCTCAGTGACACTGTCTCTAGACCAATCAGCATGGCCGCTCTCACCATGGTTTTGTATACTTTCCCTTTCATTTTAGCTGAAACTCCTCTATCACACATCTTTGATGGTAAATTTGAATAAATAGAGCCCAATAATTTATCCAGAATATGGATTAATCAGACATTAGATGGGAGAAAAATGACCTTCAGAGACACCAGGAGCGTCCAGAAAAACAAAATACCATAATTTCACGGCTATAAGCCGCACCTAAAAGTCTCAAATTTTCTTCAAAATGAGCGGTGCGCCCTATCTGATTTGTGATTTGCGGACGTATTAGAGAACCATCAGGCGGACGCAGTTGAAAACATGAGAATGTTAAAGGGTGAAGTGTGTGTGGATTATGTATAAAAGAACAGGTGTGTTCTTTATGCAGAACATTGCTGTTTTAACAACACTGAAATGAAAAAAAGACACGCTTATGAAGCTCAGTTTAAACTGATGGCAATCAGCTGCGCCGGGCGAGTTACGCCACAGTTTGCCAGTGGATTGTAGATGCTTGGGCTAACGTGTCTGCTGGCACTGTTGTCTGAGCTTTCCCAATAGCAGGCATCATTTCTGAGGAGCTGCACGGTACAGAAAGTGACTCTGACAGCGTGGAAAGTGAACCTGCGAGGTTGGATTTAGATCAGCTGTTAGATTCTGAAACAGAGGATGAGGACTTGGATGGATTTAATAAATGACTTTATGACGACTGTAAATAATATTTAAATAAAACCTATGGTCGTTAAAATACGGTAGTTCTCCTTTTCACTAAAAACTACCAGGACTTTTCTGACTCGCTTTGACTTTCATTCCACCAACCTCATGCCCTGCCTGTTCCTTCTAGGATGAAGCTACAATGTGGATAATTAACTTCATTTAAGTGGTTAAGTGCAAAAATGACTCCATTTCAGACAGAATTGATGCCCTCTTGAATCTTAGACTGAGATGTTTTACTTAAAACACAAGTTATGGTTTAAAACACTTGAATAAAGTTAAGTATTAAGTGAAATGTGCACCGATGAGATGGTTTATCAGAGCGTTGTTCTGCTCCGAGGCAGTGAGGAAACTCTTCTGCAGCGTGACAAATCAGTGTTTGGACTTATTTTTGGAGCTCTGAGTTGCTTTTTTTCCCTCCAGGCTGAAGAGTTATTGGTCCAATACTGAAGACTTTAGAGGATTATGTAATAAAACACACACAGCGAAGGAGGAGAGTTTAGATTATGTCTGTGAGTTTTTGATAAAAACAAAGAATAATGGTGTCACACTGTTTCCTGTCTGCTATGTCCTCTGCTCCCAATCCACAGTGTTATAGAATCATCAGATTCTTTCCATTCCGTTGTTACCCGCTTATCCAGGGCCGGGTCACAGTGGCAACAGCCTCAGACGGGAAACCCAGGGTTCTCTCACCCCGACTGCATCCTCCAGCTCACCCGGAGGAAGACCTGGGAGGATCCTGAGGTGTTCCCTGTCCAGCTGTGGGACATAGTCTCTCCAGCAGGTCCAGGGTCTCCCTATGGGTTTCTTCCTGGTGGAACGTGCCCGAAACACTTCACCAGTGAGGCGCTCTGGACGCATCAGATGCCCGAGCCACTTCATCTGGCTCCTCTTGAGCTGGAGGAGGAGTGGCTCGACACCAAGCTCCCCATCAGCTTCTCTTCTGTGTAATAGTTCTGGAAGTTCACCTTCATGTCATTCAGTCAGTCACCTTCGTATCCGTCTATCCGGGGGATGCTGGAGCCCATCCTGGCTGACTCAAGGCGAGGGGCAGGGTAAACACCAAACAGGTTGCCAGTCTGTCGCGGGGCCACATGCATACAACCATCCACACACACACTCATTCATAGGGGCAATTTGGCACTGGGCAATCAACCCAACATGCATGTCTTTGGAGGGTGGGAGGAAACCGGAGTACCCGGAGGAAACCCACGCAGACGTAGGGAGAACATGCAAACTCCACACAGAAATGACAGTGTTCCAAGCCTCGTCCCCACCTGGGACTCGAACCCACGACCTTCTTGCTGTGAGGCCACCGTGCCGCCCTTCTTCATGTCATTCAATGTCTCTAAATGATTCAGAATGAGAGTGATGCTCCGTAGTGTTACCATAAAGATTTCTGCTGCTTCCGTCCTCCTCTTCTTCACCCTTTTACCTCACTCTTCTCACCCCCATCAGCTCTGGCAAACAGACCAAATATATTCACAAACATTTAGGGAAAAAAAAAATAAAGATGGGCTAATCTCTGCCAAATGGGGGAACAACTAAACAAAAGAATTGGTTTGGTTCTGGCAGGAGAGTTTTTATGAGCACAACAAGTCCGCTGTCGAAGCTTTAATTACATATAAATCACAGTCCTGCTGTCCTGGAGAAGAAAAGCTGCCGAGATAAAGAACTATGTGTTGAATAAGTGATGGCGGTGTGTGGCTTTCTGTGTGCATGTGTGAGCTCCTGACTCCCGGTTTCCCTCCGAGATAAAGTGAGCGGTAATGAGACCCTGAGCTGGCATACTGCAGAGAAAGACGGAATGCCAGGGGATGAGGATGACCTTGCCCACACGCACAGCACTCCAACACTCCCACACATTTACACATTTACAGCAATCAGGCTACTTCTTTAAAAAAAGTTTCCTTTGGAAAGCTGATGGTTCTTTACCTTGTGCATATCATTAGCATACATTATGGATCTGCAGAAATCTTGCAGGGTGCAATCAGTTTCCCACACCTGCAGCTAAATTTTCACAGAGTGTTGATAAAATTGCTTTAAATCATTTTAATGGGCTTCTGAGAGTCAGAAACCTGATCCAAATCATTAAAAGTACTTAAAAAAAGTCTAAAGTTTTGTCTGGTTTAGCTGTGATGTGCAACAGATTGCAGGATTAAACTGATCCCAGAGTTGGAACCGCTTTTTACTCACGCTTTTTCATCCAAACCATAAAAACAAAGTGAAAATCTGGCACATGTAAAGTCTAATTCATAGAAAAAGTTCAGTGAAAATCTCGTAAAGGTGATAATTCTTGTTGTAATATCCTGCCTTTCCAGTGGCCAAAAGAAACAGCAAATAAACTAAAAATATTCTAAGTTCCTCCACGGGTTGGCCAAATAGGAGGACATCCAAACGCTTGGACATAATTGGCTGTTTCAGCAGGACAATGAGCCTGATTGTTAAATACGGCTTCTATATAATCACTAGACCTGTGGAAAATGTGCTGGAAACCAGCTGAACTCGTCTCTGAGGTTTAATGATGTCTGTGGAAAGCATCTTGTGAAGCTGCTGTAATTTATCGTTGCCTGGTTCCAGCTCTCTCTTATCTGTCTTCTCATTGTTACGTCGACCCACATTTCACCTGTGCAAGGCGTTGCCATCAAAAAACTCGATAACCAGGAGAAATAGTTGGAAATGAAGGTTGGGATTCTCCCCTACATGTCAGGAAATGACCAAATCCAGTGGCCATTAAACCTGTTACACGGCTCTACAAAAGCCTATTCATCCGTGACCTGTGAGAAGCCGGTTTATGCTTAATCCCCACAACTGTATAAAAATGTTTTCTTACCCTTTCAAAAGAGGATTTAAATGACTTTACCCGAACAAGCGGAGCTGTGGTTTGGCTGTGAGGGTGTGCAGCCAATGCCTGGAGCAGTCATTTTCTGCACAAGCCCAATTCACTGGGGTGATGGTGCCTATTAATACACGGCATGCAAACATGCACGTGGACCTACTTGTGTGTACGTTCTTGTCGAACGCTTCCCGTGAGCAGTGGAGGTTAAACACATAAACCTGTTTGCACATGTATGAAAGGAGATGCAGCAACACAAGTTATTTATTAGAACAATATGGCTGACACTTTCACACACACACATTGTAGGCGTTGGCTGCAGAGCAAATGCAAATATCACCAACAGACTCATATGTTCCAGCATTCGTTGTGCTTAGCATCCCATCGTCCCCTCTGTGTGATACGCCCAGAGGCAGTCTGACTTTATTATCTGATGTCTGACTGGATTATATTAGCATGAACGGGACCATCACTGACTGAAACGTCTCCACAATGATTTTTCTGTTTGTTGATTTTTTAGCCTCATGGTTTAATTTGTTCAAATAAAAATGAGCATTAACCGTTATGATTGGCTCGCACTGTTGGCTAGTCGTTCTGTTTTTCACACTGTGTTTATTACTCATTCTTTCCGTTCTGTCAAAACCCAGGCTTCTCTCACCCCGACTGCATCCTCCAGCTCACCCAGGAGGATCCTGAGGTGTTCCCTGTCCAGCTGTAAGACATAGTCTCTCTCGACCAGATCTGGGGTCTGCCTCTGGGTGTCCTCCCGGTGGGATGTGGCCAAAACACCTCAGCAGCGAGGCGGTCTGGAGGCATCCTGACCCGATGCCGGACTCCTTAATTAATCCTAACTTATTCTATTTACTTAAATTGTGGAAACAAATGAAAATTAAGTTGTTGATGTTAGAAAATTCAAAATTTGAAAGTCAAATAGTAAAATAATATATAGACACAGAAGCATAAAGTACACTGTAAACTCTGTGCAGGATAAAATGAGACGCAGGGAAATAAAAAAAAAACACTAATTAGAAGCAACAAACTGGGAAAATTATGCAAATCTAAATTGAAGTTGTTAAAAATTCAAATCAAAGTTAACAAAACTTATTTATTCAAATAACGCATATAAAACAGTGAACAAAACAAGGTCTGTTTCTGCTTTCTTCCTCTGTGTCACAACAGATTTAAACAATTCAAATCTGAGTGTTCAGTCTGTAGTTTTACAAACATAAATCCATTGGTGCAAATCAGAAAAGTCTTTACTGATCACTGATGTCCTGAGAATTCAAATGGATCGGGCCCTACTGAATCCATACAGTATATACTAGGGGTGTCAAACTCTGGTCCTTGAGGGCCGGTGTCCTAAAGGTTTTCCATGTTGTTCCTGGTTCAAAATAGCTGATGCATATAAAGTGAAATCAAAAGCTAACATTTGGCACACTGACTCAAAAACCTGGATCAGGTGTGTAAATATAAGAACACATGGAAAACCTTCAGCTACGCCGGCCCTTTAGGAACTGAGTTTGACACCCCTGATACATACAGTATGTATGTACTGTATACTGTATAAATACCATCTTCTGAATCCCTAATGGGGTCGCGCGGGTTTCCGGAGCCTATCCCGGCTGATTCAAGGCGACCGAACAGGTCACCAGTCTATCACAGGGCCACACACAATCATCCACACACACGCTCATTCCTAAGAGCAATTTTGTAGCGGCCAATCAGCCTAACATGCACGGTTTTGGATGGTGAGAGGAAACCGACGCAAACACGGGGAGAACATGGAAACTCCACAGAGAGAGGCCCGGATTTGAACCCTGACCTGCTTGCTGTGAAGCCACTGTGCTACAGTGTATCTTATTTAGTCTCTATCCAGCATTGGGTGGTTATCATAGCTGAAAATTGCAGTTACGTGTACAAAAGACATTTTATTTTCCATACAAGGTATCAACGGCACTTTATTTGTTAAAGAGAACGTTACAAGGTGAGCAAGCGTTCCTCAGAATTATATTACAATTAAGATAAAGAAGAAGTTTATCTCATTAGAATTCTATTTTGTTCTTATAACTAAACATAGCTCCTCTGTACGAGCCACGCGTGTGCGTCTGGTGACACACCAATTAATAATAATTATTTTCTGCTCTGGCTCCTGAGAAAGGTCAAACGATACATATGGTTTAGAAATGGGGTTTAAAAAAACATAATCTGCACAAAGTCGTGATGTTTCTGCTACTTTTGCACCAGTACTTGTTAAAATATTTGATTATTTTACTATTTAGTTTGAGTCCGATTTGAAAAATGTTCACATTAGTGTCACTTTTTATCGTTCTTTTGGTCCAAATGAGTTTAAAAAACATTGGAAATCAGATCCAAACACCTCATTTCTTCCCGCCCGATTCGTCCCGAGTGGTTGGTAATCAAATACCCTTTCAGAGGAAAAGACTGATGGCTTAATTAGGACTGATAATGTTAATCACACTTAAATATTTATAACAGGAAATTCTTGCGTGTAGCCTTGACCTTTGTCTGCGACTCATTAGCATTGTTATTGTTGCTGCTGGTGTTGCAGCGGCTCTCTCCAACATGGCCGCTGCACTTGCCCCGGGGCTGGTATTGATTTTCATGGAGCAGACATGCTTGTGTGTTAACGCTTTGTTTGAATGACACTGCTTTATCAGGGTGAGTTTAACCCTCACAGGCCTGGGTCTGTGTGCTCGGGTGCCCTGAGGGGGGAACGAGGCAATCCATAAGGGGAGCTTATTGTGTTTAAGTGCCAGAAAAGGTAATGAAAGCAGATTGATGAAGAATGTTTTCCTGCTTGCGTCAGCTCGACACTTTGACTGAACATCAGGCGTTAAATGGAAATGTTATTTCCACAAACACCAAGGAGCTGACCACCATGTTGTGACCTAAATTGTCTCATATTCGCTGAGCCAGGAGCAATCGCTTCCATTACGATGGTCCAGCACAGAGATTGTAGCACTTGTGGGCTAATTGTGGAGGATAACTGGTTCCCCATTTGTCCAGCGGCTAAAGAACATTATCTGTAGCATTCATTCAATGTTTATGACTTGTGTTCAGCAACATCAAATGAATTCAGCTGCAGAAAGTCGTCCTAACGACGTGCTTTGGGGTAATAAACATCTTCTGTTCATGGGAGATGATTGTGAGCTTTTAATGAAAACCATTAATCATTCATTGTTATTCTCTCAGTTCAGAACGTTTGGATGTACAAATTTCTGTTAAACTTTCTGTACCCCTTCATTTACCCCTCAGTCTATTCATCCCTAGTTTATTTTTAACCCAAAAAAAACCCCTGAGGTGCACTAATATTTTCACCAGATTTAATTATTTGATTCGTGGAAGAATAATCCCTCGTGCACCAATAATGTGCATGCATTTCAAATCATCGTGCAAAGGTCCCCCAAACAAAATATTTCATCTGAAATGAGATTAATTTGTTCCTTTTTAAAAAATAAGGAGGAGACCAGGAGGCAGATCCCGGACCTGCTGGGGAGACTATGTCTCACAGCTTGCTGGGGAACGACTCGTGATCCTCCTATGTGAGCTGGAGGATGCAGTCGGGGTGAGAGAAGCTTTGTTTTCCCATCTGAGGCTGTTGCCCCTGCAAACCGGCCCCTGGATAAGCGGAAGACGACAGACCTGAATGAAATCATTTCCATGCAAGAGTCAAATAGATTATGAAGTTTTATTTGCTAATTTGATATTTGCTGGTGACCTCACAACAACAAGGCCAAGGGTTTGACTTCCGGGTGGGAACAAGGCTTTGAAACATTGGTCTTTCCATGCGGAGTTTGCATGTTCTACCTGTGTATGTGTGGGTTTTCCTTGGTTTCCTCCAAAAACATACATGTTTGGTTTATTGGCCGCTACGAAATTGCCCCTCGGAATGAGTTTGTGTGTGGCAATAAAGGCAACATTATTGTTAACATGGCAATAAAAGTCTTTCTGATTGTGTGGGTGTGTGTTGTCCCGCAACAGACTCGCATCCTGTTTGGGTTGCCTCTTACCTTGAATCAGCCAGGATAGGCTACGGCACAACTACGCCCTGTTAGGGATGAACGTTTCAGAAGATGAATAAATGAATTAATTAAAAACCAATATCAGGTGATGTTGATCAGTGTGAGAAAATGACGTAAATACACAAACTTTAAGGGATTAAAAATATTTTTTTGATAGAAATATGAGAGTTTTTGGAGGCACATTTCTTCTTCTCCTTCCAGCATTTCCCTTCAGGGGTCGCCACAACAAGTCAGTTTCTTCCATCTAACCCTATCTGCTGCATCTTCTTGGTCACACCAACTATCTTCATGTCTTCCTTCACTGTATCCATGAACCTCCTCTTTGGTCTTCCTCTAGGCCTCTTTCCTGGTGGTTCCAAACCCAGCATCCTTCTTCTGATGTACTCTCTCTCCTCTGCACATGTCCAAACCATCTCAGTCTGGCCTCTCTGACTTTAAAACCTCTAACATGTGCTGTTCCTCTGATCCTGTCCATCCTGGTCACTCCCAGAGAGATCCTCAGCATCTTCATCTCTGCTACAAGCATCTCTGTTTCCTGTCTTTTCCTCAGTGACACTGTCTCTTGACCAATCAGCATGGCCGCTCTCACCACACTGTCTCTAGACCAATCAGCATGGCCGCTCTCACCACACTGTCTCTAGACCAATCAGCATGGCCGCTCTCACCACACTGTCTCTAGACCAATCAGCATGGCCGCTCTCACCACACTGTCTTTAAACCAATCAGCATGGCCGCTCTCACCACACTGTCTCTAGACCAATCAGCATGGCCGCTCTCACCACACTGTCTCTAGACCAATCAGCATGGCCGCTCTCACCACACTGTCTCTAGACCAATCAGCATGGCCGCTCTCACTACGGCTGAAACTCTTCTATCACACATCAGACCTGATACTTTTCTCCACCCGTTCCAGCCTGCCTCCACACTCTCCATTGCTCTGGACTGTTGCGTTCTTAAATCTTCTCTTCTCTACATTCTAAATAAACATAACAGTGTACAGTGGAGGTGTTTGGTTTCGGATGAAGAGGACTACTTTCTAATGCAGGAAGTTTATTAAAATATTTTTCTGATGATAATTTGATTAAATATCTTCAGTAAAATCTCATCAAGTCTTTTTTTTTTAGGTTTGTAAGGTCTAAATTGTGTTTGGAAAGTGACCACAACCACTTTGGCACACTATGTATTTCACAAGCAGATGAATAAAAGATTTGAATTTCAAGTGCGTGGATTTGGAATTCAAAATAAGTGGCGATGTGGAGCAGGCGAACAGAACCAACCGAGCTTTGTACCAACTCCTGCTGCTTTATTTCCCCGAATAAAAATCCCAGTTTTTGTTTGAGGTGAATCTGCTTTGATGCGTGAGCAGGAGGAGCAGGTGCAAACATATTGTCACTCTCAACTCGTCTTTTTTTACACATTGCTTCATGTAAAATGTTGAATTTTTCACACAATTGAACATTTTTAAAACATCTCAGAGGCTGTAATCCCACCAGGCAACACCCCCACTGAGAAAAAATACATGGAGGTAGTTTGTATTGTAAAGCAATGCAAATCTGCTTCATTAGCTGTTTAAAATGCCGTTGATTCAAAGCTGTTTAGAAAGAACTTCTGCACACGGTGGATTAATACATCATGCAGCGTTCTCATTTCTTCTTACAGAAGAAAATAAATTTCAGTTGGAGCAAAACTTTGTATTTACATGATTTTTCTTTTTTGTTTTCATGCTGAGATGGAGATTTTGCAGCTTGATTGATCAAAACCTGTTCAGATGGGTTTAAATTTCCATCCTTCTTTCTTATGAATGCAGTTTCTTAAAAACAAGATTCATGTTTTATTTTTTGTATAATTGAACATTAAGGTTTTTAGGTAACGCTCAATCTGTTCCATCGTCTTCTGGGTTCATCAGTTTTTGTTGGTATTAAATACCGTATTTTCACGACCAAAAGCAGCATCGTATTTAAAGGCGCAGACAAGTGTGTGTATTTAAAAATAGATCATGAGTAAAACTGAGTTTGGTTGTCTTTATTTAAATATTAGTTACAGTCTTCATAAAGTCATTTATCAAATCCATCCAAGTCCTCATCCTCTGTTTCAGAATCTAACAGCTGCTCTAAATCCAACATAGCAGGTTTCACTTTCCTCGCTGTTAGAGTCACTTTCTGTACCGTGCAGCTCCTCGGAAATGATGCGGCTTTTATGAAAGCTCGGACAAGCAGCCAGCAGACACGTTAGCCCGAGCATCTACATGTAACTCGCCCGGCGCTGGCTTCCACCCTTCATGAAGCTGTGGTCTCCTTCGGTCATCCATCGCTCCCACACCGCTTGCAGCCTTATTTTGACCATCTGGTTCACGCCGATGTCCAGTTGGAGTTCCTTTTTCAGACCTCCCGGATCACAGCAAGCGTAGTGTTCATTTGCTTCATTTGTTTTTTCACAACACACATAAGGTGCACTGCCCGATAGGACGGGCGCGTCGCTCATTTTGAAGACTTTTATATGGTCATGAAAATACGGTACGAACACAAAACTAATAACCACTTTATCACTGACTGATGAAACGACATGTGATGTTACGCATGTGAGTAAAAAATGAGGAAAAATAACTTCATAAAGTCCAAAAAGGTTGCCTGGCAACACCATCGCAACCATGAGACTGCAGCCCAGTGCCAAAGCAAAAAAAATATATATTTCTTTCTGTTTCTCTGGTAAAAAGAAGGCAGCATATGATGCAAACAAAAGAACTGCTTTCAACTCAAATAGTTTGATCGACATTAAAGTTATTTTAAAATAAAATGGGTGTGTGTTCGTGTTGAAAGGAGAGGGAGAGAGAATAAAGGAACGGAGTGAGAAGGTGAGACAGATGAGAGAGATTAAGGATTGATTATCGATCAAAGAGGACTTGGGAAAGATGGAAGAACAGACTATTTCCCTTTTGTTGGAGCTTTTTTCTTTCAAAGCACGGCTCATCGACTTACGACGTCTCTGCTCCATCCTCGGTCTCTGTTTGTTTTAGGGTTTCTTTTTCTGCAACAATAGAACCAACAAAACAACAGGAGGTGAGAGAAAGAAAGGAGGTAAATTCTTCTTTCTGCATTTCCCTTCAGGGTCTCCACATAAAGTCAGTTTCTTCCATCTAACCCTATCTGCTGCATCCTCTTCGGTCACACCAACTATCTTCATGTCGTCCTTCACTGTATCTATGAACCTCCTCTTTGGTCTTCCTCTAGTCCTCTTTCCTGGTGGTTCCAAACCCAGCATCCTTCTTCTGATGTCCTCTCTCTCCTCGGCACATGTCCAAACCATCTCAGTCTGACCTCTCTGACTTTAAAACCTCTAACATGTGCTGTTCCTCTGATCCTGTCCATCCTGGTCACTCCCAGAGAGATCCTCAGCATCTTCATCTCTGCTACCTCCATCTCTGTTTCCTGTCTTTTCCTCAGTGACACTGTCTCTAGACCAATCAGCATGGCCGTTCTCACCACACTGTCTCTAGACCAATCAGCATGGCCGCTCTCACCACACTGTCTCTAGACCAATCAGCATGGCCGTTCTCACCACACTGTCTCTAGACCAATCAGCATGGCCCCTCTCACCACACTGTCTCTAGACCAATCAGCATGGCCGCTCTCACCACACTGTCTCTAGACCAATCGGCATGGCCGCTCTCACCACACTGTCTCTAGACCAATCAGCATGGCCGCTCTCACCACACTGTCTCTAGACCAATCAGCATGGCTGCTCTCACCACACTGTCTCTAGACCAATCAGCATGGCCGCTCTCACCACTCTGTCTCTAGACCAATCAGCATGGCCGCTCTCACCACACTGTCTCTAGACCAATCAGCATGGCCACTCTCACCACACTGTCTCTAGACCAATCAGCATGGCCGCTCTCACCACACTGTCTCTAGACCAATCAGCATGGCCGCTCTCACCACAATGTCTCTAGACCAATCAGCATTGCTGCTCTCACCACACTGTCTCTAGACCAATCAGCATGGCCGCTCTCGCCACACTGTCTGTAGACCAATCAGCATGGCCGCTCTCACCACACTGTCTCTAGACCAATCAGCATGTTCGGTCTCACCACACTGTCTCTAGACCAATCAGCATGGCCGCTCTAACCACTCTGTCTCTAGACCAATCAGCATGGCCGCTCTCACCACACTGTCTCTAGACCAATCAGCATGGCCGCTCTCACCACAGTGTGTCTAGACCAATCAGCATGGCCTCTCTCACCACACTGTCTCTAGACCAATCAGCATGGCTGCTCTCACCACACTGTCTCTAGACCAATCAGCATGGCCGCTCTCGCCACACTGTCTCTAGACCAATCAGCATGGCCGCTCTCACCACACTGTCTCTAGACCAATCAGCATGTTCGGTCTCACCACACTGTCTCTAGACCAATCAGCATGGCCGCTCTAACCACTCTGTCTCTAGACCAATCAGCATGGCCGCACTCACCACACTGTCTCTAGACCAATCAGCATGGCCGCACTCACCACACTGTCTCTAGACCAATCAGCATGGCCGCACTCACCACACTGTCTCTAGACCAATCAGCATGGCCGCTCTAACCACTCTGTCTCTAGACCAATCAGCATGGCTGCTCTCACTACACTGTCTCTAGACCAATCAGCATGGCCGCTCTCACCACTGTTTTCTACACTTACCCTTTCATTTTATCTGAAACTCTTCTATCACACGTCACACCTGATACTTTTCTCCACCCGTTCCAGCCAGACTGCACACACGTATTCACCTCTTTTCCACGCTCTCCATTGCTCTGGACTGTTGATACTAAGTACTTAAACTCCTCCACCTTCTTTCTCTCTTCTCCCTGTAACCTCACTCCTCTCATTCACACACATGTACTCTGTTTAAATTAAGATTTCTTTGGAGCGTTTGTTCCCATGCATGAAGAAAAGATCTCATCGTTTTTTGATTTCCTAATCAAACAAGCATTCATTAAAAATCTTTCACACATCACGTCTACAAACACACACCTCATACAGTAACCAAACACAACCTCATGCTTCATTTCCATTTAATCTTATCAGTAATCAAAACCAAGGTTTTCCACAGATTCACCAGAGTATGAATGTGTGCACTTTTTTTTTTCCTCGTGTCAATAAAGCTCCGGACTCAATTATTCCATTAAGGAGTCGCATGGAGTGAGTAAAACAGCAAACTCTCACACACGTACACACAGGTCTGCTTTAAGCACTGCTCAGTCAATAAGCCATTTCCTCTGAAGAAGCATCGGATGTGTGGAAACACACGTCACTCTGTATGTGTGTGTGTGTGTGTGTGTTTACAGAACAATGGGTGGCTGGTTTTGTCTTGTCGTTTTCAGCTGTAGAGAATAGAAATGAATGACTGTGGTGTGTGTTTTAAATATAATAAAGTGGGTGTAAAACAGAAATAAAATAGAAATACTTGTTTTTTTTAAAGTGATTTATTTGTTTGGATGTGTACACATGTTTCCTCCCTCCTCACACCTGCATGTGACCTGCATGCAAAGTGCAGACTCTGTGTCCAGCTTGTTTTCTTCTTGTGCACGATTGCACACCTAATGAGTTATCCTGGGACTTACACGTTAACAAACACACACTTAAGGGTTTCCTTTTCGCATCCTTTTCAGGCACATGCTTGAAAATTTTAACTATGCAGTCTTTTAAGCTTAAATTTTGATTCGTTTACAAATGAAGGCGGCACGGTGGTAAAGTGGAGAGCACTGTGGCCTCACAGCAAGTAGGTCAAGGTTAAAATCTCAGGTGGGGACGAGGCTTGGAACACTTGTCTTTCTGAGTGGAGTTTGCATGTTCTACTCGTGTAAGTGTGGGTTGGGTGGTTCGACTGCCTCGCTGGTGAGGTATTTCGGGCACGTCCCACCGGGAGGAGCCCAAGAGGCAGACTCTGGACCCGCTGTAGAGACTATGTCTCACAGCTGACCGGGGAACGACACAGGATCCTTCTGGGTGAGCTGGAGGATGCAGCTGTGGTGAGAGATGCCTGGGCTTCCCGTCTGAGGCTGTTGCCCCTGCGACCCGGCCCTGGATGAGCGGGAGACGACGAAACGGAACTCTGCTTTCCTTCTACCCTCCAAAAACATACAGGTTAGGTTGATTGGCCACTATAAAATGCTCCTGAGAATGAGTGTGTATGTGGCCCTGCGACAAATAAGCGACCTGTTCGGGATGTACCCTGCCTCTCGCCTTAAATCAGCTGGGACGGACTCCGACACACGCAATCTGGGCCTACGCTCATCCAGATCCTGGGACTGTTAGGCCAGGCTAAGGGGACCGCCCACCCGCACAGCCAGGGAATAAGCCAGTCAGGGAATAAGTGGTTCAGAAGCCGAATGAATGACTTAAGTCAGACATGTTTTATTTGTGAAGACGTGATCTTAAAAGCTGCAAAACATTTTAAACCAACATAAGCTTTTCACCCCAAGAGTGTGGGATTAAAACTAGGAGAATAAACTGAAACATTTAACCCCATTAGACCATTTAATTATCTGAATTTCTGTAAAGTCTGGGGGCATTTTTTAGAATAGAATAAAAAGCAGTAAACACTATGAAGCAATGCCCTAATTGCAACCTTTTACAAATGCTCCCTGGGCTCTGACACACACATTCATAGAGAGAGTGGTTTAAAGCATGTTTAGGGTTAACTCTTCATGTTTTTTTAATGGAGACACGCAGCAGCTCCTCTGTGTTTTTCTTCTAGGATAATGGATTTTGTCCTCTACTTCCAAACACCCCTCTTTTGATTTATAAAAGTCAGATTCTGAATAGATTTTCTTTTCTTTTTTAATCCTGTATTCATGAAAACATGGTGTGAACTCCTCAAACTGTAAGAACATAGTATGAATGTTAACATTGAGGAAGCACACAAAGAACAGATTAGAAAGAATGCAGCAGCAGACAGGAATGGCTTTTATTGCTCATTAGCTGACACACTCAGGTCAGATCTACAGCCATCTTTAAAAGTATTTTTTAATGACTAAATCTGTCCGCTGACTTTGCAAAGCCGACTACATTTTAAAACAGACATTTTTAAAGCTACACAGAGGAAATTAAAGCTTGAAATTAAAGAAGTTTATTCGTTTTTAAGCTGATTCTTTCTCTTGGAGTACATGGGGGAAAAGTGGCCTCACAACTAGGTCAGGGTTTAAGTCCCAGGGGGACGAGGCTTTTTAACACTGGCTTTTCTGTGCGGAGTTTGCATGTTCTCCCTGTGTATGTGTGGGTTTTATTTGGTTTCCTCCCACCCTCCAAAAACATGCATGGTAGGTTGAATTTTTTTAATTCTACTTTATTAATTCCTGACGGGAAATTTGTGCGCTGCATTATACCACAGCAGGCTGCCACCGATGACGGTGCCAGTGGTGGGAGAAATAGGGGTTTTAGGTGTCTTCTCCAAGGACCCTAGACGTGAACTCACTGGGATTCGAACCCGCAAACTTCTGGTTCACTTCCGGTCAGCAGGCGAACGCTCTAACCACTGAGTCACCATCTCCCCCGGGCTCTGAGATGGTGCTCATCCCCGGCACCAGGGATGAATGTGTGTGAATGGTTGTTTGTGTGTGGCCTGGCAACAGACTGGTGTACTGTTTAGGGCAGGGGTGGGCAATTAATTTTTATCAGGGGCCGCATGAGAAGCCTGAATTGTGTCAGAGGGCCACCAACTTTCTTTCATTGTAAAATACATACTGATAATCAGAAGAATAAAGCACTCTGTAAATATGTATATTAGGTTATGTGAAACTGGTTAAATAAGAAAAACAACTATTGAACCAGTGCAATTTATTTTTTAACTTGTAATGCTTTCCACCTCATGTTACCTCTTCATTGAGAATAATCCAGTCTGTTCTGGGCTTTAACATTGAAATCTGGTGGAATGTGGTCATCAGTCATAGAGGATCTGTGTTTGGATTTGTTGAACTTCACAACTGAGAATGTCTGTTCACATTGATAGGTAGATCCAAAGAGGACTAGGATCCTCTGAGCATGCCTCCTCAGGTGTGGAAAGTTCCCCTCTTTGAGGGCGGAGTAAAAGTCCAGCAGTGAGACTGACTTTAAGTAATCTGCCAGATGTGTATCAGACTGCAGATCACTTCACTTGGTGCATCATCCACACTGCAGTTGAAGGGAGAACAAACCATGTGCATTTCATTCTCAAGAGTTTTGAAATCGCCTTGAAAACTCTGCATGCGCGCATACGTAGCGACATAACGCTTTTCAAAATAAAATAAAATTTCAAAGTAAAAGTAAATAAAAAAAAGTTTAATTTATGGTTTTTATGATTGGCCTCACGCGGGCCGGACAGGGGCGTACAAAGGGCCGAATGTGGCCCGCGGGCCTTGATTTGCCCAGGTCTGGTTTAGGGTGTACCCTTCCCCCTTGCAGGGATAGGCTCCGGTACTCCCCGCGTAGGGGGTTCAGGAGGCTCTCTTTAATGAAATTAAAAGGTCAAATTAGGACATAAAAATGAAGAGCATTTAACTCCATCTTTTCATTTCTAGTTTGATCTCTGAGTTTTTTTTAAACTGATCCTTTTATTTTCCCCTCAAACTTAAAGTTGACCCTTCAGTCTGTATTTCGGTGCGTTCCCAGGTGTTCACCGTGCCATCTTAAAGTGTAATCTCTCCAGCACCTGCTTGACTCACCGTGTTATCACCTGCTGTCTAAATGCTCCACTGGTTGCTTGTTCATCTACTGAGAAGATCCCGACCAAACATGCTAAACCTGCACAAAGTAAACAAACACCTCCATCTGATTCTCCTGATTCTCTCCATGTTTTATTTTATTTATTTACAGACTTTTTAATCTTTCAGCCTGTTTGTAAAAAATCTATTTGTCCGTTTGTGTGTGTTTTTGTGTCTTTCCTTTTGCCTGATGAAGCTCCGCTCCGTCGCTAACGGCTCAGAAAAGGATGCCCACAAGTTGAAAGGTTGGTGGTTGAACTTCTTCTTAATCCCACAGTGAGACACCTCCTTCTCCTCCTCCTCCATGGTGGTGATTGGAGAGGTTTCTTGCAGGGTGACTGTTCTGCCACTTCAGTTCAGGGGCAAACTGAGGGCAAGTATCTTGCTGCCATCAGTGTGCTGGTAGGGAGTGAAGGAAAATATATTCACTGTGAGGGTCGTTAAGGAGCCAATCGAAACCCAAAAACTTACTTTTTATTGCACTTTGGAGAAAAATGTTTCTCTTTTTAAAGCTTTCAAGTGATTTTCACAACGTTAACTAAATCTTTCCTCTAAAGTCAGAAATGGGGCTTTTTTTTTTCCAGAAAATTTTTATTGTACATTTTAAATGGTTCTAAATCTTTTTAAAATGAAGTTTGTGGAAAAATTCTGAACATTTTTAAAACATGCTGCTTCTTAATTTGCTTTTTTTCATTAACAACTCGTTAATAAATATATTTGAATCTTAAAAAAACGGATGATGCAATAAGTCTTTAATCGTTTTTACATTCATTAGATAACGAGAGAATCCAAATGGAAAAGTGACGTTACAAGGAGAAGCGATAAAAAAGATGGAAGATTTTAAGTACATAGGATCAATGGAGACTGTGGAAAAGAGGTGAAGAAGCGTGTGCAGGCAGGCTGGAACGGTGTGATAGAAGAGTTTCAGATAAAATGAAAGGCAAAGTGTACAAAACCGTGGTGAGAGCGGCCATGCTGATTGGTCTAGAGACAGTGTGGTGAGAGCGGCCATGCTGATTGGTCTAGAGACAGTGTGGTGAGAGCGGCCATGCTGATTGGTCTAGAGACAGTGTGGTGAGAGCGGCCATGCTGATTGGTCTAGAGACCGTGTGGTGAGAGCGGCCATGCTGATTGGTCTAGAGACAGTGTGGTGAGAGCGGCCATGCTGATTGGTCTAGAGACAGTGTGGTGAGAGCGGCCATGCTGATTGGTCTAGAGACAGTGTGGTGAGAGCGGCCATGCTGATTGGTCTAGAGACAGTGTGGTGAGAGCGGCCATGCTGATTGGTCTAGAGACAGTGTGGTGAGAGCGGCCATGCTGATTGGTCTAGAGACAGTGGCACTGAGGAAAAGACAGGAAACAGCGATGTTTGTAGCAGAGATGAAGATGCTGAGGATCTCTCTGGGAGTGACCAGGATGGACAGGATCAGAGGAACAGCACATGTTAGAGGTTTTAAAGTCAGAGAGGCCAGACTGAGATGGTTTGGACATGTGCAGAGGAGAGAGAGAGAGTACATCAGAAGAAGGATGCTGGGTTTGGAACCACCAGGAAAGAGGACTAGAGGAAGACCAAAGAGGAGGTTCATGGATACAGTGAAGGAAGACATGAAGATAGTTGGTGTGACTGAAGAGGATGCAGCAGATAGGGTTAGATGGAAGAAACTGACTTGATGTGGCGACCTTGAAGGGAAATGCTGAAACAAGAAGATAAACATTGAATCTTTTGTTGGCCAGAAATGAAATATTTGCTAAATAAACATAGTTATTATTCCCCCCCTCTTCCTGCTCCATGCTGCCTGGCTGCATGAGAGGAAGGACCAAGCACAAGCAGACCACGTGTACTAAAACACTTCCTGCGTTAGTATTTTAAGAGGTTGACACCTCTGCCCTGTAGCATGGGGATTCTGCCTTTGGGGACGCCCATGCCCCTTGGTGCTAGGGGAACTTTGGCAGGGGTGTCTTTTATGACCTGGTTGTTTGGGTGGGCGGCCCCCTTTGCTTGGCCGAAGGGTCCGAGGATCTGGATGAGTTTAGGCCCGGGTTGCGTGTGTCTCTGCCTCCCTCATTCCAGTCTAATAAGTACATGGTTCACATCGGCAGCATGCACGTACTCTCACTGTGTCACACTGTTTACTGTCCGCTATGTTCCTTGCTTCCAACCAATACTATTATAGCTCTAGTAACATGTGTTTGTGTTGTACATCATTTGTTCTATAAGGTTTTGTTGTGTGTGTCAGTTTTATCACTGGCTTAGTCTCTTGTTTGTACTTTGTTTTCTTCTTAGATCCAGCAGGTTGGTCGTGATGCTGAATACTGTAACTTCAGATTTTCTCTTCACTTTATCCCCCTCTCTTCTTCTTCCGTACCCTAATTCCTCTTCTTTTTCACCCCCCTGCCACCACCCCAGTGATCCCTGTCAGGTCCAGCCAAAAAAAAATGCACAGAAAGCACGAATGTTTTGTTTGTAAAGCATTTAAAATAAACAAATAAAGCTTGTCAGGGTCGGTACATGGTGCTGACCCTGGTAGAACAAAACTGTCTGGCAATACTCGACATACAGATCATCATTCCGGACAGGATGGGGTTAAAAAATAAACACTTCCTGCTCATGTTAGAACAAAATCCACAGCCAAGAACAATCTAGCGTTCAGATGAAATTCAAATACAGGACAAGAAAGTTTGGAAATGATTCAAACATGAATTAATAGAATAAAAAGCACTTTTGGTTTGTTTTTTATGTGAAAATAAGATTCAAACATGATTAAAGCCTCTAAAACATTGAAATTGCAAGAAACACCTTCTTTATTTTTTTAGTTAAATACTGTTTACGATTGTAAAAGATAAAAAAAACCCAGAAATGATCAACTTGTTTCCTCCTTCATGTCCAGTCTAAGCAACCTGTGTACAGAAGCGTCCAGATGGAAGCTTTTAGCAGGTAGATACAGTGTGTGTTCTCTGGATGAAAACGGTCGGATTGCTCCCACCATTCCTCCTTTTTCAATCAATAACACGGTGATTCTAATAGACATTGATTGCATCTGAATCCCAGATCCCAAGTCACAAATGTGATTATAAAATGGCCGGTCTTGACACTTTATTGAAAACAATGAGGCTGGAAGGAGTAAGGAGGGGAGTGACTGGCGGGGAGAGATGGATTAATCTTCTGCTTGTCAGCTTGGTGAATCCTCCTCCTTCGTCCACTTGTATATTTGTGTGCTCATTTCTTAGAAGGTATGAACAGGAACCGGTGTCACTTAGCTGGGATGAACTAGCTCCTCTAATCTGTCTTTGGAAGTAATCTAAGATCACATCAGACTTAGAAAACAGAAATAATAAACTCTGTCTACTCTCTGGGCATCACTGTAATGACCATTAAGTGCAGATAAAATGACATTCTGTTTGCAAACATCCCTGATTCTTTCAGAACAGACACCTGTGGTTTAAATATAGTCCTCCTAAGCTGTCTGTCCCTATATCAAATTGCACATCAGTCATTTTAGAGTGATCATTTATGCCGTGAAATCTGCTGCAGCAGATGCTGAGAGTGTAACATGAGTGGGAGTGGAGCTGATTCTCCCGCCTTGGCGACAGCATGACGACGATAACCAAAAAGAACATTCCTCACATTTTCAAAAAGAAAAGTTTTATCATGTGTTTCTGGCTCATTAAACACGCTTCCAGTGAATGTCTTCTAAATGCAGCCCTGCTTTATACTACAGGTTCTAGATCTGCCTGCATGTGTGTGTGGACTGATGTTTATGCACGGTTTTGTGGAGTTTCTGACATCTTCTCCTTTCATAATTCCCCTCCAGGGGGCGTCACATCAAGTCAGTTTCTTGCATCTAACCCTATCTGCTGCTTCCTCTTCGGTCACTGTATCCATGAACCTCCTCTTTGGTCTTCCTCTAGACCAGAGGTCCCCAACCTTTCCTGCGCTTAGGTCCGGTTTAGTGTCTGATAATATTTCCTCGGACCGGTCTTAAAGGTGTAGCAGAAAAACTAAATAAGACAAGCCTGAAAAAAAAAAAAAAATTAAAATAAATAATCAACTTAAATCCTTTTTGTCCTCACGAGAAAATTTATTAGCAGCATCTTTATAACACGGAAACATTCTCTCTGCTCCAACGTAATCTGGTTGCCTTGGTAAAGGGAAACATACCTTCAAAATAAAAGACATCACAAAAACGAAATGGTTAAAAATACCAGTTAGTCTCCTCACTGTAAGACTAGATCAATCAGAGTTTGTTTTGCTGGAACCAGACAGTCTCATCTTGACCTGAAACATGAAGAGTGTTTCTAAGGTCCAGTCTGCTTCAAAACTCTGT
The DNA here is from genome assembly GCA_902685375.1 of Neostethus bicornis. NCBI lineage: Eukaryota > Metazoa > Chordata > Actinopteri > Atheriniformes > Phallostethidae > Neostethus > Neostethus bicornis. The sequence goes on along the minus strand of LR738562.1, from coordinate 2,725,965 downwards.
ATCCGGTCACTTTTCAAATTAAGACATCGTCATCAAGAATCAAGAAAACCTTCATAATAAAGGCTCAAATAATAAACCAAATGGGAATAATGGAAGTTATTTCTTCATTCTATGCAGCCCGGTACTACATGACCCACGGCCCAGTACCGGTCTGCGGCCCGGCGGTTGGGCACCAATGCTCTAGACCTCTTTCCTGGTGGTTCCAAATCCAGCATCCTTCTTCCGATGTACTCTCTCTCTCTCCTCTGCACATGTCCAAACCATCTCAGTCTGGCTTCTCTGACTTTAAAACCTCCAACATGTGCTGTTCCTCTGATCCTGTCCATCCTGGTCACTCCCAGAGAGATCCTCAGCATCTTCATCTCTGCTACAAACATCTCTGTTTCCTGTCTTTTTCTCAGTGACACTGTCTCTAGACCAATCAGCATGGCCGCTCTCACCACACTGTCTCTAGACCAATCAGCATGGCCGCTCTCACCACACTGTCTCTAGACCAATCAGCATGGCCGCTCTCACCACACCGTCTCTAGACCAATCAGCATGGCTGCTCTCACCACACTGTCTCAAGACCAATCAGCATGGCCGATCTCACCACACTGTCTCTAGACCAATCAGCATGGCCGCTCTCACCACACCGTCTCTAGACCAATCAGCATGGCTGCTCTCACCACACTGTCTCAAGACCAATCAGCATGGTCGCTCTCACCACACTGTCTCTAGACCAATCAGCATGGCTGCTCTCACCACACTGTCTCTAGACCAATCAGCATGGCCGCTCTCACCACACTGTCTCTAGACCAATCAGCATGGCCGATCTCACCACACTGTCTCTAGACCAATCAGCATGGCCGCTCTCACCACACCGTCTCTAGACCAATCAGCATGGCTGCTCTCACCACACTGTCTCAAGACCAATCAGCATGGTCGCTCTCACCACACTGTCTCTAGACCAATCAGCATGGCTGCTCTCACCACACTGTCTCTAGACCAATCAGCATGGCCGCTCTCACCACACTGTCTCTAGACCAATCAGCATGGCTGCTCTCACCACACTGTCTCTAGACCAATCAGCATGGCTGCTCTCACCACACTGTCTCTAGACCAATCAGCATAGCCGCTCTCACCACACTGTCTCTAGACCAATCAGCATGGCCGCTCTCACCACAGTTTTCTACACTTTCCCTTTCATCAGAACCATCATGACAGTTTCTGACATCAATGTGGGATAAAAATCCAACTTTTCTTTTCTTGTTTTAATACAGACACAAATTTAAAATGATGTTGGACATGTTTTGATTTGTGCTCCACGTTTATTCATTTTTCATTCCAGAAAACAAGCAGGATTATAAAATTTTTCTACTGAATGAAGGATTATCAGAGACAAAAACCCTGGACAAATGTATTAGGAAGGATTTTTTTATGTCCTAAACATGCCTCATAACAGAACTGCCTGTGTTTTCTTTTATAAATCAAACTAAAATGATGTGTTTTTTATTGTTTTTCTGCATCTTTTGTGATTTTGAAGGTAAATATTTTTTACAGCAGTGAAAGCGAAGGACCCCGTCCCACCTTTGTGGAAAATGAATTTGATTTAGTCTGTCACTCACTGCTTTTGGTAATGCATCCAGCACTTTGTGTCACACATGCATAATTACACTGTTTAATGCTCTTCCCACTGATTTGGAAGACAATGATCAATTTAAAATGTAAATGTACCTGTGCCATGTTCAATCAATTAACGCTGAAAATAACATGTGTACGGAATGCATTCTTCTCTTTTTTTCTTTCCCTGCATTCATCGTGTGATTTTATCTACAGAATAAACGTCAAGGACACTCTCCGTAAAGCTGCAGCAGCGTGCAACTTTGTTTCCAACATTCCTGTCGGTGCAGCAGTTTTATTGTGCCTTGAGTGCTGCATCCGATCAGATCCAAATCCATTTTGCATCCTGAGACAACAAGCCCAAACAGACAGCAAGAGGCAAAAAGAATTATCCTCAGCAGGAACAGCGGAAACATCAATAGACAGCCCTGGAGAGATCTGATCTCAACATCATCAAGTCAAGCCAGGCATTATATGAAGAGACAGAAACTACAGAGTTATGGCAACAGCTTCTGGATATAAAAAAAGAAACCAGTAAAAATCATGAAATCTACAACTTAATTCTTTCAACCTTGATAAAAATATTCAACATATTTAGTGCAAAAAACACAAGATTTAAAGACAGAGAAACTAAAAACACTACTAAATATGGTAACTAATAAAAAACCAACCCAAACAGAGCATGGGTGCATTCCTGACCTCCGTTTGTGGTTGTATGTGGTGTGAAATGGTGCCAGATGATACTACACTGAGAGCTTCTGGTCATCGTGGTGGAAGATCGCTCTGACAGATTATTACATCCACAAACCACAGCGATGGATTCCCAGAACTGATAATTACTCAGTGTGTTACAGTGAAGATAAATATGTGGAAACCAGTCACTCCTCTACTCCTCCTGATTCATTAAAGAGGGACAAAAACAGCCATCAAGCTGGAATGGAGGAGTTAGAGCCGTGAGTCATCAGGTTTTGTTTTTCTAGTTAAAAAGTACAAAGAAGATTCTTACAGAGGAGGATTTGGTTCTCTTAAAAAGTGGTTTAAAAACAGTGACCACTCAGCAGCCTACAGCTAACGAGTTTCTAGTGGGCATCAGAGGGGGAGACGGCAGCTCAGTGGTTAGAGCGTTCGCTCAAGGACCGGAAGTTCGCAGGTTCGCCTCCCACAGAGAGCACATCTAGGATCCTTGGAGAAGACACCTAACACCCGTTTCTCCCACCATTGGCTTCGTCATGGGCAGCCTGCTGCGGTGCAGCACACAAATTTTTCCTGTGAGGGATGAATAGAGTAATCCTTTATTCAAAGTAGTCACAAATTCAGTGATTGGTTTTACAGATTTAGTTTTACAGGTTGAGAGGAGCCAGAGGGGGTGGATCGGGAATTTGGTCTGGATCCCCCGCACGTAGTGCCTCGCTGGTGAGGTTTTTCGGGCACGTCCCACCGGGAGTAGACCAAGAGGCAGACCCCGGACTTGCTGGAGAGACTATGTCTCAGAGAGCTGGAGGAAGCAGCTGGGGTGAGAGAAGCCTGGGCTTCCCGTCTGAGGCTGTTGCCCCCGCGACCCGGCCCCAGATGAGTGGAAGACAACGGAACGGAACGCTGTCATTTCCTCTTGGTTTAATTTTTGATTATCCAAGATAAACCAATGTCTTACCTTTCAAACTGTAAGCAGACCAAGAAGAAGTAGTTCATCCATCTCTACAGACAAGGTCCAGTGGTGGATAGAGGTTGAGAGTGAGCTGTTGCTTCAAAACGTAAAGGTTTGAAGGTTTTATGTATGAATTAGTTTTTAAAGAGTTTGGGTCGAAGGCTGTAAAGGCACTAATGAATGTACATCTTGACCTTTTCTCTGTTCGGAGTGACCAAGAGAGCAACAACCAAACAATATGTAAAGAATCAGGGTTACATTTAAGGATTCAGTTGGTACTAAGATGACAAGATCCTCTCTGATCTGAGGATGTGGTTCAAGTATTTCTCACTAAGATGAGCTCTGAACATAAACGCTTGCTTTTTATTACTTTTTCAAGCTCCTCTCCTTGACCTGATTGAAAGGTTGAGAAAAGATCGGATAAAAAATCCACAAGAACTTTAAAAAAGAACCAAAATTTAACATCAGACTGTTTTCTTTTTCATTTATTGCTGTAATTATTTTAATTTGAAAGGCTTCTATGTATCTCTGGTGATGTCATAATTACTCCCTGACCATCTGTTGAGTTTATCCCAATGGAAGAGTTTAATTCTACAGGGACAAACACGGCCTCAGTCAGAGGTGGCTTTGTCCACATCTCCATGGACATAAAATTGGCTCTCTGGAGAAATAGCTGGCAAAACACTGATTCACCTGGCTATGGCCCGGAGTGCACACACACACATACACACACATAGGACTGTATGGACAGACAGACAAGCAGCTGCTGGCTTGATGGGGAGGCTGATGATCCACGGATGAATAAACACTCAAACGACATCATGGAATACAAACTGCAGCACACAAGTCTCTACATTTACACAGACAACGGTAGGCCATCAATATGCAAACTAACTAATTATGTGACTGAGTGACACATTCAACTGGCCTGTCCATTCACTCCCACGCTCCAGCTTCTGCACACACATACCAGACATACAGAAATGTCAGCTTCAATATAATTTACTATCCACCAGCTCATAACACCGACGGAAAATTGAAAACCTATTTACAATCTGAATCAATGGGATATCAGAGTCATTCGTTGTATCCATACAGCCCATAAAACTTCATTAGCAGAGCAACAAACTCAGATTTTAGGATCATCTGAGCATAAAAGAGTGATGGGTAAATTATGGATGGAGCCTTTATGAAGACGGACACAATAAGTTTGGCATCACCACCGGTGATTTTTAGGATCTAATATTCCCTGGGATACCAATTAACTGCAGATTGACCAGAAAGTACATTTATATGAGGCATCTATTAAATATATAAATGACTTTTTTGTGGGTGAGACAAGAAGAATGTTTCAGGAAGGTGAAAAGTGGAAGACCCAAAGGAGCTGTGCACCACTGTGAGGTGATCCCTGTATCCCCACAGGCCACATGCAGCTACATTTAAAGGATTTATTGAGGTAATTCAAAGGACACAGGGATTCAGTCTCATTTCCAGAAATACACATGCACAGACACACAGTTTTAAAGAGGATGAAGAGAGCCACTGATAAAGTAGTGTGCCAGCTGGCATCGGGAGACACAGATCCACATGCACCTCCCTCCAACCCACTTGACTACATTATAAGGCTTCATCAATGCTATTCATGTTCCCTACATAAGTCATCATCTAATTTGCAAGACAAATGGAGGAGTCAGATCGGTCAGTGGATTTTAATGAACAGCCAGATCCTGAACAACCATCCTTCCTCTTCAGCTGGAACTTGTAGTTGTATCCTCCTATTGCACGAATAGTCTCGACAAACTTGCAACATGTAAATATTGAAATCCATGTTTTCATACTCGTTAAAACACGTGTTTATTTAGTCCCAATTCAATTAACTGTGCAGTTTTCTATCTGTGTCATGAGGTCAAACTCCTGTTGTGATTGTGAAGCAGGAACACATAAATAAAGCCAACGGGGTTGAGAAAGAAAAAAAAAAACAGCATATAAGGATCTTAATTAGAATTTTACAACCTAATTGCAAACAGCGCTTTAGTGGCATCATTTTGGTCTCATTAACAACCTTAATGTGATTGGACTTTGGTGATGCAACAAAAATATACTCACATTATTGGAGCTACGTGAAGTTGGCCCTCTTTAAAAAAAAAAAAAAGAACAAAAATAAACAAAAATATGTCAATTGTTTGTGCTTTAAAAATGTTCGTTTGTGCTATTTTAGTTTTTTTTAATTATTCTTTTTTTAGGTTAATATGACATCATCAAGCCTCTCCTTTTGCTTAAAAATGCGAGAAAACTGACGTCATCCAGCCATTTGCCTTGAGGATGCTGATAGAGAAGTACAGGGAAGGTCAGAGGGAGCTGCACTGTGTTTTTGTAGATCTTGAGAAAGCGTATGATAGGGTACCTAGAGAAGAACTATGGTATTGTATGAGGAAGTCTGGTGTGACGGAGAAGTATGTTAGAGCAGTGCAGGACACATATGAGGGCTGTAAGACAGTGGTGAGGTGTGCTGTAGGTGAGACAGAGGAGTTCAGTGTGGGGGTGGGACTGCACCAAGGATCTGTTCTGAGCCCTTTGCTGTTTGCTGTGGTGATGGACAGGCTGACAGACGAGGTTAGACAGGAATCTCCATGGACAATGATGTTTGCTGATGACATTGTGATCTGTAGTGAGAGGAGGGAAGAGGTGGAGGAAACGCTGGAGAGGTGGAGGTTTGCACTAGAAAGAAGAGGAATGAAGATTAGTCAGAGTAAAACAGAGTACATGTGTGTGAATGAGAGGGATCCAAATGGAAAAGTGAGGTTACAGGGAGAAGAGATAAAGAAAGAGGAAGATTTTAAGTACTTAGGATCAACAGTCCAGAGCAATGGAGAGTGAGGAAAAGAGGTGAAGAAGCCTGTGCAGGCAGGCTGGAACGGGTGGAGAAAAGTATCAGGTGTGATGTGTGATAGAAGAGTTTCAGCTAGAATGAAAGGGAAAGTGTACAAAACCGTGGTGAGAGCGGCCATGCTGATTGGTCTAGAGACAGTGTGGTGAGAGCGGCCATGCTGATTGGTCTAGAGACAGTGTGGTGAGAGCGGCCATGCTGATTGGTCTAGAGACAGTGTGGTGAGAGCGGCCATGCTGATTGGTCTAGAGACAGTGTGGTGAGAGCGACCATGCTGATTGGTCTTGAGACAGTGTGGTGAGAGCAGCCATGCTGATTGGTCTAGAGACAGTGTGGTGAGAGCGGACATACTGATTGGTCTAGAGACAGTGTGGTGAGAGCGGCCATGCTGATTGGTCTAGAGACAGTGTGGTGAGAGCGGCCATGCTGATTGGTCTAGAGACAGTGTGGTGAGAGCGGCCATGCTGATTGGTCTAGAGACAGTGGCACTGAGGAAAAGACAGGAAACAGCGATGTTTGTAGCAGAGATGAAGATGCTGAGGATCTCTCTGGGAGTGACCAGGATGAGAGGAACAGCACATTTTAGAGGTTTTAAAGTCAGAGAGGCCAGACTGAGATGGTTTGGACATGTGCAGAGGAGAGAGAGAGAGTACATCAGAAGAAGGATGCTGGGTTTGGAACCACCAGGAAAGAGGACTAGAGGAAGACCAAAGAGGAGGTTCATGGATACAGTGAAGAAAGACATGAAGATCGTTGGTGTGACCGAAGAAGATGCAGCAGATAGGGTTAGATGGAAGAAACTGACTTGCTGTGGAGACCCATGAAGGGAAATGCTGAAAGAAGAAGAAGAACAAATGAACATTTTTACAGCACAAACGTAGACATATTTTTGTTTATTTTTGCTCATATTTTTTTAAGAAGGGCCAGCTTGAAGGAGCTCATTATATGATCTTTTCTAACGATTAAAATAAAACATAACAGTATATTTGAGTCATTTTTTTAAAACATATTTCACCTGAGTGTTCCTTTAGGTTTACAAACATCATCTATTCAAAGAGAAATCTCTTTGTCCTTGGGTTTGTTAATATATGCTCATGCAGAGCAAAGATAGGATGTTACTATTAGAATAAAAAATATTCATAGCGTTCAATTCTAATTCAATCTTAGCATGTTTGATCTAAACATGGAGTTACAGCCTGAGGTCATGCATTCTTGACCCTCAGTGGAATGACTATTGTCACTGTAGATTGCAGCAGCATTGATTTGCTGTGCTTTAAAAGTTATCTGATTATGGACAAGCACAGACTGTTGATTTAGCTCCTTGCTTTTATTGAATAATTAAATGAATACAATAGGTTTGTTGGTATCTACGCATTTCATCCCTCCGATGACTCAGAGAGATGCCCTTAGAATCTGACACAGAGACTGGGGAGTAATAAATGAACATGGGCTTGACACATTTAAATCGATGATCGGTCAAAGTGCAAAACAGCTTTGCTTGATTTGTTGTGTACACTAATTTCAAAGGTCGCATGTTTTCCTGGAGGGATATTCACTTTGACTTGTGCACTTCAGACCAGAAGCAGAGATTTGATGGATTTCTTTAAAGATGGAGTATTTTTTTTCTGATTTCATGAGGTAATAATTTTTTTTTACAGCTTATACTGATAAAAATCTTATTTGTTTGTTCAGAAATGCAATATTTACCTTTTAAGGGGAGATGGTGGCCGCGTGGTTAGAGCGTTCGCCCGTGGACCGGAAGGTCGCGGGTTTGCGTCCCACGGAGAGCATGTCTAGGGTCCTTGGAGAAGACACCTAACCCCCGCTTCTCCCACCATTGGCGCTGTTGAAGGGCAGCCTGCTGCGGTGTAAGGAGTGCAGCAAACAAATTTCCCCGGTGAGGGATGAATAGAGTAATTCATTTATTTATTTAAAAGAGGCTTAGAGCACTGTCCTTTCTGTATACAGTTTGCATGTTCTACCCGTGTCTGCATGGGTTCCCTCCGACCCTCCAAAGACATGCATGGTAGGTTGATTGGCCGGGGCCAAATTGCCACTAGGAATGAGTGTGTGTGTGGATGGTTGTATGTGTGTGGCCCTGTGACAGACTGGCGACCTGTTTGGGGTGTATTGTACCCTCGCCTTAAATTAGCTGGGATGGGCTCCGGAACCCCCGGCAAACCCGTAAGGGATAGCCGGATAAGAAGGTGACTGACTGACTGTTTCTCTGTCCTCTTCTCCCTCGTTCTGAGTCTCGTTCTCTGAGCGTGTAAACAATACTCCTAAATTATTTTGAGGTCTGAAATGAATAGTAGAGAAAGTATCAAAAAAGTCAGTTTAATTCTTGATCGAGACGTTTCGACTTCCATCCGGAAATCATTTTCAATCTGATAGAAATGGACTGAAACCTGGATCTATTTAAACTAACCTGAGTAAAAGGTAAAAAAATAGTAAGAAGGGCTCGACCAATGAGCCTGTGTTACCTATGATGGCCGTGAATGGCTCCTATTGTAACCACAGACCAGTAAACGAACCCTATTATAAAATGCTAAAAGCCCAGTGAATAGAAATTCCTGTTAACGAGAGGCGTGAAACTGGGTCACGAGGTTTCATCTTTAGTCCATGACTTCAAAAGGCTGCTGTAAATCCCGGGAAGAATGTATCTAACGCCTCCACTCCGATTCAGTGAGGGACTCTCTTTCATCACAAAGATGGCTTCCTTCACCCCAAAACCAACCTTTCTCTCTACTTAGAATCTTCACCTCACTGTCCTCAAAAGTGTGTTTGGTGGATTTAAGATGCAGATGTACAGCAGACTGTGGACCACTTGAGGCTTCTCTTCTGAGGGACTACACGGACTTGTCTCAAATGGAGTGAAAAGTGCATGAAGTTGTAAAAACTAGCACTTAGTCTTTTATAATTTAATTTGGGTGCATTTAAATGAAAAACAGCCAATCTTTTAAAGGACGGGACCAAGCATGAGGAGAGCATGTGCACTAAAATACTTTTTTTATGTTAATATGAGGGTATGGTGGCGAACAAAAGGTGTGGCCGAGAACAACCTGTGTTATAAATTGCTCAAATATACATGAATGAAAAAAAAAATTAATGTAGAAATCTTGACCTGAACAGAAACCAGTTCCTGTTCTTAACCGTCTATCTGTTATGGGTTTGTGGGGAAGGCTGGAGCCCATCCCGACTCATTCGAGGGACAGGGTACACCTGGAACAGGTCACCAGTCTGTCATGGGGCCACACACACACACACACACACACACACACACACACACACACACACACACACACACACACACACACACACACACACACACACACACACAAACACAAACACAAACACGCACACATTCCTAGGAGCAATAGAAGCCGATCAACTTAGTATGTAGGTTTTTGGAGGGTGGAAGCAAACCAACACATACATGGGAAGAACATGCAAACTCCACACAGAAAGACCAGGGTTCCAAGCTTTGTCCCCACCCGGGATGCGAAACCCTGACCTTGTTGCTGTGAGGCCACTGTAAACCATAACAAGTAAACTACATTAATCCACAGCTTTAAAAATTTGTCAAAAAAGCTTAAAAATAGATCATTTCTGTTTTGAAAAAAATAATATTAAAACCCCTGATGTTTTTACTGATTTTTTTTCAACATTAATAATTCAAAATAAAAAAAACATTAAAAACAGTATGAATTGTTCTGTATTTTTTTAATGTAAATCTTTGATTTTTAATGAGTAAATAGAAATCAGCTGAGTGAAGTCACAGGATCACACACACTAGATCAGAAACACATCGCTCCTAAAAATTATTCTGTTTTTATCTTAATTTAAAATCATTAAAACTTTAAAAATGACTTTTAATAAACACTGGACTTTAATAATAATAAAGTATTTTCAATTTAACATGAAAGAGAAACATGCTGCGTCATTTCTACTGAAGGTGAGTTTAATTCAAAACGACTCATTAACGTTTTCACACAATGACTTTTATTTAACTTTTAGGGTTTAATTAGATGCTTATCTGTGGTTAGAAAGTGACTGAAGGAGCTTTTATTTCATCTTAACTTGATCTTTATGTTTGTAATTTTAGTAAACAATGCTCTTCACATTTTAAACCTTTCATTACAGCAGTTTTTTTTAGACATGTTTGTGTTTCTATTGGAATAAAAATGGATTAAATCTAAAGAAATCATGAGGAATGATTTAGAATTAAAAAATCCCAGCTGTTAAAATCAGTTCCATTGATGTGAAGTTGTTGTGGTCTGTAGGTGGCGCTCTGATGCAGTGTTTCAGAGGAGTGAGAGGACACTGCAGCAGCCTCACTCCCTCACTCCCTGCTGGAATCTACATTTAACACTCTATTTTTTACACATTTAAAACTAAGTTTTAACATGTTCTTTTTATTGTGAGACTCAGTTTTAAAGTATCCAGGAATAATAATAAAAAAAAGTCTTTCTCTTTGGGACTAATGATGGATTACATGGAATATTTTTTTATTTGACAATAAGATTTTTTTTTTATATTCCATGCATTTTTCCTGCAGGCATGCACTTAGAATATTAAATGCTTAAAATTCTGCATGTTTTTTCCCCACTTTCCTGAGGCATGTTACAGATCAGTAAAATAAAAAAAAGAGGTTCAAGTGGGGCTGAGGGTCTGGTTTTAATCCCCTCCAACTATCCAAGGGTCGTAATTATGTTGCTGCATTGCTTAATCTCAATCTTTAAATGATCCTGCGATTAGACATTTAAATCCGATGATCTGATCATTTCATCCTGGTGTTTTATTGGTGTAAATTCTTTTTAAATCCCATCATCAGCAGAATAAATGCATTATAAAAAGCTTTGGGTTTCATTTCAAAGCATAAAACTAATCATTAGTCTATATTTTGCTATATTTTTGGTCCATTTTAGAATAAATTGAAGTGTGGTGTGTTATAAGTTTGATTTCTAGGAGATGATACATGATAGTAAACTGTTTATTAATGCACTCCGTCTCTTGAAGGTTAGTTACCAGAGACTTAAAACCCAAACTAAACCCCCTCCTGCATCTGAGATGCTGGTGAAAACACTCCATCCCTCCTGCATCGCTCCCTCCCCTCCATCCCTCCCTCTTGGCCTGGAGCTGCAAACTCCCCACATCTCCCTCCCTCTCTTCCTCTTTCTCTCCCTCTCTCTGCTGCAGCAGCTTCACCACCTCAGTTGAGCAGGAGCACCGCACTGACTCACATCCACACACACAGGCAGTCTCAGCACGTAGCTCCGCGTATACACACACGCAGCCTCCTGCGGTATCCCGTTTTCCAGTGGCATACCAAGTGCGTCCTCGCCGGGAGATGGGAGGTGCGGCTCCCGGATCTCAGAGCGGCTTTTTAGAGTGTTGCTGACCGGGAGATGATGCTGGTTCCTTTTTCTCATGTTTGACTGCATCTCTGGAAGGGATTTAAAGTGGACACAAGGATCTATCTTTCTGAAGATTTAACAGGGAGTGGAAGGAGTTTGGAGGATCTGCAGTGTGGATGAAATCTGCATAGATTCCAGGTAAAGGACACATCTCCTCTTCTTGAAGCTCCAGCATGTTGGTGCTGTTACAGCAGGATTTGGGGTGTGGAGATGCCTCTGCACCAGCCAGGTGACTCGAAGCAGCTTGCACCTGTTCTGGTTGCACCATGCCTGCTCTGCACTAACATGCATTTCCATTTTTTTTTCCCTCAACTTTCATTTAAAGAAGTAACCCAAGCATTTTGCTTCATGCAGAACAGGTAGAGATGATTTCCTCCCGTTAAAGCAGAACCAGAAAGCTCCAAACTGTTCCTGATAGTGATAAACTTAGGATGAAGAAAAAAAGATGCAGCATTTTATTGGCTGGATGTTTAGTACCAGATTAACTGGATTATAATCTGTGACTTTTATGCATGGAAAGAAACAAATGTTTTTTTAGATCAAATCTTCTTCTAAATTTCAGATTTTTTCTGTTTTAATGAACAAAATGTATTTTATTAAATAGTGAATTTTTAGAACTGGTTCATCCGTCTGATTTTTCAGAGGAATTCTATGCTTGAGTAATTTTAGATTTTAGATGATAAACATTTTGTTCCAGATTAACTTGAGAATATTTCACATGTGCAGGAATTATTTGCCTTGAAAAGAATTGCCCAAAACTACTGTGCATTTTTTTCCTGCATGTAGAGGTCGATGCTTGTGAACTTAAGTGGATCTCAGATCTACTCAGGTTGGGATTAAGTTAGGAATTTGGGAAAAATTTGAAAATATTGGATTGGCTTTTGTTTCAAGTTATTTTAGACGTTATATTTGAGTTTTTTTAGAATCTGGATTAAACAACGTGGTCACTTGATTTTGACTTTTAAAGAATTTAATTTTCTTAAAAAAACATGTTGTGTTTGTAACATAAAATAATTCCTTTTAATGAGCAGTTTTTTTATTTAAGCCTCAGACTTATTGTTTTTAAACATTTGGTGTTTTGATTAAAATAATATTTTAATCACTAGTTAATTCCATTTTAATTCTAACTGTGGTTCATTCTCTGTGTGTAAGATTTCTAAAGATTGAATCTTGAATCTCTGACTGAAGGACTTCTCTAACCTTCTCACTTCTTCTGGTTTCCCCTCGTCCCTCATTTGCACCTCGTGCACAGAAAGCAGCTGCTTCAGCCAATATGCAAAATGCGGAGCTGTGTTACGGCAGTGGCACAGAGCGCTCTGAGCCCCTCTACCGGCTTCTCCCTCCCTCTGCCCACCTGCACACCCTACTCAATCATATCAATTCAGCGATGCTTCCTATTGATGCTATTCTCTTATTTTTATCAATGACTGCCTCCTGTTGTTTACTACTAATCATTTAAACAGTTTAAAGGCTTTAAGCTGGAAATAAAGGTCAGAGTGGAGCGGAGGGACGGCTCGGACAATCATGGAAATTGTAGAATGAGGGTGGCAGTGGTTTGTTTTATTGTGAGAACTTTAATATTAACATGTGCAGGGTTTTTGTTTGTTTTATGAGCGGATTAAACATGATATTTTATTAGTGGTTTAATATTGCTGTTGAGCATCTTGTGGACAGTCCAGAATTAAATGACCGTATGAGATTTTTTACATTACTTTTTTGTCTTTAATGATGATATTTTTTACTTTGTTTTACTTCAATCTGTGTCCTTAAAGAAAACTATTTCATTCCCTTCTTTGCAGACTGATAATCCCATCTCATCTAGGCTTTGGCTTTTTCTTCCTTTCACCAATTCCGGCTCAATCTTAAACTCTTGAAGGCTCTAAGAGCACTTGGCACTACTTGTTCCGCCTCCCTCCTTCCCCCTCTTTGCTGTCCATCAAGGCCTGCCTATAGAATGGCAGCCTCTAAGCACCTTACATTGATATATAACCCCCCCTCTGCCATCCCCCCGTCTGCTGGCCAACGTTACAGTTACAAGGATGTAGTTTGGACCGGCGGAGCACGGCCTTGTCAATATTATGACTTGCTAATGGATAAACTCTCACTCTACCTTGGCAGTGAAGACATTCCTGGCGTTTTGGGGGCGGTGCCTCTGGAAGCACCCCATAATATCTTTGTAGTGAGGGAAGTGTTAATGAATATGAATGGGAAGTCTAGCATAGATTCTACACAGTGATATAAAACCCAGCGGAAGTGTGTTTGTGTGTGGTGTGAATGGTCACACAGACGTATCGTCATGTCAGGCTGAATGATGTGTCTGTGAATTAGACCTGAATGAAACTCTCTGTTTGTTCTCTCTCACACACTCATACACACTTCCACCCCTCTGGGCTGTGACAGGACGACCAGACACGGGCCACTCTCCAATTAAACTCCAACAAACACCCACAAGAGATTCTCATTTCAATCTCTTTTATATCTGAGAGACAAAAGGGACAGAGATCAATCAGGAAGTAGGATTAATAAATTACAGGTCAGTATGTTTGCCAAAGTTTTTAGCAGCTCTCGTTCGTCACATTGAGACTAAACTGAGTTCCTACCAGTTAAATTAGTTCTTCATCGACACATAAACAGATGGAATAACTGGATAGGTAATAAACTTGATTGGCATTGAAAATGTTTTGCAGCATTAGAAAACAAATTTTCACAAGAATGTAATTAACCCTTTTGTTATGCACCGCGGAGCGGTATCGATGTTCACCACAACAATGACAACAGAGATCTGAAGCGGTGAATTCTGCAAAAAGAAATCAATACACGTCACAGTGTTCAATTTAATCTGAAGCATTGTTCTTCTCTGAGTGCTTATGTTGTTTGGCATATGCTGTCCTAACAAGTGTGTGTGTGTGTGTCAGCTTTGTGCAATCAGAGCTTTTCCAGTCTAGTTTGAAAGTCACATATTTTTTCTAAAAGATACACAACATGCTAATGGTGCTAACTCCTCTTATTTCCCTCCAGCTCTCTCTTCATCTTATTACTCAATCCTTCTCTCTTACAGATCCCGCCTCCAGCTCTCTCCTTCTGGATCTTTCTCACTCTAAGCTGTCAAACACAGAACTTCATCAGGGTGTGTTTGTGTGACTGAGAAAGTAGAAAAATCTAGTGTCGTGACATTGGGGTGACCTATGAGGAAGGATAGAAAGAGATTAAAAGCAGGACAAGTGGAACATCACCTGTTTGGGTTGTCAGACTTTTTTTAAGAAAAAAAAAAAGACAATTAAGCATTTGTCCAGGTGACTGTGGTGCATATGGAGTCTGATGTATGAACGGATGTCTTTGATGCAGCCGCAGATGACATGCTGTGGCACACTGGCTCTAGTGCTGGTGTGTCCCAAGCCAAGCATGACAGGCAGTAAATTAGTTTTGTTTCAGATGCATGAAATGATGAGAAAATTGCAGACGGTCTGAGGGCATTTTTTTTTTTTTTTTTGCATCACTCTTTCTAATTTGCTCTTTAACTGGATGTCTTCAAGTCAACGCAGAATTATAAACACAACTGTTTTCATCATGCTTTCTGGACTTGGATGTTCTAGTACGACGTATCAGATGAAACTTTTAATCACAAGCTGCAATGTCCATCTCATTTCATCGTCTCTTTCTTCTGTTCCATCGTCTTCTGCTTATCCGGGGCTGGGTCGTGGGGGCAGCAGCCTCAGACGGGAAGTCCAGGCTTCTCTCACCTCGGCTGCATCCTCCAGCTCACCTGGAAGGATCCTGAGGTGTTCCCCGACCAGCTGTGAGACATAGTCTCTCCGGGGTCTGGCTCTTGGTCTCCTCCCGGTGGGACGTGACCGAAACACCTCATGCTTTCCTAAGATGTGGATTTATCTTTATAAGCTCTAGATGTCCTATTTTGACTGTAACTGTCTCAGAGACCATTTTTTTGGGTTTTTTTTTTTTACTCACTCTTCATCCCTCACCGGGAAATTTTGTGCTGCACTCCTACACTGCAGCAAGCTGCCATGACGGCGCCTATGGTGGGAGAAATAGAGGGTTAGGTGTCTTCTCCAAGTACCCTAGACGTGCACTCAGTGGGATGCAAACCCGCAAACTTCCAGTTGACTTCCGGTCCGCGGATGAACGCTTTTTGTTGTTAATTTGTTTGAAAATAAAATGTTTTAATAGTGAAGTAGAAGTATGAGAAGCTCTCTGAACGTTCCCTTCTGTAAAAGTGGTGGGATGATGCTTCTTCCTACTAATCATTTATTCTTGGAGCAGCAGGGATCCTCTTTGGGGATCATCAGAAGATTTCATGTTAATTTGCCTCACCATTTTAGTTCTCCACTCCCTCACCGTTCTCCCCTTCTTCTTGTGGCCTCTTGCTTTACTCTCAGTTATCAGTGTGGGTAATGTCAGGAACGTCAGCGTGCCACGCTACTGCGGTAATTGTAAAACAGCTGGTCTACAGAGAACCCCCGCCACTCCATAGCCAGAAGGAAGAAGGATGGAAGGAGGATCTACTTGACTGTAAATCCTCCCCCACATACACATTTCCCTGTCTCCTCCCTCCCTTCAGGACATATCACAGTCCAGCAGCATGATGTTGTAGAGAGAATTAACAAGGCTTACAGAAGAGGTTTTGTGTTATTCTTCTCACTGTCTGGAACTCCCTTTTGCATTTGGGATTTTTATTCCTCCTACTATGTTTTCTTTTTTTCATTTGATAGGATTTAGAGTAGCTTGTTTCTGTGTAAATGCAGTGATTCGACTCGTTGCCAAATCCAAACGCTGGCCAAATGCTGCAAAAGAAATTTGTTCCCCTGTAATAAAAGCCCACATTTATTACTGGGTTTAATCTCGGGGTTTTGCCTCTCTTGTATTGATTAGTGTGACTTGGTTTTCAGTGAAAGATTGCTTGAAATAGA
Organism: Neostethus bicornis; assembly: GCA_902685375.1. Lineage (NCBI taxonomy): Eukaryota > Metazoa > Chordata > Actinopteri > Atheriniformes > Phallostethidae > Neostethus > Neostethus bicornis. Next base: position 2,709,489 of record LR738562.1, on the reverse strand, counting down.
ATCAAACCTGTGTTTGTGTTGAAAAGATAATCATGATAGCATAGTGGTGAACATGCAGGTGAATCACTACTGGTGTTATAGACCAAGAGGAGACATCCAGCATTGATACCATGTTACCATGTTGTTTTGCATCAAGCCACTCTTTCCCCTAATCTTTTTTTTTCTGATGGCTGTTCAAAAACCATCTCTTTATAAAGCTTCAAACACATCTGTGGAGAACGTGTGAGTGTTTCAACCTTCCTTCCAGCCGCCTGTTTCTTTTTGTCCATCCGTTCTGCATGGTCATGCCAGTCCTTCCAGCTCGGCTTTGACGTGCTTGTTCCTGGACCCACCGGCAAATCTGGCAACCAAACAGTTATATATGTGTAAGTCGGTGTGTAAAAGGTTTTTCTTCATGTTTCTTCAAGTATGAAAACGGCCATGACTCAAAGCGGGGAGACGAAAGCAAGCTAGAAGGATGGAGAGGAAGAGAGAAGGATGAAATGCTGGGAAAGGATTTGCATCCTCCTGCTTGCATCTGTGAATGCAAGCTTGCAGGAAATATTGTCTGATGTATGACTGCCTTGGGATGAGTGATGCAGTTGAAAGGAGAAGGAAAGTTTAAGGAGAGGTGAAGAAGGGGTGCTGCAATGTTTAAATTATGGAAGAAACCCCTCCTGAACTTGGGTTAGATACCTTTTGCCTCACCTAAGAATGAGATCGTGGGTACAAGCGGCCGAAATGAGCTTACTCCGCAGGGTGGCTGGGCTCTCACTCAGATGGGGTGAGGAGCTCTGCCATCCGGGAGGAGCTCGGTGACAAGCCGCTCCTCCAGGTGGAGAAAAGCCAGATGGGGTGGTTCGGGCATTTAGTCAGGATGCCCCCCGAAGCTGATGGGGAGCTTGTGTCGAGCCACTCCTCCTCCAGCTCAAGAGGAGCCAGATGAAGTGGCTCGGGCATCTGATGCGTCCAGAGCGCCTCGCTGGTGAGCAGTTTCCGACACGTCCCACCGGGAGGAGACCAAGAGGCAGACCCCGGACCTGCTGGAGAGACTATGTCTCACAGCTGGACATGGAACAACTCAGGATCCTTCCAGGTGAGCTGGAGGATGCAGCCGGGGTAAGAGAAGCCTGGGCCCGGATGAGCGGAAGAAGAAGGAACGGAAAGAATCATTATTACCAAAAATTATGACCGTGTAGACTCTGTCTTCCATGTTTAAAGGCCCATCTCATGCAAAAAGGACTTTCCAGAGTTTTCTACCTTGTAAGAGTGATGTCCGGGCCTTGTGTGTGTGTGTGTGTGTGTGTGTGTGTGTGTGTGTGTGTATGTGTGTGTGTCTTTCTAGATTGATTTAGCCCGTTTTTCTGTGGATTTCTGGTACACTCAGACAAAACAACCAATGAGCAGATGTCTAAAGTATGACTCATTTGACGTAGCCAGGACGGACTTCACACACGCCCCCCTCCCTCCTCACCACCCGCCCGCCCTCCTCACCCGCCTCCACTCCGGCCTTACACCCTCACAAACTCACTTTCAACGTCCGATATACAGGCTGGTTCGCTACTCTGCGTCTTTTTGATTTTCTTGCTTGCAACACGCTTTTTGTAGCTACGCACGGGTTTACGCCTGCCTTCCCCCTCCCGCTCAGAGATGGGCGGAGGAATAGCGGCTCAGTGAGAGCAGAGGGCGGAGCTTGTACTTTCTCAGGACGGGCGGGGGGATGAGCGATACCCGGCCTTTCATAGTTCCGGGTCTGTGACTGCGCTCCACCAAATCAATATATTTTCATAACTATGGTGTAATGCATGTTGCAAACCCCACATTTTACGTGTGTATGTGCAGAGGATACAATGTGAAAAGAGTTATTTTGCGTGAGATGGACCCTTTAAACATCAGTCTATGTTTGACCACCAAAACGGAACAAGTAGGTTTTTAAAATATTAATTTCCACGGTCTTGTGATCATCCTCGAGCAACTTTAAGAGCAGTAGCTCCGTGCTGATACCACCTAATTTAGGAATCTGTTTGGCATGCAAACAAGCGTGAGGTTGTAAATCAGCTTTGCCTTTATGCTAAAACCTGCTCTCCACCAGTTGTGTTTGGCAGCCAAACAAGCAGGTTGATGCCAACTGAATTTTTCTGCTTCGTTAAACTCTGCCCAAATCTGTTTGTTTGTTTGTGTTTTTATAGAAAAAGTGAGTTTAAAATCAAACCGTAAGAGGTTAAAGTCAACAACTCCAGGGTTTGTAGCAAATGTGGGCAACTTATTTCACTGTTTACAGGAAATTTATGAACCAAATCTGTCTTTTATTGGGATGACGGCCATCTGGATCTTTGTGTGAACAACTTGAAAACTGTGGCATAACAAAGCTTTCCATTAGGACCGTGTGGATTTAATTGGTACAATCTTGTCTTTAAAATCACACCTAAATTAAAGGCTGATTCGAGAGCTTGAGTTCATATATTATGTTAAAAATGTATTCTCCTTTAAATGAGATTTTATACACAAACAACAGAAACGACACAAATAGAAGATTTTGATTATTTTTGTTTGTTTGTTTCAAAGTTGCCTCTGGTGGTTCCAGGGATGTCATGGGCCTAGTAGGAGTTGAACCAGGTTGGTCAAAAGACGGTAACTCTACCACTAGGCCAACGCCCCCCGGCACCGAAATGTTCTTAAATAAATGTTAAACTGCTGAAAATGATGGAAATATTCTTGGATTTTACCCTAAACTGTTAAATTTTATACATTTATCTTTGGGGGAGACGGTGGCTTAGTGGTTAAGTAGTAAATGGACTCTCCTTATGTTGCGCTTTTCCACTTGTGTTGGCACTCGAAGCGCTTTACAGTGTAGCTCACATTCACCCAATCACACTTGATGGGTATGCTGCCATGCAAGGTGCAAACCACCATCAGGAGCAATTGGGTGTTCAGTGTCTTGCTCAAGGACACCATAGCACGAACTTCTGGCGGGGGATCGAATCGGCAACCCTCCGGTTACAAGGCGGTCGCCCTACACACTGAGCCATTCTTTTCCAGAGGAAGGATGGCGTAAAGCAGGGGTGTCAAACTCAGTTCCTGGAGGGCCGGTGTCCCTGCAGGTTTTCTGTATGTTCTTACATCTACACACCTGATTCAGGTTAACGAGTCATTGTGCGAAATTTGATTAGCTGTTGATTTCACTGTATGTGCATCAATTGTATTGAACCAGGAAAACATGGAAAACCTGCAGGAACTGAGTTTGACACCCCTGAGTGTTCGCTTGCGGAACGAAAGTTAACCGGAAGTTTGCGGGTTCGCATCCCATTGAGTTCACGTCTAGGGTCCTTGGAGAAGACACCTAACCTCCCGTTTCTCCCACCACTGGCGCTGTCATAAGTGGCAGCCTGCTGCGGCGAAATGCAGCACACAAATTTCCCGGTCAGGGATTAATAGAGTATAATTTAAAAAAGAAAAAGAAGCTGTGCACGTCGTCTATTTGTACCAATACAAATTTCTAGATATTTCTGCACCACAGTTGAAGCTTCTTTAGAGTAGTAAGACTCTTTTTCATTTGGCTAATTAATAATTTATAATGTCAACATTTTTATAGCTTGTCCAAAAGTAATTTTGCACCATAATTACAGACGATTACAGGCAATTATTACCTGTAATGGCATCATGCCAGAAGTAGTTTTATGATTTAAAAGCATGCTTTTCTCATTAAAAACCTATGAAAACGACATCAAATTAGAGACGTGTATTTGCCCATTTCTGCTGTTTTATCTGTAGAGGTTTGACTATAAGGTAAGCTCGGCAGGTTGATGAAAAGCAGCGTAAATATCAAGTTATTTAATCATTGTCATTTTTTATGATAATGAATTTCTGGTTTTTAGTTTGACCTTTTTTAAGGAAATCATGCTTCCACTTTTCCACCTCTGCTCATTTATCAGCTCGCTCTACTTTTAGCTCCACTGCAGCATTTGCAAAATGTGTGTTTAAAAGTGGAATATCTCAAAAGCTGGAAGGGCACTTTTGACACATCCTGTCAAACTGCTCCCTTTTCAGGTTTTTTCGACCATTACAGTGTGGCTTGCAAGTCTGTGCAGGTGTAGACGTTCCGTCTTCACTATGAAGTCTCACCCTCTCCGTCTATCCCACACGGCCTGCACCAGGGTAATTTGCCCTGAGAAGACATGTGAGCTGTTTGACAAAATATGACATGTTTTTTTTCTTCTTCTTCTTAAAATGGAACTGGAAAAAGGCCATATGTGACAGCCACAAAGTCAAGATGAAAACAGTATCAGAGGAACATGAGATGAAACATATTGGTGTGTTAATGGGCATCTTGTCTCTAAAAGATACTAAATGTGGACCTTGTAAAAATAATTTGGCTTCTTTGGAATCGATGAGGTTCCGTTCCGTCATCTTCCGCTTTTTCCGGGATCGGGTCGCGGGGGCAACAGCCTCAAACAGGCAGCCCAGGCCTCTCTCTCCCCGGCTGCATCCTCTAGCTCACCTGGAAGGATCCCAAGTCGTTCCCCGGCCAGCTGTGAGACATAGTCTCTCCAGCAGGTCAGGGGTCTGCCCCTTGGTCTCCTCCCGGTGGGACATGCCCGAAACACCTCGCCTGCGAGGCGCTCGGGGGGCATCCCATCTGGCTCTTCTCGACCTGGAGGAGGAGCGGCTCGACACCAAGCTCCTCCCGGATGGCAGAGCTCCTCTCTCATTTCTGAGTGAGAGCCCAGCCACCCTGCAGAGGAAGCTCATTTCGGCCGCTTGTAACTGCGATCTCATTCTTTCGGTCACCACCCACAGCTGGTGACTGAATCGATGAGGTTAGGAAGTGAATTGGGACTGAGATGATTCACCTTTAACCGGGCAGCAGACTTGTTTTAAGCTGTACGCTGAAACCAAGAGCTGAAATCTTAAAGACTAGTCTCCTACGGATTAAAAAAAGGGCTGTAATCCAAGTCTAAGGCAAACCAAATCATCCAGTGCACTGAGCATGTGTCCAGTTTGGTCATAAATAGAGATAAGTGATGTTTTTTTTTCTCTCGACCCGCTTGCTTGTTGTCCTTATTTACCTCCGTTAAGTTTAAACGTAAGCTTGAAAAAGTGTTGAATGAAATGCAAGAAGCAGTTTATTTAATCACTTGAATGATCAAACCTCGTTTAAGAAGTTAATCTCAAAGGTCAAATCTGCGTTCGTCTGTTCTCGAACACAAAGGATGATGGGAATGGCAGCTGGTACAAGCTCCTTCTCAGGACAAGGGTTAACAGAAAGACAGAAAAATATGGATATTATTTTAAATGAAAAACTCATGCTGACACAGAAGAACAAGAACAGGTTTGATCCTGTATGGCGACTCGGAAAAGCTGATTTAGTCAAAGATTTACGTTTTTTCCAATTTAATTTAGCTCCTTATCCCCAGGAGCGTTACGAGTTGTAACCTGTTTAATGTGAACACCATTGTGACGGTGTCAGCATGTTTGGCTGTGTGAGCCCAAGGCGTTTATAGGGTTATTTTACTTGTCTTACTGTGTAACTGTGTGTACATGAAGAGTAAATGAGTAATAACCTGTTTGCCAGTTTTAGATAAACACTCTTTAATATGTTTGTGAAAACAGTGACGTGATGAGAACAGGACTTTACTAGTTTCGGCTTTACTAACTTAGATGTTTTTCAGTTCTAACTTGTCACATCTGATTTTCATATCTCTGTTCTGATCATGCACATGGAGGTAAATGTTGTAGTGGTTTTGTGTTTGAACCTTCTCTCCTGGCACCAGAAGCTCAGAGACTAGTCCCAACTTAGACTTCAAACCCAACCACAGTTTTTGCTTAGTCTGCAAATCTGCATGATTAAACTTTTTCACACCACAAGCTGTTTTTTCACATTCCTTTTTGTAATTTTTTTTTTTGTCTTATTATTCTGTCAGTTTTAAGTTGAAGTAAACTGTAGGTTTTAAAAAAAAGAGACAAGAAAATAAGACGCTGTCAGATAAACAGTTTTGTCTGATTGTGATATTGATATAAACGATGTCGGCTTTATGATGAATAAAAAATTAAAGGCAGCTATTTCTGATGAACATTTCAACCTCATACAACAAGCTGCCTCTAGCCCAGACCTGGGCAAATTAAGACCCGCGGGCCACATCCGGCCCTTTGTACGTCCCTGTCCGGCCCGCATGAGGCCAATCATAAACACCATAAATTAAACTTGTTTTTTTAACTTTTATTTTGAAATTTCATTTTATTTTGAAAAGCGTTACGTCGCTACGTATGCGCGCATGCAGCGTTTTCAAAATGATTTCAAAACTCTTGAGAGTGAAATGCACATGGTTTAATTATTTAGAAAATAAATTGCACTGGTTCAATAATTGTTTTTCTTATTTAACCAATAGACCACAGTTTGACATAACCTAATATACATATTTACATAGTGCTTTATTCTTCTGATTATCAGTACCAGCTATTCAAAATATTTAAGTATTTTACAATCAGATAAAGTTGGTGGCCCTCTGACACAATTCAGGCTTCTCATGCGGCCCCTGAAAAAAAATAATTGCCCACCCCTGATCTAGTCCCTCCTTTCTTGGTGTCCACACCGAGGGTCTCCAACAGGGCAAACAAATGCCATCTAAAATCCCTTTTGAAAATGAGGAAGAAACCATGGTTGAAGATATGGACACAGTAACTGAGATTAAACCCATAAAGAAAAAGCACAAGGAGATTAAGAAGTTGAAGTTGAAAACAATTCAATTCAATTTTTTTCAGCCCAAAATGACAATATTTCTGTCTCAATGGGCTTCATGGTTAGCGCGTTCGCCCGCGGACCGGAAGGTCGCGGGTTTGCGTCCCACGGAGAGCACGTCTAGGGTCCTTGGAGAAGACACCTAGCCCCCACTTCTCCCACCATTGGCGCCGTTGAAGGGCAGCCTGCTGCGGTGTAAGGAGTGCAGCAAACAAATTTCCCCGGTGAGGGATGAATAGAGTAATTAAAAAAAATAAATAAATAAAAAAAATCAGTGGGGAAAAAATGAGAAACCTCCTGGGGATCCATAAGAAAGAGAGATCCTTCCCCCGGAACGAGCATCCGAAAGATCTAAAAAGAGCGAATGAGGGAAAAAAAAGAAGAGACTTTAGTTTATTAATGCTTTTTCCTTTTAAATTAGAAAAAAAAAATTAAACAAGCAGCATCCTCGATTAAAACAGAAGCTACACGTAATGAAAGTTAAAAATATTTTTTTAAGTTCATGCAAGCCTCACAGCAAGAAGATCAGGGTTCAAATCCTGGGTGGGGACAAGTCTTGGAACACTAGTCTTTCTGTGTGGAGTTTGCATGTTTTCCAAATTTATGTGTGGGTTTTCTCTGGTTTCCTCACACCCTCCAAAAACATCCATGTTAGGTTGACTGGCTGCCATGAAATTACTCTTAGGAATGTGTGTGTGTGTGTGTGTGTGTGTGTGTGTGTGTGTGTGTGTGTGTGTGTGATTGGTTGTCTGCGTGTGTGGCCCCGCATCAGACTGGTGACCTGTTGTACATACAAATGTACATCTTTCTAAATAAAAGGTCAGCATTGGGTGGCACAGGTCGAACCCCCGACCTTGCAGCGCTCGAGTCCCGGGTGAGGACGAGGCTTTAAACACTTGCCTTTCGGTGTGGAGTTTGCACGTTCTCCCCGTATACGCGTAGGTTTCCTCCTGGTACTCCGGTTTCCTCCCACCCTCCAAAAACATGCGTGTGATTGGCCATAATAAATTGCCCCTAGGAATGTGTGTGTGGATGGTTTTCTGTGTGTGTGGCCTCGTGACAGACTGGCAACTTGATCGGCGTGTACCCTGCCTCTCGACTTGAATCAGCCAGGATAGGCTCCGGCGTCCCCCAAATCCCCGATAGATGGTTCAGAAGATGAATGAGCGTTTATGTAAACACTGTACCGTTTGGTGCATAACATTCGTTTTTATGACCAGTCTTTCAGTTGGAAATTTTAAATGCAAATTTTAACCAAATATTTTCTTCCAAAGTATCCGGCATTTATGCAAAAATTAACAAAAAGGCTTTTGTCTGTTGTATTTGTGACGGTAAATTAAATCTGCAAATGCAAAAGATAATACGTTTTTTTGTTATTTTTAAAAAGCCTTTTGATCGACCAAAACAGAAACATTATCAGGAATTCAGATTCAGCTACTTGGAAATTTGTGCGTCCAGTAGCTCCGGAGTCCAAGAGGTAACTCCAAACAGCTGCTAGGTGGTGACGAGTTGGGTGAGATGGAGCTGGAACAGCCGCTGATGGAACACACGACAGTTGACTGTGCGCTGAGCAGAATGTGGTTTACTGTAGGAGCGGTCTTTGAAAGCTCTAGTGAATCATAAGATCTTAATTGTCATTAAAAGGCATGTTTCCCTTTGGTAGAATCTTGTGTGGTTTAAAATCATGTGGAGACACATCTTAGAAACAGTCAGATTAAAAATCTACACCTAGTTTTTATGACAATCTAATCTATCATGAAAAGATTTCAATCAGATTACCAGTCATTTTTAAAAATTTGTTTGGTTTAGTTGGGAAATTTTTTGAAGTATGTTGTTCTGAATGAATAGTTTGTAGTGTGTACTCCTTCGCTGCTTAAGTTTTTATTTTCTTAAACTTTTACTAACTATTTCCGGGACACAGTGATCCACTATTCCTGCAGATTCTTCTTCTTACCATACCAAGCCAGTTTTTTCCATCTAACCCTATCTCCTGCATCCTCTTTGGTCACACCAACTATTTTCATGTCTTCCTTCACTGTATCCATGAACCTCCTCTTTGGTCTTCCTCTAGTCCTCTTTCCTGGTGGTTCCAAACCCAGCATCCTTCTTCTGATGTACTCTCTCTCTCTCCTCTGCACATGTCCAAACCATCTCAGTCTGACCTCTCTGACTTTAAAACCTCTAACATGTGCTGTTCCTCTGATCCTGTCCATCCTGGGCACTCCCAGAGAGATCCTCAGCATCTTCATCTCTGCTACAAACATCTCTGTTTTCTGTCTTTTCCTCAGTGGCACTGTCTCTAGACCAATCAGCATGGCCGCTCTCACCACACTGTCTCTAGACCAATCAGCATGGCCGCTCTCACCACACTGTCTCTAGACCAATCAGCATGGCCGCTCTCACCACACTGTCTCTAGACCAATCAGCATGGTCGCTCTCGCCACACTGTCTCTAGACCAATCAGCATGGCCGCTCTCACTACACTGTCTCTAGACCAATCAGCATAGATGCTCTCACCACACTGTCTCTAGACCAATCAGCATGGCCGCTCTCACCACACTGTCACTAGACCAATCAGCATGGCCGCTCTCACCACACTGTCACTAGACCAATCAGCATGGCCGCTCTCACCACACTGTCTCTAGACCAATCAGCATGGCCGCTCTCACCACGCTGTCTCTAGACCAATCAGCATGGCCGCTCTCACCACACTGTCTCTAGACCAATCAGCATGGCCGCTCTCACCACACTGTCTCTAGACCAATCAGCATGGCTGCTGTCACCACACTGTCTCTAGACCAATCAGCATGGCCGCTCTCACCACGGTTTTGTACACTTTCTCTTTCATTTTATCTGAAACTCTTCTGTCACACATCACACCTGATACTTTTCTCCACCCGTTCCAGCCTGCCTGCACACGCTTCTTCTCCTCTTTTCCACACTCTCCATTGCTCTGGACTGTTGATCCTAAGTATTTAAAATCTTCCACCTTCTCTATCTCTTCTCCCTGTAACCTCACTTTTCTTTTTGGATCCCTCTCATTCACACACATGTACTCTGTTTTACTTTTACTTTTCCTGTAGATTCATTCACCACAAAGAGGTCTGAAATCCGCTTGTTCTTTTTTATCATTTTAATAGCAGTGGGTCTTCGCTGTGCAAACATGTAGCTTGTTCTCATTAATCACCACCTTCTGAGGGACTTTCCTAACAAACTCCCTCCATGTACTTTACTTTCACCTCTAACATGTTAATTATGTGTGGAAGCCAAAAGTGTTGCATGAGCAGAAATGGCCAATTTATTCCTGATTCAGAGGCACTTGAATGTTGCTGAGTGGTTAAAACATGTAGGAAGGTGTGAAAGTTTTCTAATTTGACAAGTTGTATCTGAGAGTGAAATTTGTAAATACTTAATGAGGTTTGATGGAAGGAAACTGATGCTAAGCGATGATATTCTAACCGAGTCTGTGCATCTACCTGGTTTTTATAGACTTTTTGTTAGACTGCTGTTGGTCACAGGATGAGAATATCTCCAGAAAAGTAATAACCCTGAAACTAAGCAGAGGTGTCAAAAGTACCAACATTTTCTACTCAAGTAGAAGTATAAATACCGAGTTAAAAAACTACTTTAGTAAAAGTAGAAGTATCAACTCAAGTTTTCTACTTAAGTAAAAGTAAAAAGTAACCTATTTTAAAACTACTTAAAGTAAAAAAAGTAAAAGTAATTTTCAGAAAAAAAGGAATATTGTTAACAAAAGCGTATGTACATATTTTTTTAACTATTATCACATGCTTTAAGGAGCAGAAAATATGATAATAAATGAAAGTGTTTTGGTGTGAAACTTTATGAATCAGAAACATTTATTTCTTAGTAATCTTATTGGAAATCGATTAATGAACACAATCAAATGTATTAACATAAGCAGGGCATTATGTAACGTCCCTTCAGCTACCAAGCTTCACTCTGCATCACCTAATTTAACCAACTTCAAGACACACACACACTCAATGTAAAAAAAAACACACAAACACACTCAATGTTAAAAAAAAAAAAAATAAATGGGAAAAAAATAACCAAAAGGCTTTTTCAAGCCTTGAAGGCAGCTAGTTTTCAAAGTTCTTTGAGGCAAAACTGAATAGTCTTTAACAAGTTGGTAAGTATGGGAGTGCCACATACAGCCTGGGCAGCGTTGCCAGGTGGGAGGTGCTGGATTATCGCACTAATGACGTAAAATTATTGTATTTTACAAAAAATATCTAACACCCAGTAAAACCACACCCATTGACAAAATAACACCCTTTACATGCACTCGTAAGGCAGTGGGAGTGAAGGAAACACACAGGAGGCAAAATCCTTGGATTCTTTTTCTAAAATTTTAAGAACTGTAAAAATAAAAAAATAACCAGGGAAATAAGATTTTAAGAAACCCAGAAAGAAACCAGTAGGGGCGGGACTTAGGAGACGGTATATATAAATTTATATTTATACATATCTACATATATATGTGTACATATAAGGTTTTTTTTTATATTAACCCAAACATCTACATGATACAAAATCTAAGCGATGTGTAGTTTTAATCTCCTCAGTCAGTCTTTATAAACTAATCAATAACATTTTGGATGCTTTTAAGCACAAATACTTCATCCACTACTATTTATGGATGAATCAGTTCAATTAGATTTGTTTCTAAAGATAAAATAGTGCGTCACAGATCAAAGTTATTTTTATAAAAATACCATCTACAACATTTTCAGCAAAGACGTTTACAATAACTGCAGACTGAAAATAATAATAATAATAATAAAACATTTCTTTGCTGTTGTTTTTTTTAAAAAAACTGATGATTCAATCAAAGTTCAGTGTTGCAGCATCAGAAACACTTTGATTTCCGAGCCCGAGTCTCAAACACGGAAATTGACGTCCCTGCTCTTTAAAAGTTTGTGGGCGGGGCTACTCGCCCCAAAGTAATGATTGACTGGACCTTTCAGCCAATCATTCATCTGTTCCTTTGTTTGCCGCATTCAGGGTTCATAAAAAAAAAAACAAACTCCGACAAACAGTCGCGTCTTTTTAACGGTGACAAAATGGTGAAAGTAGCGACTACTTTTTATAAAATGAACGAAGTAAAAGTACAGATAATTGCATAAAATAGTAGTGAGTAAAAGTAAAAAGTAGACAAAAAAATAATTACTTCGTTAAAGTAAAGATAACGAGATTTTCTACTTGAGTAAGGTAACGAAGTAGTCTTACTTCGCTACTTGACACCTCTGAAACTAAGACATAAATTTTCTAGTTTTAAGCAAGACTCTACCGATGCTAAATTACATCTTAATCATCAGATTCTGTCAGTTGAGGTAAAGTTGGATAAAATCAGCCTCGCTGAGTCACAGTCGTGACAATTTCTTCGATAAAAATAACTGCGGTGAATTATTCTTGTGCAGCTCTGCAGGTTCTAAGTTAGAGGTAATTGGAATATTGCCTGACATACACAACTCGTTCATATGACTTTTTCTGTTTCATGTTTTCACTGCAGAAAAAAATGACCAGATCTTGAAAATCTATGATGGTAATTTATTAGTTTCTTTGCGAATTAAAGGAAAAAAGAAAACCAAAGGTGAGATTAGGATGAAAGCAGGAAATTATTCAAGAAAAAAGTCAGAAATGTAACTATCAGGGAAAATATGGAGCAAGAAATGAATGAATGGTGGAAGAGTTAATGATTCTGACTGTAAGCACTACAGACTGGATTGGAGTTTTAGGAGAACACATGGATGAAATGAAAACATGGAGAAATTAAATTAGCTCTAATAGAGAGGTGGAGGTTTGCACTAGAAAGAAGAGGAATGAAGATTAGTCAGAGTAAAACAGAGTACATGTGTGTGAATGAGAGGAGTGAGGTTACAGGGAGAAGAGATAAAGAAGGTGGAAGATTTTAAGTATCTAGGATCAACAGTCTAGTGCAGCGGTCGGCAACCCGCGGCTCCGGAGCCTCATGCGGCTCTTTCATCCTTATAATGCGGCTCTGATTGGCTTGGGAAAATAAATTACTAAAATTTTTTTTTTGTATTTAATTGAAGTGTGTTTTATTTGTGTTAGTTTTTATATTATTTTAGTTCTAAATTTGAAGATTATTGTGATCTTGAAATATCACAAAGTATGCTCCGCTGCATACTTTGAAAGCCCAAGGCGATATAAGGATGACGGCTCACGGATTTTTCCCTTTTGTTTGCTGCATGCACAATTTAAATTCAGCTTTTTAATTTATTCGAAAGAGACATTCAGACATTAATATTTTTTCAAGAATTCAAAATGTGTTCATTACATCGGTAAAATTTAATTTTCTCCGTAGCACTTCATAAGACATAACCACACTATAGTTGTTTATACAAAGTGTAAAGGTAAGAAAAAGCAGTATATACAGTGTTATCTTCATTTTAGATAAATGGATATAAGGATGACGCCTCATGGCATTTTTCTGCTTTCGTTTGCTACATGGACAATTTAAATTCAGCTTTTTAATTTATTTGAAAGAGACATTCATTATTATTTTTCAAGAATTCAAAATGTTCAAAATGTGTTCATTAAATGAATAAAATGTAATTTTCTCTGTAGCACGTGGATTTCATAAGAAACATGCTGCGGTAAAGTAGTAGAAGTTTTTTTTTTTTTTTTTCATTTTAGATGTGCGGCTCCCAGTGTTTTCTTTTCCGTGGAAACCGGGTTCAAATGGCTCTTTCGGTGTCAAAGGTTGCCGACCGCTGGTCTAGTGCAATGGAGAGTGTGGAAAAGAGGTGAAGAAGCGTGTGCAGGCAGGTTGGAACGGGTGGAAAGAAATGTATCAGGTGTGATGTGTGATAGAAGAGTTTAAGATAAAATAAAATGAAAAGTGTCCAAAACCGTGGTGAGAGCGGCCATGCTGATTGGTCTAGTGACAGTGTGGTGAGAGCGGCCATGCTGATTGGTCTAGTGACAGTGTGGTGAGAGCGGCCATGCTGATTGGTCTAGAGGCAGTGTGGTGAGAGCGGCCATGCTGATTGGTCTAGAGACAGTGTGGTGAGAGTAGCCATGCTGATTGGTCTACAGACAGTGTGGTAAGAGCAGCCATGCTGATTGGTCTAGAGACAGTGTGGTGAGAGCAGCCATGCTGATTGGTCTACAGACAGTGTGGTAAGAGCAGCCGTGCTGATTGGTCTAGAGACAGTGTGGTGAGAGCGGCCGTGCTGATTGGTCTAGAGACAGTGTGGTGAGAGCGGCCATGCTGATTGGTCTAGAGGCAGTGTGGTGAGAGCGGCCATGCTGATTGGTCTAGAGACAGTGTGGTGAGAGCAGCCATGCTGATTGGTCTAGAGACAGTGTGGTGAGAGCGGCCATGCTGATTGGTCTAGAGACAGTGTGGTGAGAGCGGCCATGCTGATTGGTCTAGAGACAGTGTGGTGAGAGCGGCCATGCTGATTGGTCTAGAGACAGTGTCACTGAGGAAAAGACAGGAAACAGAGATGTTTGTAGCAGAGATGAAGATGCTGAGGATCTCTCTGGGAGTGACCAGGATGGACAGGATCAGAGGAACAGCACATGTTAGAGGTTTTAAAGTCAGAGAGGCCAGACTGAGATGGTTTGGACATGTGCAGAGGAGAGAGAGAGAGTACATCAGAAGAAGGATGCTGGGTTTGGAACCACCAGGAAAGAGGACTAGAGGAAGACCAAAGAGGAGGTTCATGGATACAGTGAAGGAAGACATGAAGATAGTTGGTGTGACCGAAGAAGATGCAGCAGATAGGGTTAGATGGAAGAAACTGACTTGATGTGGTGCCCCCTTGTAGGGAAATGCAGAAAGAAGATCATTTTCTACTCATTAGTCTGTATTGTTTAGTGATGAGTGACTCCTGCATCTTTATGAGAATTTAAAATACCTATTTAAAGATTTATGAAGCTCTAACTATAAACTATAAACTATAAACGAGCTGCTCTGTTCTTTGTCAGATGCAGCCAGCTCTCATTCAGGTGGTCAGCCAGAGTCTAACCCAATCAGTGCAAGGTGCTGACGTCAATCCTTCAACACCAATAATGACTTTAGAGACTCCGGTCAGCCCTGATTTTATCTGTAAGATCAGTTACTGATGGATCAACCGCTTCAGAGTCCCAACCTAAACCAGGAATGTGCAGCAGAATGTGTGTTTTAGCAACTTCAGAAGCAGCGTGGTTCATACCTCTACAAACATGATATTATATCTGAGCTGTTACCATTTATAGATAATTATCTTGGAATAAACTCGTCTGACTTGGAGTGATTTTGACAGATTTTATATCAAAACTTGATGAAAGGAAAGATTTGAATGTCTTAAACATGCATGTGTTTATGTTCATTTATTCAGTGCTTCTGCACATGCATGAACATCTGTATGAATGCGTTAATAGTAGAGGTTTCAGGACAAGATGTTGGATTCAGTGCAGGGATGCGTACAGATGATTCTGAAATTTTTGTGTTAACAATTGGCTGCTGCATGCACCGCCTACCACAAGAGGCAGTAGCTTCTCACATGAGCTCATTCTGTTAAAAATGAACGTCTTATTGCTGATCAGCTTCTGAATTTAGAGCCGTTTACGTAACAACGTCACAGTCTGAGCTGGGAAGACCTCGGCCGGGAGGTTGGGTTTGGCATCTGATGGTAGCCTGCAGCTTTGGCTGTAAATGTTTGTCATGTTTAGCTCTAGTAATGTTTCTAGCATTTTCATTTTAATGTAGCTTTAACTCCCTCTGACAAAAACAACCTCCAAACAGCAATTTTAGTGGTTTTCTTTTAAATCATTTATGAGGTTAAATTAAACAGTTTGTATAGACCGGTTTGGCTAACCATGCATTGACTAAGACCCACTTTTTTTCTGTGTTTCTGCAAAGAGCCGCATCAAACACATTCCTTGATCATGTATGCGCGCACGCGACACACAGACCTCTGCTCTGCCAGATTTTTTTTTTATTTTTTATTTATTTATTTATTTCGGTCACAGTGCAACCTCATATCAATGAAATAAAGAAAACAACCATATTCCAGCAAAGGACCGAAAAGGTAACGGCTGAAGCAAACGCTTATTACGCCGACCCTTTTTTTTTTTTTTTTTTTTTTCATGTCATAATAAAAGCAAAAAGACATAAGTAAATACTAAGTCATCATAATTGTTATAACACATAACATAATAATATCATAATACATCATAACATAATCATAACACATCATAATTGTTTACTTTTTATAGAAGCTTGAATTTAACCATCAAGACTTGCATATTTTTTAAGTATTAATAACTTAAATTTCTTTTTTAAACATAAAAGATTTAAACACAATTTAAGTTCATCATTACAATTATTCCAAAGATCCACACCTTTAATAG
The DNA here is from genome assembly GCA_902685375.1 of Neostethus bicornis. NCBI lineage: Eukaryota > Metazoa > Chordata > Actinopteri > Atheriniformes > Phallostethidae > Neostethus > Neostethus bicornis. The sequence continues at coordinate 2,693,384 of LR738562.1, read as the reverse complement.
AAATACAGAATTTTTTAACATTAATACATTTAATAAAAAACATTTAATAAAAATAACCACACCAACATGATGATATCAGTTATTTTAGTTAACATTGTGTGCACTGTCTCTCACAAACATGAAAGCGTTACGATCTCAAGAGTTTTTTGTAAATTTTTGGAAAAACTGCATCTGCTTTTTGGCCTGACTTTTCAAGGCGAAATTACTGTTCGATGTTTGGATGGAGTGAGCGGAAGTGACGCTGAAGCAGCACTAAAGCTGCGTGACATAGGTAGATCGGCTTGTCATTAAGTTCAACAAAATTTTTTTAACTTTCCCAGTCTGTCAAAAACGGCCCCGTGTTCATCATATTTTCATTTGGCTGTGCTTGTTTTTCCTGCCATTTAAAGAGCTAACTTGACGGAAACCGTTTACAACACAAATGATGTCGCAAAAGATTCTCTTGTTCCGCATTTGATGTCACTCAGTGTGCCATCTAGCTGTGGGGGAAATGAATGGCAACGCCAGCCAAGCATATTTGACTCATGTCATGTGAAAGCTCCTGAATAGCCACATGAAACTGAAGAGCCGCATGAGGCTCGGGAGCCGCTGGTTGGCCCGGCCAGGTATAGACATTCAAATGACAGTATTTGGGCGATGCCCGGAAGTGTGTACAGACACTTAGAAATATCTCTGATAAATAACAGAACCATCCATTAAAAAGCAAGATATGTAGCAAAAATTGTAGCAAAAATTTTGTTGCATTACACCCTTTGTGACTACGTCATATGCTTGTTTGCACGTCTGAGTGTATAAGTGTCTGTGTGTACATATACATAAATGTGTGCGCATTTACAACTTTGAAGCATATGTAAATTTGTATGTGCATTTATTTGTGTACAGGTTTCTGTGTGTCTGATCAAATACAGGCCTGAATAAGTTTACCGTATTTTCACGACCAAAAGGTGAACCGTATTTAAAGCCGCAGTCCCAGTTTCGTCCGCTCTGTATTTAACACACACATAAAGCACACCTGATGATAGGGCGTGGGTTTTATATACATATCCTCTTCTACGTACGTCCGCCTGACAACAACACACACTCAAGCAGACAAAGTGTGTGTATTTAAAAATAGATCAGGAGTAAAACTGAGTTTGGTTGGTTTTATTTAAATATTAGTTACAGTCGTCATAAAGTCATTTATCAAATCCATCCAAGTCCTCATCCTCTGTTTCTGAATCTAACAGCTGCTCTAAATCCAACCTCGCAGGTTCACTTTCCTCGCTGTCAGTCACTTTCTGAACCGTGCAGCTCCTCGGAAATGATGCCTGCTTTTGAGAAAGCTCGGACAACAGTGCCAGCAGACACGTTAGCCCGAGCATCTACAATCCACTGGCAAATTGCGACGTAACGACGCTCGCAGCCGTACTTTAAACGTCCGATTCAGGCCGATGTCCATCGGTTGGAGTTCCTTTGTCAGACCTCCAGGAATCACAGCAAGCGTAGTGTTCATCTGCTTCTATTGTTTTTTCACATTGCGCATAGGGCGCGCCGCTCATTCTGAAGAAAATCTAAGACTTTTAAATGCGCCTTATGGTCGTATTTAAAGTTTACACTAATTGTAATCATTCATCAGCATGTCATTGTTTTCATGTTTGTTAGATTTTACAACTTGTTTATTCGGAGTGTGAGCATTCCAGCGTCCCTGCCTTCAGATGACATGAGCCCGGTGCAATTGGAAAGCTTTTACTGTAATATCAACAGCTCTTTGGTGGATTAAACCTCCTAACCCTGATCTCGACAGGGTATCTGGTGACAGTAATCCATGCTGCTAATCCACGTCTTGATGTAAACACCAAGGACACCCCGCCTTCTATCGCTTGTACCCTCTCTTTTTTTTTTTTTTTCTTTCCACTGCTAGCTTCCAGATGAAAATGGCCATGCTGTTAGTTTTATTCGGCTTATATCACAGATGTTGGAACATCTCACTTTGTGTTACTCCTCTTCTTTTTCTCTCTGGTTGTAAATCACAATTATTTGTCACTGACATTAAAATGATGGATGTTAGGGTTTATTATATCACCGAATGAGGTCAAAGCTGCCAAAACAGGTTTAGTTTTTCACTGTCAAAGAGTTTATCCTCACTATAAATTACTTTATGAAAGAAACATGTGAAAAAAAAGTCAAGCTGACTAATTTTTTAAACAAGATTTTTCATTTTTTTTTAGATCCCTTTTATGACATAAAATGGTTTAAAAATAACACTTATTTTGTGCTTAAATCTTTCCTGTTTGCATTTTGTAGTGTTTTTTTTAAGTTCTATAAGTGTGTGTGTGTGTGTGTGTCTGAATACATGCATTCTTGATGGTGATTATGTTGGAGTGTGCAGGTATGTTGTTTTCCTCCAGTCACAGTGTGAGGCTGCAGAACACTGTGCAGCTTCTTCCTCTGATTGGTGCCAAGGCTCAGCAGGAGAGCGGGGTGGATTGGGTTAGTGGGTGGGAGCAATGTGGGGGCTCCACTACAATCAGGACATCCACCGAGATGGGACACACACCGTCTGGTTTCCTAGAATCCCTTGACCTTTTATCACTTTGCTCGATTTTTTTCGTAGTTGTCCATGTTTCTGCCTGTGCATCTGTAACACTTTTAAAGATGCAATGTCTCCCAAACAACTTAAACTGTTGCTCAGTACCAACTATAGATTAACTGAGAGAATTAAAAGAAGCCAGATGGGTTGGTTCTGGGATGTAGTCAGGATGCCTCCCGAATGCTTCGCTGGTGAGGTGTTACAGGAACATCCCACCGGGAGGAGACCAATAGGCAGACCCTGAACTTGCTGGAGAGACTATGTCTCACAGCTGGCCGGGGAACGACTCGGGATCCTCCTGGGTGAGCTGGAGGATGCAGCCGGGGTGAGAGAAGCTTGGGCTCCCCGTCTGAGGCCGCCCCGGATAAGCTGAAGACGCCGGAACGGAAAGTTATTTATTTGGGCTGCATGCTGGTGCAGTGGTTAGCACGGTGGCCACATAGCAAGCAGGTCAGGGATTGAGTCCTGTATTGGGGCCGAGGCTTGAAACACTGGTCTATCTGTGTGGAGTCTGCATGTTCTCCCTGTGTATGTGTGAGTTTTCCTCCAGTTCCTTCCCACCCTCTAAAAACTCTCACAGATGGTTGCACGTATGTGTGGCGCTGTTACAGACTGGAGACCTGTTCAGGGTGTACTGTTCCTCTCACCTGAAATTGTTCAGGATAGGCTCCCATTAAAGATGAGCAGTTGAGAAGATGAAATGAAACGATTGAAACAATTAATTTTAAATTGTTAAATATTGCAGCTTTGTTAGGAACATGAATCCTGCTGGTCTGCTCCTCTCACAGCATCAAATAAAACACGGTTAAAGGTTGTTTACATTCATTTCATTTGATTAAGTAAATATTCTGTCTAAATTTTCTTAACTTTGGGGTCTCTAATCGTGCATTTGTGGAAAATAAAAGCAATGTTTGATGATAAATTTAGTGTGATTTCCTTTTATCTTCTAATTTTAAGTAAATGAAGCTACTGTTTTGAATGGGTTAGATAGCTTCTGACATCCTTCTCTTTCACTGATCTTTCTATTTGGCAGGGATTGCGTCTCTCTCTCATCATTATCCATGTACTTATGTCATGCTTATTGTAGTAATGTGTAATTACACCACTTCCCACCCACTCATAATCTCCTGATCCTGTTTGACTCAGTAACTCCTCTTCTTTTATTTTATTCACCGTGAGACATTAAGCTGTTTACAAAAGCCTTTCATCCTGTCAAAATAGTTGTTTATTTTTAAAAATTAGGCTTAAATTACTTTATTATTGCTTGTTGTTTTCATAAAGCTTATTAAAAATCAGACTGTATGAACAACATTATCTTTAGAAAAACGTTTTTAATACTCTGATAATGTTTTTAAAGCTTTCTTTTTGTATAAATATGTTTATAACTTTGGAAACTAGAGAGTTGATAAGAAAAGTCCTCCATTTAATTGGTAATGTTCTGTTCTGTTGTCTTCCATTTATCCATGACGGGTTACGAGGGCATGAACCTTCGATGTTAAACCCGGGCTTCTCTCACCCCGGCTGCATCCTCCAGCTCACCTGCGAGGATCCTGAGCCGTTCCCTAGCCAGCTGTGAGACATAGTCTCACAGTGGGTCTGCCTCTGAATCTTCTACTTGTGGGACGAGCCCAAAACACCTCACCAGCAAGGGGCGTGGGAGGCGTCCTCACCGGATGCTTGAACTACCACATCTGGCTTCTCCAGTGGCTCTGCTCCAAGCTCCTTCCGGATGGCAGAGCTCCTCACTCTATCTCTGATTGAGAGCCCTGCCCCCCTGCAGGGGAAACTCATTTCGTCCGCTTGTAATCTTGTTCTTTCGATCACCACCGCCAGCTGGTTGCCATTGTGATGGTAGGAACGTAGATCCTGGTTACCATGGTGAGGAAAGGAACATAGATCCTGGTTACCATGGTGAGGGTACGAACATAGATCCCGGTTACCATGGTGAGGTTAGGAACGTAGATCCTGGTTACCCTGGTGAGGGTAGGAATGTAGATCCTGGTTACCATGGTGAGGGTAGGAACGTAGATCCTGGTTACCATGGTGAGGGTAGGAATGTAGATCCTGGTTACCATGGTGAGGGTAGGAACGTAGATCCCGGTTACCATGGTGAGGTTAGGAACGTAGATCCTGGTTACCATGGTGAGGGTAGGAATGTAGATCCTGGTTACCATGGTGAGGGTAGGAACGTAGATCCCGGTTACCATGGTGAGGGTAGTAACATAGATCCTGGTTACCATGGTGAGGGTAGGAACGTAGATCCTGGTTACCATGGTAGGAACGTAGATCCTGGTTACCATGGTGATGGTAGGAATGTAGATCCTGGTTACCATGGTGAGGGTAGGATCGTAGATCCTGGTTACCACGGTGATGGTAGGAACGTAGATCCTGGTTACCATGGTGAGGGTAGGATCGTAGATCCTGGTTACCATGGTGATGGTAGGAATGTAGATCCTGGTTACCATGGTGAGGGTAGGATCGTAGATCCTGGTTACCATGGTGATGGTAGGAACGTAGATCCTGGTTACCATGGTGAGGGTAGGAACGTAGATCCTGGTTACCATGGTGAGGGTAGGAACGTGGATCCTGGTTGCCATGGTGAGGGTAGGAACGTAGATCCTGGTTGCCATGGTGAGGGTAGGAACGTAGATCCTGGTTGCCATGGTGATGGTAGGAACGTAGATCCTGGTTACCATGGTGAGGGTAGGAACGTAGATCCTGGTTACCATGGTGAGGGTAGGAACGTAGATCCTGGTTACCATGGTGAGGGTAGGAACGTAGATACTGGTTGCCATGGTGAGGGTAGGAACGTAGATCCTGGTTACCATGGTGAGGGTAGGAATGTAGATTTACTTGTAAATCAAGAGCTTTGCTATTCGTATCTGCTCTTTCTTCACCACGATGGATCGATGCTTCATCCTGATTATTGCAGACACTGCACCGATCCATCTGTCGATCTCCCACTCCATCCTTCCCCCCACTCGTGAACAAGACCCTGAGATACTTAAACTCCACACTTGGGGCAGGATCTTGTTCCTGACTACTACCAGGCATTCCACCCTTTTCCGGGCGAGGACCCTGGTCCTAGATGTGGATGTGCTGATACAAAAGTCTTATTTTGCCCTCTTTTCTCCTTTTCTAGCTCTACAACTTGAATAATAATGCTTTTTTTTTTTAATTCCAGCAGAGTGATTTGTTCTGGCTGCTTCCCATCCACACCAGTTAAATGAAGAGCAGGAACTCTAGTGCTCTACCTAGTGTGAAATTAATATTCCTTTTTACTTTAAGGAGAAGTATGGGTTCACCGCCCTGCCATCACTTCTGTCTGCTTTACATTTAATCCTGTTAAAACAGGTTGTCACGGTAACAGAAACCTTTGAGTAAATTCATCCCGCAACAAATTCAGTGTTGTTCAAATATCAAAATGCTCAAGTTTAAACTCTGTTTCACCAAATAGAATTTTTTTCCTCCTGAAAGACGTTTTTTTATTTTGTATTTCATGATATTTACTCTGCGGTTTTGTAGCTTTGTTGTAGCTATGTTAATGATTGGTCTTTGCACATGAAGTCACCTATCTTCACAGCAGCGCCTATCCCTCTCATCATCTACTCCGGACCTCTTATCATGTGCTGAGAGGCTGCCTGCTCTGTTCTTTCTCTCCGTCTCCCGACCAGAAGATGAAGGGCAGATTGACTAGATTGCTGTGAAGTTGCATTTCACACCATCGTACTTTCTGATTGCTTAAATGTGAACCCAAGATGAGATCTTTGGCTAGATAATGTCTACTCTGTCATTTATGTGTGCAAGCATCCCTAATGAAACTGTAGTAATAATATTTAAAAGAGCGGATTTATTTTTTGAGGATGGCAGAATTATAGCTGGTGTCAGGACAAAAGTAAGGAAGTAAAAATGATGAAGGGGTCGAGTCCTTCATCTTGTAGCTGTGCTGTGTTGATAGTAAAAATATCATTTTTCATTCTGAAGTGTTTGTTTCACTATGAGTAAAATTTATAATCCGAAGACTATTTTACTGGAATCCTGAGAACTTTATGGTACTGTGGGTACCGTCTTATGACTGTTTAATCTGGAGTTAGATAGCAGGGCGAGCAGCGGTGGCAGTGCCCTGATTTTTGTCATTCTAGCCGAGGAACGGGCAAACTACGGCCCGCGGGCCACATGCGGCCTGTTAAACGGTTTAATCCGGCCTGCCTAACTTGAAATAAGTACAATGCATTATTATTATCATCGTATTTTCACGACCATAGGGCGCAACGTATTAAAAGGCACTGTCCAAATTTTGCGTGCTCTGTATTTAACACACACATAAGGCGCACCTGATGATAGGGCGCAGGTTTTATATACATATCCTCTATTACGTAAGTCTGCCTTACAACAACACATACACATAGTCGCGCGCGCATACGCACACACATATTTAAAAATAGATCGGGAGTAAAACTGAGTTTGGTTGGTTTTATTTAAATATTATTTACAGTCGTCATAAAGTCATTTATTAAATCCATCAAAGTCCTCATCCTCTGTTTCAGAATCTAACAGCTGCTCTAAATCCAACCTCGCAGGTTCACTTTCCTCGCTGTCAGAGTCACTTTCTGTACCGTGCAGCTCCTCGGAAATGATGCCTGCTTTTGGGAAAGCTCGGACAAGCAGCCAGCAGACACGTTAGCCCAAGCATCTACAATCCACTGGCAAACTGTGGCGTAACTCGCCCGGCGCAGCTGATTGCCATCAGTTTAAACTGAGCTTCATAAGCATGTCTCTTTTTCATTTTCAATGTTGTTAAAACAGCAATGTTCTTCATAAAGAACACACCTGTTCTTTTATACATAATCCACACACACACTTCACCCTTTAACATTCTCATGTTTTCAACTGCGTCCGCCTGATGGTTCTCTAATACGTCCGCAAATCACAAATCAGACAGGGCGCCGCTCATTTTGAAGAAAATTTGAGACTTTTAGGTGCTCCTTATGGTCGTGAAATTACGGTATTTTTATGTTAAGGTTTTATTTTCCCTGCAATTTTTATGTGTCCTCACTAGTTGGCGCCAAAGATACAACAACACTGTTCCCATTCAAATGTGTGTGTCTCCGTGATTGTTGTCAAAATAAACCGTGTGCCATCGGGGCCTATGCACGCAAGTAAACAAGCCCGTTAGATTTCAAACCTTGCGCGCTACTATGGAAATCCATTGGGGTCACTGCACGTGCATAAATGTTAAATCTAGCGCGCTTCATGCACGTCTTTTAAGATTTGAATTTTAACGAACTTGATGTTTTTGAAAAAAAAAAAAGGTCCGTTGGGAGGAGAGTAATGGTGATATTGTGAAGTATAAAAAACTTTCTGGGCTTTAAAAAAATGAGATCACACATCCCAAGATGTGTCGTTTTATTTCTCCAATGAGGTGACTTACCAAAGCATGCATCCATCTGCTCCTCTTCTAGCCCCTTTGTCAAATATTAGAGCTCAATGTGACCCACAAATCAAAAAGTTTGCCCTCCCCTGTCCTGGCCACATGTTTTAAGTATGTGTCTACATTATCATACATAATTCTGAGACTCTAAATGATCTAAATCACCACAAGGGAGGATTCTTTTTTGCAGCCACCAGCATTTCCTCCCTAATTGTTTCTCTTTCAACCATAAACCTTCCGTCTTAATTTATGGATGTGTGTTTTCTTAAAAAGAGTAGGGCTGTCTTTCTCATACCGTTAGCCGTGTCAGCAGGTGCTCTGCCCTATTGGGAGAGAAGAGAGAAATCGCCAAAGCATGCAAATTGCGACTCTGAGGGAGAATCAATTAGGTGCAAAGAAGCTGGTGCAGAAAAGCAAAGAGAAATGGGAGAGGTGCAGAGGTCCATGCAGAAAGATTTTCTTCATAACTGATTTACACCTTATTGGGAAGCGCTGCTCCGTCCTAACCTATTTTTGTCTTTCCTCTCTTCCTAATTTCTTCTCCAGATATAGATATCTGTATGACCTTTTCACCTGTTTATCTCATTAAGTTCAGTTCAAATCTGTGCCAGATAAAATTAGAGCATGGTTATATCCATCTTGTTTTATCCCTCATTATCCAGCTGCAGTAACATCTGTAATCTCTGTGATAGTCTTTCATTTAGTTTTTCTAACCGGTTCTTCTTTCTTCTTTCTGCAGGTGCATCATGCACTCCATCTTGAGAGGAGTGTAATCCTGACGGGCCTACAGTATCGGACTGTGCCTCTGCCCATCTGCTCTCCAGTCCTACCATCAGCACAGCCATGACATCCCTCACAAGGAGACGGACCTATCTTTTTGTATGCTGCTTCCTGTCCAGTTTGGTGCTTCCCATATCGCCTCAAACGGTGGTGCAAGCCCCTCAAGCTCACAGTGCGGGATCCCAAGTCATAACGGCGTTGCTCCCTGAGGTGGAGTACACGTCGTTTCATGCCGAAAACCCCGAATGGACATTTAATCATTTAGCTGTGGACTATCGCAATGGTAATGTTTATTTGGGAGCGGTCAACCGTATTTATAAACTCTCTCCTGGGCTGGAGGTCCAGAAGTTTCATGAGACTGGTCCAGATGATGACAACCGCAAATGCTACCCACCTCGCATCGTGCAGCCTTGCAGTGAGCCGCTAACACTCACCAACAACATCAACAAGATGCTTTTGATGGACTACAAGGAGAACAGACTGCTTGCTTGCGGTAGCCTCTATCAGGGCATCTGCAAACTTCTCCGTTTAGATGACCTCTTCAAACTTGGGGAACCCTTCCACAAGAAAGAGCACTACCTCTCTGGAGTGAACGAGAGTGGCTCTGTGTTTGGTGTCATTGTTTCTTACGGCAACGCTTCTCCGGACATGCTGTTTGTAGCCACAGCAGTCGATGGTAAGCCAGAGTACTTCCCCACCATCTCCAGTCGAAAGCTGGCCAGAAACTCTGAGGAGGACGGCATGTTCGCCTATGTCTTCCATGATGAGTTTGTGGCCTCCATGATAAAGATCCCCTCAGACACTTTCACCATAATCCCAGACTTTGACATTTACTATATTTATGGCTTTGCCAGCGGGAACTTTGTCTACTTCCTGACTCTGCAGCCAGAAATGGGGGGTGGACCTACCAGTGGATCCTCTTCTACTGGTCGGGAACAAGTCTACACTTCCAAAATAGTCCGCCTCTGCAAGGCAGACACAGCTTTCAACTCCTATGTGGAGGTGCCTATCGGGTGCATTAGCGGCAACACGGAGTACCGATTACTAGAGGCAGCCTACCTGTCAAAAGCAGGTGCTATCCTGGCACGCTCCTTAGATGTAGCGCCGGACGACGACGTGCTTTTCGCCGTCTTCTCAAAAGGCCAGAAGAGACGTCCACGGCAGGGTTCCCAGGACTCAGCGTTGTGTGTTTTCTCTCTGCGAAAGATCAATGAGAAAATCAAGGAGAGGCTGCAGTCCTGTTATAAAGGAGAAGGCACATTGGACCTGGCCTGGCTGAAAGTCAAAGATATTCCCTGCAGCAGCGCGGTGAGTACTGCCTCCTCACAGTTTAGTTACAGCTGAATCACTTCAGAAGACTTATTTATATTTTTATGCTTGTAAAACTCTTCTATTTTCAAACCAAAAGCTCTTTTTGTTGTGTTTTCGTTTCTTATCGAACGTCTCTGGAGAAGAATTAGTTTTCTCCCTTCCTGATGTTACTGTAATGAGCTACATGGGGGGTGCAGTTCTTCTGTGCTCCATCCTATAACAATGAGATGTTAACCATCCTCTGCTTCTTTTGATCTACTCACCCTTTAAACAATTCAGCTCAACGTTCAGCCAAATTTCCATAATTCTGTTTTCCATAACAGGGTTACAAATTCACTGATTCACTTCATTTGATTCCCACTTTATGCACAAGAAGAAAAAAAAAACAAGGTCAAATTGTATAGAGTGTGTTTAGGACGTTTTCCAAAAGAAGCTGAAGATGGTTTCATTAATTTTTCTCTCTTCGTCTTGTTTACATCATTAATATAAGCTGCGAGGCCATGGAAATGGAAAATTACTTTGATCAGAATGCATTTATCATATTTTCTTTGCATGGTTAGAGATAAAAGTTCTCTTTAAATACGAGTTAAAAGGAGTTGGAAGCAAATACAGTTTAAATTAGGAATGATTTTTTTCTGGATTATTTTATATGAACCATATTTAAGAACACAATTTAAAATACATGATGATAATGAGACTTAAATGCCCTCATTTAATCCACTTATTCTCACTTCTGACATCTTTAAACACTAATTTATGAACCTGTGAGCGCATTAAACAACACGCGGCGGCTGAGTTAGACTTCAGGATCATAAATTTTATCCTCGTACCGTTTAAACCATGCTGTTCTGACCTTTGTGATGCCGGATATGGAGACGTTACGTAGCTGACCCCGCATGTGTGCGATTGTAGAATCTCTGTTTATCTATTAATCTGTCCGTGGCATGGCGCACGTGCCAGGGCGCCATTGTCTGCCGCTTGAGGGCCTGATAAATCATGCCTAGGGTGGTGCTGTCGGCAGAAAGAGGAAGTGTGAGCGAGCATATGGGGGTTAGCGCTGAAGAATGATGACATTTCAGCATGTGCCACAACCAGCGCATAAATTAGACCCTGCTGTACGAGTCACGCTGAACCCTGCTGGAGATAGATGAGTTCTTACACGGTCATACAAAGATCTACTAGCACTCCTGTACAGTGTCTGCTAAACATCATGTCTTCTAAATACGAGGAGGAGTTTTTAATCAGGACACGTACTGATTTAAACAATTCACTGACAAACCCCAGTTAGAAAGCTATAGATTATAAATGACGTTCTCTGTTAAGTCATGGTTTAAAAAAACTACTGCTCAGATGTAACAAGGTGTTCAACTTCTCTGTTAACCTTGATAAAAAGTTGACATGGGACTAAAATATCTCAAATGTAGGGCATGAAAGTAGAATCATGCAAAGGTAATTCCTTTATCTAAAAATAGGTGAACCTATGCGGATGTTCCACAACTCAAAGTTGATGTATGATTTACTTGTGGGTCAGGTTATTGGAGACCGAACATTCCAGAACGAGAGAAGAATGATATCCACTGCTGGAAATGAAACTATTAAACCAGAACTTCTAATGTCCAATATAAGTGACCTATCATGTCACTATTAAAAAAGAAAAAGTACTTTAAATAATGAAATTTGTTCACATGCAATTGAAATGCAGCAAAAATCAAATTAAGTAAATAACTAGCCGAAACCACTCGACCTCATGCACCAGCTCTAGCTCCTTCTCTGTCAGAGAAGTGACATTCCACATTCCTAGAGCTAGTACTGTATATGCAGCCGAGGGTCTGACCGACATGGTCCCCATCGCCGGCTATCGCCCATGTCCTCCTTCATCCGACCGCTCACCACCTCCTTACTGCACGTGGTGAGCCCACTGGAAGGAGGGATCGTGTCCCCTGTTCGGGCTGCGATCGGCCACGTCCCATTGGGAAAAAGCACGACTACCAGGCATTTGCTATCTTGCCCCTCCTTTGGGCCTGGCTCCATGGGGGAGCCCCGGTGACCCGCCGCCAGGCAAGGGCAACTTGGCCATATATATATATATGTATATATTTTTTAATTTATTTATTAGGAGGATAAGCCTCTTGAGATGCGACATTTAATTTTCGAGGGGGTCCTCAACCTAACATGCTTCATTTTTGGAGGAAACTGGTGTACCCGGAGGAAACCCATGCATACAAGGGGAGAACATGCAAACTCCATACAGAAAGGCCAGTGTTTCAAACCTCGTCCCCTACCCGGGGTTCGAACCCATGACCTACTTGCTGTGAGGTCACTGTGCTAACCACTCTGCCAGCTTGCTTGGGCACGTCCCGTGGAAGAAGATCCAGAGGCAGAACCCACTTACAGCTGGACAGGGAACACCTCGGGATCCTCCAGGTTGAGCTGGAGGATGCAGTCGGGGTGATAGTAGCCTGGGCTTCTCTTTGAGGCTGTTGCCCCTGCAACCTGGCACGGGATTAGCGGAAGAACACGGAACATAAATTAAGTAAATATTTGAAGGATAGAATGTTTTCTTGGATTCATTTTTACATCAATCATCAAAAAGCAAAACAGCTTTTTTTTCCCAAAATTGTGTGTGTGAATAATTGTTCACACATAGCGTGCATAGAGTAATGTAATAACACACACACAGTGGTTTGGGCAGGTGGATGATATGCTTCATGGACGCCTCACTTTGTTGGCGACCCAAAAGCAAACCCAGAGCCTTTTTGAGGTTTTACGTCTTGTCCTTGGCCTGAAAAAATCTCAAGATCCTTCCAGTTAAGGTGGAAGATGTGGCAAAAACTAACAACATAATCAAAGTATTTTACTTTGAAATTGTGCCATGCACGTCTCAGTATTTGCTCTTCTTACTGAATGAGAGCAAAGATGTGAAGAGTTTGTTTCTAAAGGGCATGGATCTTTTATCTTATTCACTTGATTGCTTTCTATCTGCTCTCTCTCTCTGTTTCACATTCACTTTCTCCCCACATGCTTTCAAACAGCATCACATTTCAAACCTGATGTTTTTCCTCCAATTAGGAGGAGATGAACAGCCCCGAGCCTCATTAAAGTAGTCTGGTTGTATAGCCAACATAAACACACAGACTTTTTGATATAGATTAAAGATATTTCAGTTTGTGGACAGATTTAACCACTGTTTCTGCAACAAAAGATAAATGAAAACTCAAATCACATTTTTCTGAGCAAACCTGTAGGTTTGTGCTTAAATTTTCTACATTTCTGTTCAACAACTAATGATTCCCAATGTGCTTTCAAGATGAAATGTGGTTCAGAAACAACTGTTGGAGACATGGAAGTGGTGCTAGGTGTCATTTTAGACCTAAGTTATCATAAAAAAGCTTGAATGAAATCTTTTACAGGGTGAAATGTCAGCGTGATGCATTCTGTTGGTTTGGATACTTTAACGTAGACTGTAAACAGAAACGTTTTGTGGAGCCTAATACACATCCTCCCCAAGTGGAGGAGTTTAAGTATCTTAGGGTCTTTTTCACGAGTGGGGGAAGAATGGAGCGGGAGATCGACAGGCGGATCGGTGCGGCATCAGCAATAACTAGGACACTGCATCGGTCCGTCGTGGTAAAGAGAGAGCTGAGCCGAAAAACAAAGCTCTCGATTTACAAGTCGATCTACGTTCCTACCCTCACCATGGTAACCAGGATCTACGTTCCTACCCTCACCATGGTAACCAGGATCTACGTTCCTACCCTCACCATGGTAACCAGGATCTACGTTCCTACCCTCACCGTGGTAACCAGGATCTACATTCCTACCCTCACCGTGGTAACCAGGATCTACGTTCCTACCCTCACCATGGTAACCAGGATCTACGTTCCTACCCTCACCATGGTAACCAGGATCTACGTTCCTACCCTCACCATGGTAACCAGGATCTACGTTCCTACCCTCACCATGGTAACCAGGATCAATGTTCCTACCCTCACCATGGTAACCAGGATCTACGTTACTACCCTCACCATGGTAACCAGGATCTACGTTCCTACCCTCACCGTGGTAACCAGGATCTACGTTCCTACCCTCACCGTGGTAACCAGGATCTACATTCCTACCCTCACCATGGTGACCAGGATCTACATTCCTATTTGTACCATGGTAAACAGATCTGGCTGGTGACCGAAAGAATGAGACCATGGATATAAGCGGCTGAAATGATCTTCCTCTGGAGGGTGGTTGGGTCTCATTCAGAGGTAGAGTGAGGAACTCTGACATCCATTGCTCTTCTGGATTGAGAGAAGCCAGATGGAGTGGTTTGGGCATCTGGTTGGGATGCTTCCTTAACACCTCGCTGATGAGCTGTTTGGGGGACGTCCTCCTTGGTGGAGACTCAGTGGACCCCTTACTTGCTGGAGTGACTATGTCTCACAGCTGGACAGGAAACATTTCGTTTTACAGCCCTTAAATGCTTATGTATTTTTAGAACTGATTCAATTCCACAGACTGGATTTGATACGTTTTAAATCCTTACCAACACTGAGAAGCCTCTCTTCAATTATTTATTCATACAAACAGTCAATCATGAGACAAGAGTTTGATACATTAAGACAAGCGGACATACTCATCAGGACTCAACGACATTTCAGATTAATATTTGAAAGGAATAGATTGATTTGAATATTGTTGCTCCTGCTAATCTGCTGGGATTTTAATACATAAACATATAGAGTTTATATGATCAAATATTCAGCGTTTTATAGTCTTATGTGATGTTTTATGTTTAAAATAAGACTGGTTTAAGGAAGTGAAAAACTAGCATAAACAATCAGAAAACAAATTCAATCCAGTTTTTTTTTTTTAAGTCCAAAATCACAACACAATTGTCTCAACGGAAAGGCAGAAAAAATCCACAGCTCTAGATGAAAGTAGTGCCATTTTTTTTATGTTCACCTTTTCTAACACAACAGACTCAAAAACGAATCACTGGGAGGTTTATGTGGAAAGATTATGAATGTTAAATTTAACCAGAGATCGGGCGAGGAGCTCTGCCATCCGGGAGAAGCTCGGTGTCGAGCCGCTCCTCCTCCAGGTTGAGAGAAGCCAGATGGGGTGGTTTGCCGAGCGCCTCGTGGGTGAGCTGTTTCGGGCACGTCTCATCGGGAGGAGACCGAGAGGCAGACCCTGGACCTGCTGGAGAGGCTGTGTCTAACAGCTGGCTGGGGAATGACTCAAGATCTGGAGGATGCAGCTGGGGTGAGAGATGCCTGGGCTTCCCGTCTGAGGTTGTAACCCCCGCAACCCGGCCCCAGATGAGCGGAAGATGAGGGAACGGAATGTAGACGTTGACTTAGCCATGGATTCGGCTTTAACACGCTTTATAAAATGAGCTCCAAATGATCGGAACAATTTCTATTGGCTTAGAAAAAAATGGAGTCAGTCTGACTGAAATAGGTACAAACTTAAACGAATGCAATAATGACTGATGATAAATAATACATTGTTAAAGAAGTTGAGACACACCACGAGGCTGCGGTAATAATGGAATCATCTCAGTAAGTGGGTACAAGGACACAAGGACACAGGCATTATTTGGAGCATGTAAAACACCTTCTCCCATCAGACCTTTGATGCCTCACACCATCTTTAAGAGGCTTTCAGTTTTAGTGCGAGACGTACAAAGAAGAAGAAAGAAATACAGCAGAAAGGTTGAGAGAACGGATGAAGGAAAGAGTGTGAATAATGGTGCACATACAAGGGGTGGGGGCACATCCCCTTTCCCCCCAAATGGCCATGCTTGGCTGAGCCACATAATGCGTGCTCAACAGTATAAGTCTGCAAAGGCCTTGCGTCCATAGATCATTGTGAAGTGGCATGTGACCTATAAAAAACCCGCTGCCTGTTCCCTCCATGTTCACTGTGTCAGCAGAAAAAAACAGAACAACAAAACAGCAGGATTGCAATAAATTCACCGCTGCTCCTCTCTCTCATCCTTGATTCATTGCTTTGCTACTCTGTCTCTCCCTCTTCAGCATCATAGAAAAACACTTTCCGCCATAACTTCCTCTCCGTCCCCTCCTGCAATCTTCTTTATTTGAGACTTTCTGAAGGTGCAGAGTTGGTATCCTTACACACTCACCCACACATAGATGTAAAATGGAATATGACTCCACGGCCACCCTCTGATTCGCTCTGTTAATGATCATTAATTACAGGTCATTAATTGACATGCCATGGGCGATACTTTCACATTTGTTATGCGCTATCCGCTTCACATTCTGAATTCTCTCCAATTAATTAGATTCTTTGACTAGCCTGCTCTTGTTTCTTCTATCTCACTGTCCTCTAACTCACGTGACCACTCTTCTTTTGTTTCATCCATCACTTTAAAAAAAAACTCCTCTCCCGATTGACGTCTTTTTTTTCCGCTTTGTTCGGTTGGTGTTTCTGTAATTTCTCTTACGCTCCTTCTGGGGCTGATTGCAGAGCTTAATCTGTGTTTTTGGGAAGGAGTTGCTGCTGATGAGTCAGTCTGGGCCACATCCTCAGGAAGGGAAAGGCTAGCAGATTCATTAAGGACATCCAGACTATCTCCCTCCTTCCCTCTCTCCTCCACTTCACCCCACTCCATCCACGTATCCGTTATCCTGCTTGCTTGCTGGCACGCTAATTAAATCTCCATACATAATACCACTTGGTAAAGGTCAGAATCCATCACAATATCATTATTCTGTGATTAAACAAGTGTCTCCTTCCTTCATCATATTTCATGCCGGTTGGTTTGTGACTGAAAAAAAAAACCTTTATTCACTATTAATAATAATAATAATACATTTTATTTGTAATGCGCCTTACATTTTAAGAAAAAATCCCAAAGCGCTACATAGAAAGGTGAAAACAATAAAAACATTTTAAAAACTAAAATCTACATTCTGAAAACAAAGAATCATAAAATCAAAAATTAAAAGCCTTATTAAAAATGAATGTCTTTAGGCCTTTTTTGAAAGTGTCCACACTTTGTGGCCCTGAGGAGTTCTGGGAACTCATTCCACAGTCGTGGGGCAACGGCCTGGAAGGCTCTGTCCCCCATTGTGGTCAGCCTGGTCCTGGGCTAGTGGAGGCAGTGGGTGGAATTTGAGCGAAGGTGTCTTGGGTTGATAAGTGGGGAGAGGAGCTCAGTGAGGTAAGTTGGGGCATTTCCATGGACACATTGGTAGGTGAGGAGGCAGATTTTGTAGTGAATTCTGAAACGGATGGGAAGCCAGTGAAGAGATTTAAGAACAGGTGTGATGTGGTCAAATTTTCGCCTCCTCGTCAGGACCCTGGCAGCGCAGTTTTGGATGTGCTGAAGCTTCTCAAGGCTCCTGCCAGGTGTACCAACGTGGAGGGCATTGCAGTAGTCGAGTCTGGAGGAGATAAAGGCATGCTTCTGGGTTTTACTTACTGTTATTTTAATGTAGCCTGGTTTAAACCCAACTTGTGTTTATTCAGAAATCAGAAAATAGTATAGACAAATAAAAACTTTATTATCCTCCTGCAGGTAAATAATAAAATATGTTTAACTGTTCAGCAAAATATTCACAAGTATCTATAATAAGACAGTTTTACAGATAATTTGTTGAAAGTAAAAATCAACAAAGGAACAAGATCACGGATACAATCGGCCAAAATGATCCTTCTCTGCAGGGTGGCTGGGCTCTTTCTTAGAGATAAAAGGAGGAGCTCAAAATAGAGCCGTAAATTTGATTTTTTTTTAATTGCAAATCGGGACAAAGGTTTTTTACTTTTCAAAGTTCAAACAATTTTACTAAAGAATCACTATTTAAAGTCATTGTTTCAATAAACCGTAGAAAAGGCTTCAAAGTTGTCTTGACGACAGTTGTTTTTTCTGATTGAGACGATTTGACGTCCATCCAGAAACAATTTTCAATGTCGGATTATTTTTTTTGCAATCACAAACTTTTGGAAAGCTTAAAGTACGGCGTTAAAGGTCCCATCTCATGCAAAATACCTCTTTTCACATTGTATGCTCTGCACATACACACGCAAAATGTGGGGTTTACAACATGCATTACACCATAGTTATGAAAATATATTAATTTGGTGGAGCGCAGTCACAGACCCGGAACTATGAAAGGCCGGGTATCGCTCATCCCCCCGCCCGTCCTGAGAAAGTACAAGCTCCGCCCTCTGCTCTCACTGAGACGCTATTCCTCCGCCCACCTCTGAGCGGGAGGGGGAAGGCAGGCGTAAACCTGTGCGTAGCGGTTTGGTAGCGGGTGGTGAAGAGGGAGGGGGACGAGTGGTGAGGAGGGAGGGGGGCGTGTGTGAATTCCGTCCTGGCTACGTCAAATGCGTCATACTTTAGACATCTGCTCATTGGTTGTTTTGTCTGAGCGTACCAGAAATCCACAGAAAAACGGGCTAAATCAATCTAGAAAGCCCTTTGGTGACATATACAAGACCCGGACATCACACACACACACACACACACACACACACACACACACACACACACACACACACACACACACACACACACACGGCCCGGACATCACTCTTACAAGCTAGAAAACTCTGGAAAGTCTATTTTGCGTGAGATGAGCCCTTTAAAGTTGAACAAGATTCTATTGCATAGAATACTGAAACATTATGCCTTAAAAATTAGCTATAAAAAAATAATAATATCTAAATTAATCTTGATTTTTCAGAATGTCGAGTCCACATTATCTAAAGAGTAAGTTTAAAATAAAGTTTGTGGTGCGAAAACAGTTTTTTACACTTTGAATTAAATCATCTAAACATTAGTTCGACTCGGACCAATAATTTACTGAATTATTGTATCGTCGAGCCGAGGAGCTCGTTAAATTTTTAAACATAAAAATGTGTGTTGGTTGAGCTGATGAAAGTGGGAACATCCACTTAAAAAATGGCAATAAACTCCCCACAAAAAGTGTCCAGAATAGTAAAACTGCACTCAGCCAAACCAAAAAACCTCATCAATTTGCAGCCTGGTTTTGTTTTTTTGCAGAAACTCCCACTCTTATATTTTTGTTTTCTCTAACTGTGCTGATCTACCAAGACTGATGGCCCGTCTTCTATGAGACGACATCACTGTCAACCACACAGACATTCCTGTGTGTTCCCATATCTATCCCTATATATTCTCTTTTTCCTCGGTCCTAATCATTGTGACTGCTTTTCAAAAAAGTCCCCAGGGCACCATTCAAAGGGAAAGTTAAATCTACTGTGTGACAGCTCTTCTACTCCACATCGACACATGTGCATTCACACTGAATTCAGTCAGAAAAAAAAGGGCAGCAAAAAGTAGAACGTTCTCTATCCTAATATTATTTTTCTGCAAATATAATTCAGTGAAGAAGAAATTTTTGTTCTTAGAAATTCAGTTTGATAAGATATTTTTAAAAAGAATTATTGTGCTTTTGCAGGGCAGTATTTCTTATCTCAGAATCTTTTATTTTGAAGGCCAGTGACAAAGATTCAGAGACTAGGAATTTGCTGAGGTTCTAATGTGCAAAGAATAAACATAGTAATAAAAATAATGGAGAGTTACATGACCAAGCGATGAGCGGATCCAGGTTATAAAGTCCAACAGCAGAAGGGAAGAAACTGTTTTTGTGGCGGGACGTTCTGGTCCTAATAAACCAGAACCTCCTGCCCGAGAGGAGTCGCTCAAAAAGTCCATGTCCAGGGTGGGAAGGGTCAGCTGCTATCCGACCTGCACGCCCCTGAGTCTTGGAGTACAAGTCATGTAGAGATGGAAGGCTCTAGCCAATCATCTTCTCCGTGGAGCGCACAATGCACTGCAGTCTGTTTGTCCCTGGCTGTGGCTCCAGCGTACCACACGGTGATGGAGGAGGTGAGGATGGACTTGATGATGGCTGTGTAAAACTGCACCAACATCTGCAGCTTGGCTTTCTTCAGCTGCCGCAGAAAGTATATCCTCTGTTGGGGCTCTTTGATCAGGGAGCTGACAGGCCTAGGTGATGGTGGTGCTGATATATATTCATATCTCAATGTATATGTGGATAAATTTTGTACCATTGTTTGCTTAAAGATGCAATATTTGCCAAACAAAAGGGATTATAAGTAGTCCCGACCCCTCGGAGCATGCTTAAGAGAGAGAATTCTCATTTTAGGCCACAAGTAAAGAAGTTAACAAACCAAGCGTTTGTTTTTTTTATATTCTTATCTTGTTTCATTTGCATAAAAAAAAACACTTCCTGTTGAGCCATGCATTAAAACCATGTTACATTTGAATGTGGGTGTGGCGGATGACAAAAGGGTTGGCCAAGTATGACCTGGTGTTTGATTAATGTCCGTTTGGTAGACGGGAGAGCTTCAATGAATGAAAACACTTCCTAATAGTTAATTTTGCATGAACCACCCAGATTAAATTTAATATAGTTGATTTGATTTTATAATAGTTTAACAGTGCCTGGCCCTCATTGGGTAATAAGATGGTGAAAGGCAAGAACATTATGATTATTATACACATCATACACAGAAAAATCTCAATGGATATTTTTTCAAATCCTTTGCAAACAAGCCAAACAAAATGGATTTTTTTTTTTCACACAGTCCATTGAACATTTTACCTTCAAACATCCAAGTAGCATCTAGATTTAGCAAATAACGATCTTTATCCGTTTGTAAATCGTAACAAATAACAGGTAAAAGCATCAGGTGTGATGTGTGATAGAAGAGTTTCAGCTAAAATGAAGGGAAAGTGTAAAAAAACCGTGGTGAGAGCGGCCATGCTGATTGGTCTAGAGACAGTGTGGTGAGAGCGGCCATGCTGATTGGTCTAGAGACAGTGTGGTGAGAGCGGCCATGCTGATTGGTCTAGAGACAGTGTAGTGAGAGCGGCCATGCTGATTGGTCTAGAGACAGTGTAGTGAGAGCGGCCATGCTGATTGGTCTAGAGACAGTGTGGTGAGAGCGGCCATGCTGATTGGTCTAGAGACAGTGTGGTGAGAGCGGCCATGCTGATTGGTCTAGAGACAGTGTGGTGAGAGCGGCCATGCTGATTGGTCTAGAGACAGTGTAGTGAGAGCGGCCATGCTGATTGGTCTAGAGACAGTGTGGTGAGAGCGGCCATGCTGATTGGTCTAGAGACAGTGTGGTGAGAGCGGCCATGCTGATTGGTCTAGAGACAGTGTGGTGAGAGCGGCCATGCTGATTGGTCTAGAGACCGTGTGGTGAGAGCGGCCATGCTGATTGGTCTAGAGACAGTGTGGTGAGAGCGGCCATGCTGATTGGTCTAGAGACAGTGTGGTGAGAGCGGCCATGCTGATTGGTCTAGAGACAGTGTGGTGAGAGCGGCCATGCTGATTGGTCTAGAGACAGTGTGGTGAGAGCGGCCATGCTGATTGGTCTAGAGACAGTGTCACTGAGGAAAAGACAGGAAACAGAGATGTTTGTAGCAGAGATGAAGATGCTGAGGATCTCTCTGGGAGTGACCAGGATGGACAGGATCAGAGGAACAGCACATGTTAGAGGTTTTAAAGTCAGAGAGGTCAGACTGAGATGGTTTGGACATGTGCAGAGGAGAGAGAGAGAGTACATCAGAAGAAGGATGCTGGGTTTGGAACCACCAGGAAAGAGGACTAGAGGAAGACCAAAGAGGAGGTTCATGGATACAGTGAAGGAAGACATGAAGATAGTTGGTGTGACTGAAGAGGATGCAGCAGATAGGGTTAGATGGAAGAAACTGACTTGATGTGGTGACCCCTGAAGGGGAATGCCGAAAGATGACGAAGAACAACAACAAATATCATAACAAATTAACTGAAGCTCCTTTTCTAACACCCGTACTACTCAGTCAATCTAGAAATCCTCTCCTCCTCAGAAAGTCCTTTAAGTTGACCCACTTCTCAGGATGATGGGAGTGTATCTGTCCTTAACCTACTGTTTTCAGACTGAGTTGAACATATGGTTCTGTTTGTTGGTTTGTTTTTAAAGTGACAATGTTTCAATTTAGGTTCATTACTGATAGATTTTTACTGTTTATCAAAAACAATCATTATATTTTGTTTAGTAAACATTAGGTTACAATGTTCTGTTCCGTTGTCTTATGCTTATCCGGGGCCGGATCGCAGGGGCAAACTTCTCAAACGGGAAGCCCATGCTTCTCTCACCCCGGCTGCATCCTCCAGCTCACCCAGATGGATCCCGAGCTGTTCCCCAGCCAGTTGTGAGACATGTAATTTTTTTGTATCATGTAATACAATGTAATTTAAAAAAAAAATACAATTCATATCTTTAGCCCGGGGATGATTGGTGGTCAATCCAAAGTGAATATTTTTGTGTGTTCTGGAAATAATCTTAGGCTGGTCCGGTTATGCAACATTTGACCTATGAGTTTACCTCCTATCCTCCTCTTTAGGGAAGAGGAGTGAATTCATGCACACCTAAAAAATTCATATGACCCTAATTTGATGAGTATTAATCCGATAAAACTCCTTAAAATTTCACACATCTGCAACATAGAATCAAATTAATCATCTCATCTTCTTCACCATCCATTCCTGTCAGGGTTTCGCGGGGTGCTGGAGCCCATCCCAGCTGATTCGTGGCAAGGGGCAGGGTACACCCCGAACTGGTCGCCAGTCTGTTGCAGGGCCACACGTGTACAATCATACACACTCAATCCTAGGGACAATTTGGTACTGGCCTCCTTGTTTTGGAGGGTGGGAGGAAACCTACACATACACGGGGAGAACATGCAAACTCCACATAAAAAGGCCAGTGTTCCAAGCCTCGTCCCCATCTTGGATTTGAACCACCAACTAGAATCAAATTAAGCTTACCAAAGAATCAAACGGTTTAGGATCCAGTATACGATCATGAGCTGAAAGATTCTGAGCAGCAGTCACCTTTACTGAGACTACTGCAATGCAGACAAAAGAGAAAATGTCAGAGGAGGAGGTGAAAGTGACTTTTCCACTGATTGAGTCGAATAATTAACCAGGAATGGAACTAAAAAATAGAATCCTGATGACTGTGTTTGCCTAAACATTTAGTTTGATTATTTCTATGATTTACTTTAAGGATTATCTTCAAGCTGAAAAAAGTCAATTTGAATTCTAAAGTGATATTATTTTTTTTTTTTATTATACTTAATTCATCCCTCACCGGGGAATTCGTATGCTGCTCTACACCGCAGTAAGCTGCCACCTATGACGGCGCCAATCGTGGGAGCAACGAGGGGTTAGGTGTCTTCTCTAAGGACCCTAGACAGGAACTCAATGGGATGCGAACCTGCGAACTTCCGCTTTACTTCCGGTCTGCGGGGGAACGCTCGAACCACTGAGCCACCGTCTCCTAATACATCGTCTCTAATATAGTTACATTTTTAAATTGACGTAAACCATAAATTGTTTTAGGTCTAAAATCAATTTACAAACAACTTAGGTTTTAAATCTGCATTAAAAGACTCGTTAAAACACATCAAATTGAATTAAATTTGATTTGTGTGTTTTATGTCAGAAGAGTTTTATGTCAGAAAAAAACAAACAAACGCAATATATTTACGTAAATATGATATGAAACATTAAGGTCTCGCTCTGTCTATCCCCTCTTTTACACACACACACACACACACACACACACACACACACACACACACACACACACACACACACACACACACACACACACACAAAGACAAGCACACAGATAAACATGCATGGAGAAAGATATATGCACACAGACACACACATAAACATAGATCAACATGGACAGACACATAGTACACAAAAGCACACTCACAGATACATGCATGGAAACAAACACACATGCAAACATGCAGATAAACATGTAGGACACTGACAGACAGACAGACAGACACACAGACACACACACACACAGAATTATGGACACAGACCAACACACACACACAGCCAGAGGCGTAACGAATGACACACTGAGAAAAATAACCCAATAAGACACAAACTTTCAGAGACATGACAGACACAAACATTCTCACACACAACCACATAGAAGTCTGAAATCCTTCTGTCTCTGGAGACAATGGATTCTGCACCTGGATACTTATCTATACTTATCTGCCAATGTGGGAGCTGCAGCTCCTACAACACTTTCTGTAAATGTGATAGGTGGTATGAGCCATGGGGGAGCAGTGGCAGACTTACATCTCTGTTGTTTCTGGATCTTTATAACCTCAAGTTGGATCTCTCTGTTCTCCTCAGCCTGTGTGATACTGATTTTCCCAGTTTCACACCAAGTCTAGCGGTCAGACGTTACTGACTTGAGATCTGCTGCGTTGCTGTTGGACGACTTCAGATTCAAAGATTCAAATATTGATTGAAAAACAGAAAAAAAAACTTCTAATTCCCAGCAGATTAACACAGTTTTCTACACTTTAAAGATAAAAACGAACATAATTTTCTTGTTTAATTTTGAACTTGATATAATTTTTCTTCATTAACTCGACTCAGTGTTTTATAATCTGGTTTGATGCTGCGCAGCTTCCTCGTTTGGTTTTCTGGAAGTATGACCACTTCATTTACACAAAGTGAAACACCGTTACTCACTCCACTCTGACTCAGTTTAGTTTCAGGACTCAGACACACCACGTTTTACAAAGGCCAAACGCAACACTGACATATTTTACAACGATTATGGCAAACCCGGCTAGTCATGTGGGTCATGACAGAACTCTCCTGTGCTTCTAATCTTCTTGGCAGGTCGGTCATTTAGTTCACAGCAGGGCAGGAAGAAATACAGAAATTCTAAGTAGCTAACTAAACAAAGCAGATACTCTAAGATTTCTAAGGAATTTCAGCCTCTGACTCCTCATTTTACACTAAAGTAACCTCATAATAAACAGTTATTTGTCATAAAGATGTAAATGAGCATGTCAATAGGGTTACAAGGGGGTATAATGACAGCCATTTGTTTACTTTAGGGGGGATACCCCCCTGTTTGGTTGTGACATGAACTAAAACGTCTTTAGTCTAACATTTGTCTTTAAGTTTGTGATCATGCAACCGAAGAAAAGGTCTGTTAGAACGATGCAAGCCCAGATTAGGCCATACATCAGAGGACGTAGGAGAGCGGATCTCTTTCAGTTCACTAATCGCATTGAGCAACTCTAGCTTTCGTGCGCCCAATGCCCCCCTCTTTTTTTTTTCCTCGCTCTGTATCTGCTGATCCCTCTGCACGGTCCAGAAGAGAGCTCTCTTTGTGCTGGTGCTGGCAGCCAGACACAAGCAGAGCGATGGATACGGCTGAGAGTGACCTGATTCTGCCTCGGTGCCTGGCCTCTGCCCAAACAGAGTCTCGGCTCTCCTCAGCTTATGTCTTTAGGGTTGGACCTTCCATGTTTCTCACACACTTAAGGACATTTATCATTTACTCCTGAGCAAAAGAAATAAAGTCTCATCTTCTATATTAATCAAGCAGATTGTAGTTTTACATAAATAAGTTTATTATGTAGAAATGAAAGGCAGGAAATCAGGGTCACTAATTTATGTTCACAACACGACTTTGATTAAATGAAAAATAATCTAGATGGTTGAAAATGCCTGATCAGAAATGTTTAATTTGTGTGCAGCGAAGGTGGTAATTTGCCATCATTGTTAAAACCTCAAAATCAGAGAGTATTGGATGCTGGAAATTATAAGAGGAAAAATTCCAGCAAATATTCAGCCACCAAGTCCAAACAGGCATTAATCAGGTGGGCTGAAAAAAAGAAAATTGTTGAAGATGATGGAGGCAATGACAGCGGTGCCTCACCGGCAGAAAGTGTGGAGGTCTACACTGATATTATTTCATATTTCAACCAGAGACGTCTTTGGCATCTTAACTATAAATGTCATGTTCCGATGGTGGCATAATGAAAATGTGTCTGCTTTCTGAAAGACCTGACAGACAAAGTATATTTCATTAGATTGCAGAACAGAGGGTTGAGATGGAGGTGACTGGCAACCACCAGAAATAATACTACATGTCTCAGAGGCAAATTTTTACACAGAAAATATCACTTTTTTCTTCTTCTTTGGAATTTAGTGGTGTAAAAAACTTTTTTACCCGGAGCATAAATATGTTTGGAACATTTTGAATGCTTAAACTCCTCCGGGGTCTTGTTCACGAGTGGGGGATGGATGGAGCGGGAGATCAACAGGCGGATCGGTGCGGCATCAGCAATAAGTAGGACGCTGCATCGGTCCGTCGTGGTAAAGAAAGAGCTGAGCCGAAAAGCAAAGCTCTCCATTTACAAGTCGATCTACGTTCCTGGTTACCCTCACCATGGTAACCAGGATCTAGGTTCCTACCCTCACCATGGTAACCAGGATCTACGTTCCTACCCTCACCATGGTAACCAGGATCTACGTTCCTACCCTCACCATGGTAACCAGGATCTAGGTTCCTACCCTCACCATGGTAACCAGGATCTACGTTCCTACCCTCACCATGGTAACCAGGATCTACGTTCCTGTCCTCACCATGGTAACCAGGATCTACGTTCCTACCCTCACCATGGTAACCAGGATCTACGTTCCTACCCTCACCATGGTAACCAGGATCTACGTTCCTACCCTCACCATGGTAACAAGGATCTACGTTCCTACCATCACCATGGTAACCAGGATCTACGTTCCTACCCTCACTATGGTAACCAACTGTGGGTGGTGACCGAAAGAATGAGATCGCGGGTACAAGCGGCCGAAATGAGCTTCCTCCTCAGGGTGGCTGGGCTCTCACTCAGAGATCGGGTGAGGAGCTCTGCCATCCGGGAGGAGCTCAGTGTCGAGCTGCTCCTCCTCCAGGTCGAGAGGAGCCAGATGGGGTGGTTTGGGCATCTGGTCAGGATGCCCCCCGAGCGCCTCGCAGGCGAGGTGTTTCTGGCACGTCCCACCGGGAGGACACCAACTTGTAGAGCCCGGACCCGCTGGAGAGACTATGTCTCACAGCTGGCTGGGGAATAACTTGAGATCCTTCCAGGTGAGTTGGAGGATGCAGCCGGGGAGAGAGAGGCCTGGGCTGCCCGTTTGAGGCTGTTGCCCCCGCGACCCAACCCTGGAACAAGCGGAGGATGACGGAACGGAACATTTTCAACGCTTATCTTTTCATAAAAAATCAGATCTTTTTGACTTTTGAACCCCGAGATGATTCATGTCCATTACAACTGATGGTACAAAGACTCTTGTATTTTCACCGTACAAGATGGAGTAGATAACTGTGGTAGTTACTGCTACACACACACACACACACACACGTGTACATATTATTATATATCTAGATTAGTCTTTGTTCTTGATGTTTTTTGTTTTTATTCCAACCTTTCAACCACATGACCTTGTCTTGACCCAAATTTTGTCCATCTGCATCGATCCTTGTCTCCACTTTACATGACCCCTCCATGTAGCCTGGAGCTTGTGTCTTAAACCAGCCATCTTCCATTTGTGTAATGAAAGCAGACCCCATATGTTCTCTGTCTTGGTGTGAGGGCTCTGATCATGATGACCTATAGTGATAGGTTGAGTAGACACTGTGCACTTATACAATTTATCAAAAGCCCTGAGGGCGTACTTCCAGGAAGACAAACTGAAAAAAAAACACACACTAAAAGACTTGTGACCGCATAGCATCTAAAAAAAAAAGTTTGTTTTTTTTATGTTAATTTAGAACAAAACTGACCATATTTTTCTTAGAGAACAAATCACTGTATTCCCATTTATCTTTAACAAATGTCAACATGTTTCCTGTCAATTTTCTGCCTTGATTTCAAATAAATTAAAATGGTTTCTGTGCGTCCAGGTTTAAAGGCGTTCACACACTCAGGAACCTTTTACATCTCAAAGCGATTAATCACCTGCTCCGGCCTGAAACTGTTTCAAATTCATCCATGCACCTTGAATAATGACCAATCCCCAGAACCATTATTCCCTTATCAAAGACCATAAGTCATCCTGCCAGCTCTGATTGGGATAAATATGTACTCTGACAGGACTAAACACCTGCATGCAAACTCCAAATTTGAAGACACGAACAAAAGTAGCAAGCGGACACGATCTGTATTTAATTATGTAATAAACTCAGATCAGATGAGGCTGAAAAAAGCATTAGTTTGTGTCTGTTTACTTTATTTTTTTATTTAGCTCATCAGTCTGTGAACATTCGGGATTTTTTTTTTATATCCGGAAATTCACTTTGAATCATTTCACATTGAAAAATCTGCTGTTGTTGCATTTCTAGAATTTTTTTATGGACGGTGTGAGATAGTGTGTGACTGCACCGCCTTCAGGCCTGTTGTCTCCAAACTGCATCACCCTGTTGCTTTTCTGTTCCGCGTCATCCGCTGATCAGGGGCCGGGTCGCAGGGGCAACAGCCTCAGACGGGAAGCCCAGGCTCCTCTCACCCCGACTGCTTCCTCCAGCTCACCCAGGAGGATCCCAGATCGTTTCCCGGTCAGCTGTGAGACATAGTCTCTCCAGCGGGTCCGGGGTCTGCCTCTTGGTCTCCTCCCGGTGGGACGTACCCAAAACACCTCACCAGCGAGGCGCTCGGGGGGCATCCTGACCAGATGCCCGTACCACCCCATCTGGCTCCTTTCGACCTGGAGGAGGAGCAGCTTGACACCAAGCTCCTCCTGGATGGCAGAGCTCCTCACTCGATGTCTGAGTGAGAGCTCAGCCACCCTGCGGAGGAAGCTCATTTCGGCTGCTTGTATCTGCAATCTCATTCTTTTGGTCACCAGCTTTGGGTGGTGACCATAGGTGAGGGTTGGAACATAGATCCTGGTTACCATGGTGAGGTTAGGAACGTAGATCCTGGTTACCATGGTGAGGGTAGGAACGTAGATCCTGGTTACCATGGTGATGGTAGGAATGTAGATCCTTGTTACCATGGTGAGGGTAGCAATGTAGATCCCGGTTACCACGGTGAGGGTAGAAACGTAGATCCTGGTTACCATGGTGATGGTAGGAATGTAGATCCTGGTTACCATGGTGAGGGTAGGAACGTAGATCCTGGTTACCATGGTGATGGTAGGAATGTAGATCCTTGTTACCATGGTGAGGGTAGCAATGTAGATCCTGGTTACCATGGTGAGGGTAGGAACGTAGATCCTGGTTACCATGGTGATGGTAGGAATGTAGATCCTGGTTACCATGGTGAGGGTAAGAACGTCGATCAACTTGTAAATTGAGAGCTTTGCTTTTCGGCTCAGCTTTTTCTTCACCACGACGGACCGATGCAGCGTCCTAGTTATTGCTGATGCCGCACCGATCCGCCCGTCGATCTCCCGCTCCATCCTTCCCGCACTCATGAACAAGACCCCGAGATACTCAAACTCCTCCACTTGGGAGAGGACCCTGTCCCTGACCCGCAGGGGGCATTCCCCCCTTTTCTGGGCGAGGACCATGGTCTCGGATCCGGTTTGGTGACCTCAGGATTTGATCTCTGTTGCTTTTTACTTTCTATATTTTGTTAACAAACCATTTTGATGCATTTCTGTAGCCAAATGACACTTTTTAATTTTTTTGCAGCTTTTGACCATCGACGATGACTTTTGCGGCCTGGACATGAACGCGCCACTGGGTGTGTCTGAGATGGTGCGTGGCAAGCCTCTCTGTTCAGACGCTGCTGACAAAATGACCTCTGTCATCGCCTACGTCTACAAGAATCACTCCCTGGTTTTTGTGGGGACGAAGAGTGGACGAGTCAAGAAGGTAAAGTGGAGAAATTTATCAGAGAAAAGTTGAATTGATGGCGGCAGAGACTCTGTTTCTTTCCTTTGGTGTCGAGAGGAAGGCCTGGGAATTGGGATTGTAGTAGGAGGGCAGATTGACTTTCAGGCAAATCAGCTGAGTTGGCTGAATCTGCTGCAGGAAGGTGCATGAGAGACGGAGACTGAATGAAAAAAGTAATTGTCCTTTAGTTTGGAGAAAATGTGTGTGTGTGTTTTGGGGTAAAGGGATCAGGAAAGCTCCGTTGGGGGTTTTAATCGACAGCCAAGCCTATCTGATATCTTTCAACATCCTCCTCATCCACTGCACCATGCACTGCAGATGTACACACCCAGCATCAGATGTATCCAGGATACTTTACTTTGGACTTGTCTAAATTCCAGAACCCTGGGGGCAGATTGTAGCACACATCAGCATGTTGCAGAACTTCCCAGACAGCACAGATCAGCATGTTGCAGAATCGATTAGAAAAAGTTTCTCTTTCTTGAGGCAAATTAAAGGATCAGACGAGTCTGTTCATTCATTATTTATTCAATTATGTAACTGCATAATAGAAGAAAAACACAATGAGAAAAAAAATCCTCTTAGTATGTGATAATGCAGCTGTGTGTGTGTCTATATGTACCGTATTTTCACGACCAAAAGGCGAACCGTATTTAAAGGCGCAGTCCCAGTTTCATGTGCTCTGTATGTAACACACACATAAGGCGCTCCTGATGATAGGATGCAGGTTTTATATACATATTCTCTACTACGTACAGTACGTCCGCCTTACAACAACACACACACAAGCAGACAAGTGTGTCTATTTAAAAATAGATCGGGAGTAAAACTGAGTTTGGTTGGTTTTATTTAAATATTAGTTACAGTCGTCATAAAGTCATTTATCAAATCCATCCAAGTCCTCATCCTCTGGTTCAGAATCTAACAGCTGCTCTAAATCCAACATAGCAGGTTCACTTTCCTCACTGTCAGAGTCACTTTCTGAACCGTGCAGCTCCTCGGAAATGATGCCTACTTTTGTGAAAGCTCGGACAACAGTGCCAGCAGACACGTTAGCCCAAGCATCTACAATCCACTGGTAAACTGTGGTGTAACTCGCCCGGTACTGAAGCTGTGTTCTCCTCTGGTCATCCATCGCTCCCACGCCGCTCGCAGCCTTACTTTGAACGGCCGGTTCACGCTGATGTCCAGCGGTTGGAGTTCCTTTGTCAGACCTCCCGGAATCACAGCGAGCATAGTGTTCATCTGCTTCTCTTGTTTTTTCATAACACACATAGGGCGCACTACACGATAGATTTTCATTTTGAAGAAAATCTAAGACTTTTAAATGCGCCTTATGGTCGTGAAATTACGGTATATAGTTGTACATGTGAATAGCTGCACCAACATGATGAGCCAAAGGAGGGAAGATTTTCTTAAATGACCTGTTGGCACAGAAAGTGTATACTTTGGAATGTATATATCCTTTTATTTAGTTGAATGTGACACGGTTCATCTTTGAACATCACCATCGCCCCATGAAGTACATCCCACCGTGACAGCAGAGCCCTTCCCCAAACAAGATTTGTCCCCTCAGAGTTAAGCATCAGCGGATAAGCTGGCTTTTGGAGTGTTGCAGCTTCTACTTTAGACTCCCTTTATGCCCCTGTGCCCTTTTGTTTGTGCCCATGTGGCAGCCCTCTTCAGAGCTAATGGGATCATGCAGTGCTGCTAGGTGTGATAGAACTTGCCACCCCTTTACTTCCCCTACCACACTGTCCCAGGCACACACAGGCACTACTGTAAAAGGGACATTAAATTTAGGGTGGTGGAAGAAGGAAGATGGACTGCATAATGGAAACATAAGCTGTGAAGGGACAGAAAATAAGATTCCAGTGGATGGTAAAAGGAGATGTGCAGCATCCAGGGATGTCATTTTTTTTTTTTTTATCTTCCATCTCGTTTCTGTGTTTGATGATTTAATTTCATGCGGGAACAAAATTGTTGCGGCTGCAATTTTCTCTGTGGGAACGACAATTTCAGCAGATGTTTCAGATGGAAGATACGTTATTATATTGAATACCTGCTGTTTGTGTATATTTGAAGGCTGAATTTAAACACCTTGTTCAGGTTTTTCTGTGGATTATTTTCTCTGAAATATCTTTCTCTTGGTTATTTTATGGCTTTGTTACTTTAAGGCATTTTCTTTAGTAGTAAGAAATATGGCGAGGTCTCTTTAAGAAACATGACTCATTACTAAAGATGTTTTACCAGGGGGAATGTTAATGTTTGGATTTGGAGTTAAAGCATGTGGACCATGTACGGCCCATAAATCTATGTTCCATTCCGTCGTCTTCCACTTATCCTAGGCTGGGTTGCAGGGGCAACAGCCTCAGACGGGAAGCCCAAGCTTCTCTCACCCCAGCTGCATCCTCCAGCTCACCTGGAAGAATCCCAACTCATTCCCCAGCCAGCTGTGAGACATAGTCTCTCGAGCGGGTCCGGGGTCTGCCTCTTGGTCTCCTCCCGGTGGGACGTGCCTGAAACACCTCACCAGCGAGGCGCTCCGGAGGCATCCTGACCCTGGCCGAACCACACTATCTGGCTTCTATCGACCTGGAGGAGGAGCGGCTCGACACCGAGCTCTTCCCGGATGGCAGAGCTCCTCACCTGATCTCTGAGTGAGAGCCCAGCCACCCTGCTGAGGAAGGTCATTTCGGTCGCTTGTATCCGCGATCTTGTTCTTTTGGTCACCATCCTAAGCTGGTGACGATAGGTGAGGGTAGGAACGTAGATCCTTGTTACCACGGTGAGGGTAGGAACGTAGATCCTGGTTACCATGGTGAGGGTAGGAACGTAGATCCTGGTTACCATGGTGAGGGTAGGAATGTAGATCCTGGTTACCATGGTGAGGGTAGGAACGTAGATCCTGGTTACCATGGTGAGGGTAGGAACGTAGATCCTGGTTACCATGGTGAGGGTAGGAACGTAGATCCTGTTACCATGGTGAGGGTAGGAACGTAGATCCTGTTACCATGGTGAGGGTAGGAACGTAGATCCTGGTTACCATGGTGAGGGTAGGAACGTAGATCCTGGTTACCATGGTGAGGGTAGGAACGTAGATCCTGGTTACCATGGTGAGGGTAGGAATGTAGATCCTGGTTACCATGGTGAGGGTAGGAATGTAGATCCTTGTTACAACGGTGAGGGTAGGAACGTAGATCCTGGTTACCATGGTGACGGTAGGAACATAGATCCTGGTTACCATGGTGAGGGTAGGAACGTAGATCCTGGTTACCATGGTGAGGGTAGGAACGTAGATCCTGTTACCATAGAGGGTAGGAACGTAGATCCTGGTTACCATGGTGAGGGTAGGAATGTAGATCCTGGTTACCATGGTGAGGGTAGGAATGTAGATCC
This sequence comes from Neostethus bicornis, assembly GCA_902685375.1. Taxonomy (NCBI): domain Eukaryota; kingdom Metazoa; phylum Chordata; class Actinopteri; order Atheriniformes; family Phallostethidae; genus Neostethus; species Neostethus bicornis. The sequence continues at coordinate 2,660,151 of LR738562.1, read as the reverse complement.
TGCTTACCATGGTGAGGGTACGAACGTAGATCCTGGTTACCATGGTGGGGGTAGGAACATAGATCCTGCTTACCATGGTGAGGGTAAGATCGTAGATCCTGGTTACCATGGTGAGGGTAGGAACATAGATCCTGGTTGCCATGGTGAGGGTAGGAACGTAGATCCTGGTTACCATGGTGAGGGTAGGAACTACTTATTTGGAATCTAGAATCTAGGTAACTAAAATTTTTCATTGTAAATTTTCCGGTCTGACACAAATGTCTTTTTTTTTTAAAAGTAAACCAGAGCATGACATGTCACTATTGAAGGGCTATTGATAGTATATTTCCCATTTGAAACTTTTATTTTGCAGATAATTTTCTCTTTTTGGTCATTTTTAAAGTATTTTGCATCTTGAGGAAATCAAATTAAAAAAAAAAAAGCTATTTATTTTTACTCCAAGAAACCCAGACATCTGACTTGAATCGACTTGTACCCATTTTAAGAGTCTTCCAATAGATGAATGAGAATGTTTTATGTTTCTTATGATGAATTATACAAACTGGGATCATCCAGTCTCCTGGGGTGCTGCTATTGTCCTCATTTGAACTCAAAGGGAATAAAAATCAGATTTGTGCACATATGGTTTGTTCAGTCAGAATCCTCACAGACTCGACCACAATGAGGATCAATATTATGTGTCAGCATAGGCGTGCACACACCACACCATTACTATCCCATCCTCCCTCCCATGAACACATTTCCCCTCCTCCATCATTAACTGTATACCATTAGATGACATCACGGGCAATAAAGGGTCAAAACAAGACAATAAAAAGTCTGAGCCAAAGTCCACCTCCTTCATCTGTGACTTTATAACCCCTCCGCTAATGGATGTTGATTTATACGCTCTCCTCCACCTTTCTCGTTCCATCTCTCAATCCTCCTGTTTTCTGCTTCTCAGATTGCACTTTCCTTCACTCTGCTTGTTATTTACGATCTTGTGACACACAAACCCTGAATAAATACAAGCATTCCAGATAAAGGAAGTGGATGCACTTTAATGGAGTCCTGTCTGGGCCAGCTAAATGTTTAGTGTTTACAGGCTCACGTTTATGACATCATCATGGAGCTGAGTGAATTAAATCAAATTTTCTTGTAAAATTGTGTAACGTAATGGAGGTTTCAGTAAATTTTCTCACATGTGATCTGGGGTCTGGATGTACCTTCTCTGTGTTGATGTCGTCATGTATGTTTCAGCCCTTCTCCGTTGTTCTAAATAGCACAATGTTTACTTCAAACCCTGCTTCACTTGGGTCTTTAAATTGTAATTTTCTCCATTTTCTGTTATTAGTAGTAAAAACCCACCTGGAGATTTAATTTAGCTCTGATCCACTAATTAGAAGGATATCCTCACAGATGCACTTATTTCTCTACATTAGTAGAAATCAACTATTTCTTCATTAGTACTTCAATCTGACCTTAATTACATTGTTTTTTTTGCAAATGCAATAATTTCCAGGCACGTTCGGTTCTTCTTTTTATGTAGAACTAGGTTTAAAGTTGTTGCTGTGGAGTAGACCATATACGTCCTTCTTCTTTCGGCATTTCCCTTCAGGGGTTGCCACAGCAACTCAGTTTCTTCCATCTAACCCTATCTGCTGCATCCTCTTCGGTCACACCAACTATCTTCATGTCTTCCTTCACTGTATCCATGAACCTCCTTTTTTGGTCTTCCTCTAGTCCTCTTTCCTGGTGGTTCCAAACCCAGCATCCTCTCTCTCCTCTGCACATGTCCAAACCATCTCAGTCTGACCTCTCTGACTTTAAAACCTCTAACATGTGCTGTTCCTCTGATCCTGTCCATCCTGGTCACTCCCAGAGAGATCCTCAACATCTTCATCTCTGCTACAAACATCTCTGTTTCCTGTCTTTTCCTCAGTGACACTGTCTCTAGACCAATCAGCATGGCCGCTCTCACCACACTGTCTCTAGACCAATCAGCATGGCCGCTCTCACCACACTGTCTCTAGACCAATCAGCATGGCCGCTCTCACCACACTGTCTCTAGACCAATCAGCATGGCCGCTCTCACCACACTGTCTCTAGACCAATCAGCATGGCCGCTCTCACCACACTGTTTCTAGACCAATCAGCATGGCCGCTTTCACCACAGTTTTGTACACTTTCCCTTCTATTCTAGCTGAAACTCTTCTATCACACATCACACCTGATACTTTTCTCCACCTGTTCCAGCCTGCCTGCACAAGCTTCTTCACCTCTTTTCAACACTATCCATTGCTCTGTACCGTTGACCGTAACTACTTAAATCTTCTACCTTATTCATCTCTTCTCCCTGTAACCTCACTTTTTCATCTGCCCTATTCCTCTTTATTTCCCCCTTTACCTGACTTATTATGTCCACTGAGTTTCTAATTGGTGTTCATGCTGACTTCTCCAGCCCTGTTTGGCCTTTCCTGTCATGTACCATCAGCTTTAGACATTTAGATGTTGTAAAGAACCTAAATGTTCATACAAGGTGACCCTCCGCCCCTGAACCTTGGTTTTTATGTCCGTCTCCCGTCTAATTGTTCTGGCGATCCTACAGCTCTTTACATCTTCCCACATTTTTGTTTTTCTGCTGCGGATCTTCTCATAATTTCTCCTTCCCGTTTTCCTTCATCTCGCTGCGTCTATCCGTCCATGGCTGAGTGGAGTTGCTGTGAGAGCTGTTTGATGGCTACCTCCTGCCTGTGGAAGTGAATAGACCATATGGCTTCTGTCAGTCTATCTGTCGGTCAGTTTGTGTGCTCATTGGTCTGTGATGAAGACGTAAGAGGATGAAGATGTGATTGGGGGGATAAAAGACCATGACTGTGGACGGTTTAAACCAATTTACTGCAGGTCAGCACACAGTTGCAGATCAAGGAGAAAGACTTGACCCTCTGTTTGCATTTTTATCTGTTTTTTTGTTGATGGTTATTTGCTAATCTGGTAATAAAACACCTGCAAAATGGAGATAAACGTCAAGATGGTCATATATTTTAAACAATTGCATGCATTTTTTAGATAAGCGCAACACATGCATCAGTGAGCAATTAAAACAGCAAACGGAGCACATGCTACTCAGTAGAAGCCTGCCAGTTTTTTTATACGGGGTCATGGCTTGAGGGGTGGACTAGGGGACAAGAGGCTAGGTGTGGAAGGAAGAAGTGGAGAGGAAAAAAGGAGGAGATGAGATTGAGAATCTCCTGCTGAGGTGCTAATGCATCCCTTCTCTGTCTGTCCCGATGGGGGAGCATTGGCACTCAATACAGTCAGCAGCTAACCTTGAACTTGACATCAGTAGCAGCAGAAAAATAAGCAAGATAAGACATGCAAAGCTGGTTTGTGAAGCTCGGCGTGTCCGTGTCGCAGAGAACGCTCTGAGAGTTGGAAAACATTCACCTGATGATAGGATTTTAGAAGAAGGAAAGACAAAACATTAAAGGGAGTCTTGGTTAAGTGTTAGCAGTCGGTTACTTTTGGTTGTCAAGGGAGAAGAATCGGGTCAATTCCAACATTGAATAGTTGGTATTTGTTGCTGAGAAGAGAAAGGTCAAAATTTCACTTTTGACTCAACCTTTATCAATTTCTGCTACATCGGTTCTCTGTACGTTGACACGGCTGTCTCATTACCCATCTGTCCAGCTCTAGCTATCCTTCCTCTGTTCTCCAGCTGTCCACTGCATCTTATCCCTGATAAACAACCAGTCATTTTTATTTTCTAGTGTCTCTTTCATCACTGAAAATTATGTGTGAACTTAAACCTGCGATGGTTATTTTCTCCGGATCAGCATCATATGTTCCGTGGGCTGATTGTCCCCTTGTTTTGCAAACGTGTGCATGATGGCTTGGCTAGCCCCGAATGCAGATTATTGAAATAGGCTGAGCTGAGCCATGGTCAGTGGAGCAGAGGATTAACTGCTTAAAGCTAATGATGAAATATGCTTTAGGACGAGCAGGCATCGTGTGCATGTGTGTGGACAGCGGTTTCTGATTTACTCCGCCTCACCCTCTTATTGTATTGTAAACACAATGCAACCCTACTGAGGTGCATACGATTGCGCTATTATCACTCTGGCCTGCGGCTATTATAACTCCACCCAGTTGTCTATTCAGCCCTTTGCAGTGGTCTTACAACCGCTGCAGTATTCAGCCAGTATTCCCAGAATGTCAATGTTGCCCTACTGTTAAGTATTCCTCAGCTGTCTTCCTAGTTGCCTTGGCACTTTGTGTGTGTTGCTGCTCCCTCACCAGCAAGTGCAGCTTAAGTTGCCATGGCAGCACGGGCTGCTCCACATGCGCAAGTTGGAACGTATAGGGAAAACACTCACATGCAAATATCTGCAACGTTCTGCTCCACAGACAGGCTACGTATTATCTGGTTAAAATAAACTGAGTGAACATTAACATCTGATGCAAATGGGCTTGTCCAACACGTACCTATAAGGCTGATTGAACACACTGTACTGGTATTGGTGTTTTTGTCTCGCCGCATTAACTACTGTCTGTTACCACAGCTGTGCTTTAACGTCTATAAAAACTCTTTGAAGTAAGTTTTTGCGTACGCCTCTTTCCAGTCTTCCTTACAGCTCGTTCCTCTCTCCCTCACCTATCATTCATCCCTGAGCTTTCCCACTGCCGTTCCCATCTCTAAGCAACTGTTTTTCCATACATCATCTTCTGTTAAGTGCTTGAAGGACAAGATTTGCTTAGGCCCACTGCCAAGCTCCCATTCATCGTCTTGACTCGGAATGCTCTTTCTATGTGAATACAGGTCAATTCTGAACTGAAAATCATAAGGGCTAATGAGAAGTGAAGTCCATTAGTGGTCTGGGAAGAAGATTAGATGGTGGAGATTACCTTGTGTGCCATAACAACAATCTCATTCAGTCGCTGAGCACGCTTGTTCCATTTAAGGCTAAATGAGCAGGCGGAAATCCTTTTGAATTTACGAGGACACCTAAGCTTCATTGATATTTGGTTGAATTGGAAAGATTAATAATGGAAGGAATGGTTTTCTCCTTCATATTTTTGGCCAGATTACCCCCTTGTATTTAATCCCATTCTAATTTAGCCAGTCTTTGCATGTTTGCTTAGTTTGGCATCCAGATCGCCTGACTCTACAGATACACTTTGCACTCATGTAGAGGATGACATTGCTTGGCTGTCAACCTTCACACACTAGTACAAAGTATGTGTGATCATATGCAGTAAAAGCTGTTGGAGTTACACAGGACAATCTGTTGTGTATTTATAGATGTCATTGCTATTGTGTGGCCCGATCTTTTCCTTCCAAACTTTCTTTATAATTTATGAGTAGGGGAGAGCACATCTACAGAGGAGGACATGCATAAACATGAACAGATGCACAGACCAGCCATGGTGACCTGCTGTTTCACTGCAGATAGTTCATCCAAACATGTGCATACGCGGCCAATTCTAAGCTTTATAACTAAATAGAAACATTTGTTTTAAAATCTGGTTGATGTTTAAGAATCAAAACATTTCAAATTGCTAAATTCATTGTTTAAATGAACTTTTTTTTGTAGTTAAACTGTTTATTTACACAAGTGACTTTGCAACAAAAAGAATGAGGCTGTTAGGCAAGAGCTCATTGGTAGAAATCCAAGAGCTAGAGCAGGAGAGACTTTGTAGAATGAAGAGTAGCATCTAAGAAGATGAAGAAAAAGTCGAGTGTAAAATGTCAACTGAGTTTGATGTTTATTTAGTACCTGAAAGCAGAGCTGTGAGAGATATAAGAGGTTTATTTTCACTGTCTATAGAATCAAAAGCAAAAGTTAGATTCAAAGTTACAGAGTCAAAATGGCAAACTTCTGAGTGATCTTTCTGTTTACTGGTGGCAAAACCGTGTCTCACTGACATAGGGTGAAGATGAGGTTAGCTTCTGAGAAAGATGAGACGAGGTCTGGGGACATACACAAATCAAAGTGCTGCCAACATATCGGAAGTCGGTGCTTTGATTGCTTGTATAATTTGTGTGTGTCATTTTTAATCATGACAGCGGATAGTTTGACTCGTGCCGGCACAGAAAATGTCAGAAGAAAAAGTCTGTTTTTGTACGTGCACAACGACAAAAAAACCATGAAAACTGGTGTGTTTTGATGTTGAATCGATATATTAACACGTCACAAAAAGCTGAAACTTTTGTTTACACTCGCTGCCTTCAGCGGGTTACATAATACTGACTTTGTTTCTCTTGATTAAACAGCAAAGTTCTCCTGGTTTTAGACTCAAAACAGTTAACAGTTTATCCCTGAAAACAGTTAAAAACAACACAATAAGTCAAGTTAAACTCTTGTGTTGGCTTTCCAAAGTCAGTGAAAAGCTCTGTTTTTGTTACCCATCTAATTGGATACCGATGCTGCTTCCTCATTTGCATAACTGAGAGGAATGCCAGATTACTTGTTTCCATGCCAGCCCTTGGGAACTGCGGATAAAGCAATGTTTCTCAAAAAAAAATAAAGATTGAGAAGGATTTGCATGTTTGTTCTTGTACAGAACAAAATATCAGGGTGAAATTGGATAAATATGGAAGAATTTTGATGCATGAAGGGCAAGGGTAAAGCCTTGCGTCTCCCATTCCTCGGATGGCACTGCATCATGAATCATTCATTAATAGGTGATTATACCACAGGGCTATGGGATTACTGTGGGAAACTTTTGTTAGGCATGACAATACGGAGCTGCATTTCAAAATGTCACCTCACTATTAGCACAAGTAATGCATTAACCTTGTTCTTAGCTTGAGTTTTCTGATCTGCTCATCACACAGTTGATGCGCATGCACGATGTTAACATGCACTTACATCCTCCATATCAAACTTTATTGGGTTTTGTAATGAATAACTTGCACCGATTACATGGCAAGCTGCTTTTTTAAAACTGTAAATGGACTCTATTTTTTCTGCCTGCGTTGGTTCTTTACATTCACGCCGTTCACACATTCATACCTGATGATGGGAGCTGCCATGCAAGCTGGAATCCTTCATCAAGAGCAATTAGAGATTTGGTGTCTTGCTCAAGGACACCTCGGCATGAACTCCGGGTGGGAAATTGAACCAGTGTCCCTCCGGTTACAGACTTGCAGAATGAAAGGGAAAGTGTACAAAACCGTGGTGAGAGCGGCCATGCCCTTTGGCCTGGAAACAGTAGCACTGAAGAAAAGACAGGAAGCAGAGATGGAGGTAGCAGAGATGAAGATGCTGAGGATCTCTCTGGGAGTGACCAGGATGGACAGGATCAGAGGAACAGCACATGTTAGAGGTTTTAAAGTCAGAGAGGCCAGACTGAGATGGTTTGGACATGTGCAGAGGAGAGAGAGAGAGAGTACATCAGAAGAAGGATGCTGGGTTTGGAACCACCAGGAAAGAGGCCTAGAGGAAGACCAAAGAGGAGGTTCATGGATACAGTGAAGGAAGACATGAAGATAGTTGGTGTGACCAAAGAGGATGCAGCAGATAGGGTTAGATGAAAGGAACTGACTTGCTGTGGCGCCCCCTAAAGGGAAAAGCCGAAAGAAGAAGAAGAAGACCCTCCGGTTACAGGATGGTCGCTTTACCCACTGAGCCATCCTTCTTCTGTAACACCTTTAACCTTTATTTAACCAGGAGAAACTCATTGTGTTGGATATTTGACGTTCTAATAACCATGAAACTTTCTCATTTCAAAACTCAAGAAAACTTTTGCAGGTGGTTTTTATTGATGCTAGTTCCTTAAAAAAAAAAAAAAAAACTAGCCTTATCCACATTACTTTGTCGTCAGTGTCAGCCATTGATATTGGGTTTGTTTAGAATATGGATGAACAATGTTTGTTACATGAGGAAGACTATATTGAAGATGAGCTTTTTGAAGATTTCTAACATGTTTAAACTCCATTCCCGTGTCAAAAACACACCTTAAGAAGTTTCATAATTCATTCTAACATAAGCTAGAAGTGTTTTTGAATCATGCACACACTTTGCTGACACTCTCACTCCACTTAGGTACTGCTATCCCTCACGACATGTGCCCAGCAGGCGAGACTAAGTGTTGAGCGAGAATTTCAGTGTCAAAAACAAACAAAAATAACCTCTAATAAATGTATTTATAATGTTTAAATTTTGCATTTATGAATAACCAGAGGGGAGACAGCGGCTCAGTGGTTTGAACGTTCGCCCGCCAACCGGAAGTTAACCGGAAGTTTGCAGGTTCAATTCCCACTGGGTTCACATCTAGGGTCCTTGGAGAAGACACCTAACTCCCTGTTTCTCCCACTATTGGCGCCGTCATAGGTGGCAGCCTGCTGTGGTGTAGAGCAGCACATATATTTCCTGGTCAGGGATTCTTCTTCTCCTTCTTTTGACATTTCCCTTCAGGGGGCGGTACAGCAAGTCAGTTTCTTCCATCTAACCCTATCTCCTGCATGCACAGGCACACCAACTGTCTTCATGTCTTCCTCTTTGGTCTTCCTCTAGTCCTCTTTCCTGGTGGTTCCAAACCCAGCATCCTTCTTCCAATGTACTCTCTGTATGTATTCTACCGGTCAGAGATTAATAAAGTATTATAATAATAATAAAAAAAGGTTCCATCTTTATGTATGAAGAGTTATTGCTCCACAAAAACACACTTCTGCTTTTTAATGCGTTGTTGCTTTAAGAAATTAAATTCAGTGTTGAAGTCATTTTTAAAGCTCGTTTGATCGGTGGACACGAAGAGCAACCTTTTCACGTCTGTTTAGACTTGGGCGTTTTGCATGTTATAAATACTTCTTCAACATTCCTCTTTTTGACTCCTAGTAACTAAAAATCCTCTTGTCCTCTACTTCTGACTTGCCTCCATCCTTTTCCATTCCTACATTCTGCTCCTTTGAGTGATTTATGTTGGAGTGTGTGCAGCTATAGAGGACACAACACTGCAGGTGAGCCCTGTGACTTTCCTCCTCTCTCTACTTCCTCCCTTACATGCCTGCAACCAATCACCGCACACTGCCGGTCTCTCGGGATCACTCGTGCCCCCACACACCTTTTCCTATTCCTCTACCTATCCTTCCTCTCTCTTGTCTTTCTGTCTTTCTCTCTCTGTAGGGAATAGTTCGTCTCACAACTGGGTCATTCTATCCTCCCTGCAGTAAATGCCAGCAGCTAGTCAGGCAAGCCGGGCTCTGCGAGGCAGAGCTTCACAGCAGAACTGAACTGAAAGGAAGACTTTTGAGATTTCATATACAGGAATATAGAGTTGAATAGGTTGCTTTTTGTTTGAATTGTACAAGGCCGTGCTCTATTGAGACTGCAGGTGGACTGAGTTAGAAGAAGATGCTGCGACACACACTGGAGACAGTTTTCAACAATAACTTAGTGTCTGCTGCTTTATGTTGTTTAGAAGTTTCTTTCTATCTGCTTCCAAAGGTATTAAATCAGCTGCAAACACCTTGTTAATGTGCAGTTTCTTTATATTTTATCTTAAAAGTAATCATACTACTATCTTCAGGTTGTTCTACCTGACCAGACATAGAGCTTTATTCACTGTCATACAGTAGCTACCATTGTGCCTCACATTTTTTACTTATGCTATTTCTTACAACAAACCTTGATAAGTGGATGTGATGTTGTCTCAAATGCTTCCGTACAACCACACCTCCTCTTTCCCCTGAAAATGATGGTGATTGGTCAAATCTCTACCATCAGAAAAGCAAATGAAAAAAGACAGAAAAATATTAGCAGCACATAATGAGAAATGCTCCTGCAGATCAGGGATGGTGTCCTGCCCCAGGTGGAGGAATTAAAATTTCGCAGGGTCTTGTTCACAAGTATGAAGGATGGAGTGGGAGATGGAATGACTGACTGCTGCGGCGTCTGCAATAATCAGGATGCTGCATTGCTCTGTCGTGGTGAAGAAAGAACTGAGCCGTAAAGCAAAGTCAATCTACGCTCCTACCCTCACCATGGTAACCAGGATCTATGTTCATACCCTCACCATGGTAACCAGGATCTACGTTCCTACCCTCACCATGGTAACCAGGATCTACGTTCCTACCCTCACCATGGTAACCAGGATCTACGTTCCTACCCTCACCATGGTAACCAGGATCTACATTCCTACACTCACCATGGTAACCAGGATCAACGTTCCTACCCTCATCATGGTAACCAGGATCTACGTTCCTACCCTCACCATGGTAACCAGGATCTACGTTCCTACCCTCACCATGGTAACCAGGATCTACGTTCCTACACTCACCATGGTAACCAGGATCTACGTTCCTACCCTCACCATGGTAACCAGGATCTACGTTCCTACCCTCATCATGGTAACCAGGATCTACGTTCCTACCCTCACCATGGTAACCAGGATCTACGTTCCTACCCTCACCATGGTAACCAGGATCTACGTTCCTACCCTCACCATGGTAACCAGGATCAACGTTCCTACCCTCACCGTGGTAACCAGGATCTACGTTCCTACCCTCACCATGGTAACCGGGATCTACGTTCCTACCCTCACCATGGTAACCAGGATCTTTGTTCCTACCCTCACCATGGTAACCAGGACCTACGCTCCTACCCTCACCATGGTAACCAGGATCTACGTTCCTACCCTCACCATGGTAACCAGGATCTACGTTCCTACCCTCACCATGGTAACCAGGATCTACGTTCCTACCCTCACCATAGTAACCAGGATCTACGTTCCTACCCTCACATGGTAACCAGGATCTACGTTCCTACCCTTACCACGGTAACCAGGATCTACGTTCCTACCCTCACCATGGTAAACAGATCTGGCTGGTGACCGAAAGAATTAGATCATGGATACAAGCGGCTGAAATGATCTTCCTCTGGAGGATGGCTGGGCTCTCCCTCAGAGATAGAGGGAGGAGCTCTCCCATCCGGGAGGAAGTCGTTGTAGAATTGTTGCTCCTCTGGGTCGAGAGAAGCCTAATGAGGTGGTTCGGGACCAGCTGAAAGGACCGGCTGGAGAGATTACGTCTCACAGGTGGGCAGGGAACACCTCTGGATCCTCATAAGTGAGATGGAGGATGCAGCCGGGGGGAGAGAAGCCTGGGCTTCCCGTCTGATGCCCCCGCGACCCGGCCTTGGATGAGCGGAAGACGACGGAATGGAAAACCTACTAAAAATCATGTTTAGATGTCTCTAAAGTATAACGAGCTCATACTGAAGCGTTGCTTACTGACATTGGTGTATTTTTAGGAGTATTTAATGGATGTTTACCACTAATGGCTGACTTCAAATCACCGTGGGTTTTTAAATCTGCTGTTTTTTTTGTCTAAAGGTTCATTAGCTGGTTTCATTGTTTCTTCATTTGATTTGTTTACTGTATATAAAATAAATGGATTTGATTTTTAGCCGTGATTTGATTTATTAGTAAATAACTCAACAGTAGTTTCGTGGATGTCTCCGTACAAAAGATTGAGAAATGCTCCAAGACGAGTTATTGTTATTTTATATTACATTTTTCTTTGAGCGAATGAGTGGAAAGCATTGGGAATTTCATTTGTTCCTCCTCTGTCTGTCACAATATCGTCTGCCAGCACGCCATCAGCCAGCAGAACCTCGGTTCCCGCTTCCTGCTGTTGTCAGATTTAGATTAACCATCACAGTGGCGAGGCGAGCCCGTAGTGCAGCGTAAGATGGGTGTGTGTCACAGTGTGTGTTACTCTGTCATTGTGTTGATGCTACCTGACTAAATCCTGTAGAAAAGAAGCACCAAGAAGATTTTTATCCTTTTGCTCCATGTCCTTGATTTCTGACACTTGAGCACCGAGGGAAATTTGACTTCCAAGGACATTGTGTCGTGTCCTCCCCTTTTATTCCCTCTTCTCTGTGTTCATTGTTGATCAAAACTCGTCCGAGTTTCTGCACTTTGTGTGTAATCAGACTTCTTTTTATTAAAGTCTTCAGTGCAAAGCAGAAAAAAAAGCAGAGTCTATGATTAGAATGAGTTAGAAAGTGTTTGGATGGAAGAAGTTTGCATTTGGGAGAAAATTGATTGTGTATAAAATAAAATTATCCGTGCTTTAATTGAACTTTTATGTCCCTCTAATCATTTGATTTTATTTTATTTCAGTGTTTGGCTTGCTAAACTGTTTGAGTTCCAAGTGGCCACGTGGCTGTTCCATCTGGTTTGGCACCGCAGTCCTCTCTTTGTTAGTCCATTATTGCCGTTTAGTCTCAGTTCTCTGCTCCTACAACTGGCAAACTGACCAAACCACTGTCCTCTTTCTCCGTCTGCTGCCACCATACTTAATTGGCAATCGTATCAGTAGTGAAGCCAACAGTATCAAGTCCAACCAAAAAACATTTGCAGCCACATAAAATGCTTTTAATTTGAAAGAACTTGTTTAATTACAGCTGTAGAGAAAAGGTATTGAAGTTAAACAGACTTAATACATGCTTAAGATTCTGTTTTTATTCATTCTTGTTACTCAAACAAATAAATCTTTTGAAATTAGGTCCCTTTTTTCCATCATTTTACCTCATTAGTTGATGTTAAATGTTTTTTTTTAAAGAAGATGCCGGTGGGCTGTATTTATTCTCACAAGTGCGTTGTGTTGCAGTACAATGCCCTACAGTTTAGCTTTTAATTCCCAGCCATCTTAGCACACTGCAGATGTAACTGTGTGCATTGAAACGTGTTGGCAGGCTTCTTGTTTCACACAGTGTGGGCTACAGACTTGGCTGATGATGACACACCAAAGGGAGACACATTCTGAAATAGAAACGTCAGCCACGCACACTTGTATCCAGACAGATGCAAAGACGGGACAACTGGGAGGTATTGATGGATGCCAGAAAACAGAGGAAAAAAAAGGTCATCCTTTAGTGTTACCTCACGGCTTTGCTTGCTTTTTTAGCTGCTCTGCACGTCACCCTGTCACGTCATGAAGCAGGTGTTTTACTCACATCCCTGTACTGCTGTGGATGCTCTAACTTTATAGTTTGGCTTGTTTAATGTTATTTATCTGGTTTTTAAGCTTTGGATTAGCTTATTAAGCAGATAATTTGGCATTCGTTCATGTCTAGGGCTCAGGAATTATTCTCAGATGTCAGAGTAAGAAGAGGGAAATTAGTGGATGAGTGGATGCTGGAGTCCAGATGATGAACGGGAATATAAAATACAAATGAATAAAAGTCTAATTAGATCTCCAAGAGCGGGAGATCGACAGGTGGATCGGTGCAGCGTCAGCAATAACTAGGACGCTGCATCGGTCCGTCGTGGTGAAGAGAGAGCTGAGCCGAAAAGCAAAGTTCTAGATTTACAAGTCGATTTACGTTCCTATCCTCACCATGGTAACCAGGATCTATGTTCCTACCCTCACCATGGTAACCAGGATCTACGTTCCTACCCTCACCATGGTAACCAGGATCTACGTTCCTACCCTCACCGTTGTAACCAGGATCTACGTCCTACCCTCACCATGGTAACCAGGATCTACGTTCCTACCCTCACCATGGTAACCAGGATCTATGTTCCTACCCTCACCATGGTAACCAGGATCTACGTTCCTACCCTCAGCGTTGTAACCAGGATCTACATCCTACCCTCACCATGGTAACCAGGATCTATGTTCCTACCCTCACCATGGTAACCAGGATCTATGTTCCTACCCTCACCTATGGTCACCTGCTGTGGGTGAGATCGCGAATACAAGCAACCGAAATGAGTTTCCTCCGCAGGGTAGCTGGAGTCTCACTCAGAGATCGGGTGAGGAGCTCTACCATCCAGTAGGGGCTTGGTGTCGAGCCGCTCCTCCTCCAGGTCGAGAGGAGCCAGATGGGGTGGTTCAGGCATCTGGTCAGGATGTCCCCCCGAGCGTCTTGCTGGTGAGGTGTTTCGGGCACGTCCAACTGGGAGTAGACCAAAAGGCAGACCTCGGATCCGCTGGAGAGACTATGTCTCACAGCTGGACAGGTAACGACTAGGGATCCTTCCGGGTGAGCTGGAGGATACAGCTGGGGTGAGAGAAGCCTGGGCTTCCCGTTTGAGGCTGTGTCCCCCGCTACCCAGCCCCGGATGAGTGGAAAACGACGGAATGGAACGGAAGTCGAAACAGGAAATCAGTGTGAAGAGTCACTTTGAATCATAGTTTCTTTCTTATTATATCTGGATTCTTTGTTTTTGTCTTTGTTTAGATTCCAAAACGCATCTGAATGGAGTATGAATATAAATATTTACATTTTTCATCATATTCTAGACACTTTAAATGCTAAGTTAGAGCTTCTGCATAAACACTTGGTGTTAATCTGAGTGGAGTCATAACTTATCATCCACATTTTAAATGGCCACTAATTGTCTGTATCAGGGGATTATGCATAATTGATTTTTGAACGAAGAGTGAAATTAGTCTTCAGTAGAAAGAATTAGACATTTTGTTCAAGAGTCGGAGTGAAGAAAACCCTAATATGAATGAACAGAAGGCATACAAATTGTAGCTTTTTTCGCTGAAATCTTCAGGTTATGGCTGGCATCGGGATTTTCTTTTGCCAGAATTGCTCATTGTTTTTGCTTCTTGCAGTAAAATCTTTCAAAGCTTTGATATCACCAGATGTTTGCTCAGTTTCTACACATTGTCTTTATCTTTAAAGTATGACAACATCAACGTATCTGTAAATATTCTGCAGTATAGACCGTCTCTCTGTGAACAAGCTGTTACTTTAATATTAAACATTAACAGCTGGAGTGTCTAAGTATGTAGAAATATGGATACTTGCAGTACTCAGCAGAACGAGATGTTCTCCAGCTGTCGTAAACAGGAAATTATAAATCCCACACAGCACTTTCTGAACCACATGCAAACTTATTCACTCTTAGAAAGTATTAATGTTGTCTTGTGTAATGTTTTAGTTGTGCAACTTAATCTGAAAATGAGGATTCTGTTTGCTGTCATTTTAATTGCACAATGTTTTCTTCATTTTGTGCAGAAGTGTGACGTCTCGCTCTTAAAACGGTACAAGTTGGATAAAATACAGCGAGAGTAAAGGATTCAACATGATTTAGTTCCATGTATAAATGTGTCCCGGGTCATGTTTGACAGAATTCTTCTTCTTCTTCCATCATTTCCCTTCAGGGGGCGCCACAGCAAGTCAGTTTCTTCCATCTAACCCTATCTGCTGCATCCTCTTCAGTCACACCAACTATCTTCATGTCTTCCTTCACTGTATCCATGAACCTCCTCTTTGGTCTTCCTCTAGTCCTCTTTCTTGGTGGTTCCAAACCCAGCATCCTTCTTCTGATGTACTCTCTCTCTCTCCTCTGCACATGTCCAAACCATCTCAGTCTGGCCTCTCTGACTTTAAAACCTCTAACATGTGCTGTTCCTCTGATCCTCTCCATCCTGGTCACTCCCAGAGAGATCCTCAGCATCTTCATCTCTGCTACAAACATCTCTGTTTCCTGTCTTTTCCTCAGTGACACTGTCTCTAGACCAATCAGCATGGCCGCTCTCACCACACTGTCTCTAGACCAATCAGCATGGCTGCTCTCATCACACTTTCTCTAGACCAATCAGCATGGCCGCTCTCACCACACTGTCTCTAGACCAATCAGCATGGCCGCTCTCACCACACTGTCTCTAGACCAATCAGCATGGCCGCTCTCACCACACTGTCTCTCGACCAATCAGCATGGCCGCTCTCACCACACTGTCTCTAGACCAATCAGCATGGCCGCTCTCACCACACTGTCTCTAGACCAATCAGCATGGCCGCTCTCACCACACTGTCTCTAGACCAATCAGCATGGCCACTCTCACCACACTGTCTCTAGACCAATCAGCATGGCCGCTCTCACCACACTGTCTCTAGACCAATCAGCATGGCCGCTCTCACCACACTGTCTCTAGACCAATCAGCATGGCCGCTCTCACCACACTGTCTCTAGACCAATCAGCATGGCCGCTCTCACCACGGTTTTCTACACTTTCCATTTAATTTTAGCTGAATTTGACAGAATTCATTTGAGTTTGTGTTTCTCAGATTGTCATAAAAAGATCAGATATGAGTGAACCTAAGACAGAGAGAAAGTCATACTTGAGCCATTTTGCCTGCTGTGGGCATGTAGCAAAACATTGATAATAACCTCTGAGATGTTCATAGACGTGACTGAATTGAACTATTCTCCTCGTTCCTGATTGGATATTTTCCCTGGTGGCTGTATAAGTTTGTGTGTGTTGTAAACAGAAATATGAGCTGTTTCTGAACATAAACTCATGTACGGGGGTTCATTGTGGTCAGACGAAGCAGAACATTACAGCTGATATGAAGGATCTATTTCACTGGAGCTGCATGTTTTTCCCAGGCCTCCTGGTAATAAATGGCTGCTTTCTAAAAGTGGAGGCATGTCTCCCCTTGTGGTTTTTCCACTCTGATAACATATCTAGAACACTGCTTTTCTGAGGCTCTGTTGCTAAGCAACTGTTTATCTACTATTATGGGATTTGGTGGAGTTCAATAAGAAGGAAAGTGTGAACAATTTAAGCTTTTGTTTTTATTGTATGTGGACATTCAGAAACATATACGTTGTTGTCTCGAGGTGTACACGTATGTGTGTGTGTTCATGTGTTTTATCTTGGATCTCTGAGCTCTCACACATTCATAATTTCATTCACCGTTTTCTCCCGTTTGTCTTTAACCTTCAACCCTCCATTTAAAGTATCACTCTCCAAGTCAGTCTTACACTCTGCAGCACCACAGATGTCATAAACACACAAGCTGGCATTTTTACCTTCGAGGTGGGCACGCTTAAATGTCAATGCCAGCAGCGTATGCTCAGTACCAGGCTGGGAAAGGAGATGATTGATGCCAGTCAGTGACTAATCTGCATGCCAATAGCATAGTGAATAGGCACTGATGAAGTAATGAGGGTAATTTTTCTCTTTTATTCCTGTTTTGGGGTAAAAACAGCAGGATTTTTCTCGCGACCACAATGTTTTGATATTTCAAAACTAAATTAGAAGTTCTAAAATCCTATTTTGCTTGTTTCTAATTAAGACTGGTGTCACATTCCTGAAAAAAGTAAATCGGCACGTCAGTTTTTTCTGTAGTAAAACAAAGAGAAGAGTGTAACGTACCGCCGGAGAAAGCTTTTAGCGATAAATCGCTGTTGAAGAAAATTGACTTACTGCACACGGCGTGCCTATGGGTGTTCTTAAACAAGCTTTTCTGCAGATACAGTGAGTCAAACATGAGCAAGAAAAAATGGTTTTACAGGAAATGAACACCCATAAAAACAATAGAGAAATTTTGCGTGTGGATGCATAAATGTGTATGAGGACAATGTAAAGTATTCTGTCCGTGTCATAAACGATCCCACGAGGCTGGGAGTAAAACGTTGATAAAATACTCCGGTTACCACTTTCATATCACCCTCTATTGTTTTATTTTTATACACATTTTGATGGTTTTTATTTGAACAAAGATACAAAAAAAAAATGAAATAATAACCACAAACGGTGGAGACGGTGGAGACTGTGGCTCAGACTGCACGTCTAGAATCCTTGAAGAAGTCACCCAACCCCCGTTTCTCCCACCATTGGCACCGTCGTGGCAGCCTGCTGCGGTGTAGGAGTGCAGAACTCAAATTTTCCCAATGAGGGATGAATAGAGTGAGTAAAAAAAAAAAAAGACTGAAGACTTATTTGTTCCGTTCAGTCATCTTCCGCTTGTTCCGGGGTCGGGTCGCGGGGGCAACAGCCTCAAGCGGGCAGCCCAGGCCTCTCTCTCCCCGACTGCATCCTCCAGCTCACCCGGAAGGATCCCAAGTCGTTCCCCGGCCAGCTGTGAGATATAGTCTCTCCAGCAGGTCCGGGGTCTGCCCCTCTGTTTCATAGAAACTGAAGCTTTTTCAATGACTTATTTTATACCTTTTATTACTTCAATCTTTTTTAAAGAGCTTATAAAACAGTGTGAACATACACAGAAAACTTTATTAATCCCCTAATAGGGAAGTGCCTGTGGCCTGTGGCTTAAAGCAGTCTAAGACTGAGCTCCAAGCAGCTTCAGAACTGCTGCTAGCTGGTGCCAAATTGGGTGGAGTGGACCTGGATCAGCAGCTTAGTGTACATATTTACATATATATATCTAAGTTGATTTCAATACACAAAGGCCACAGACACAGTGTATGTACAAATACATAGATACATAAACACATGTGTAAACATACCACTGTACAGTAAAGAAAAAAAAAAGAAACAAATAGACTGACAAAGAAAGTATTTTTTTTTTATCGTATCTAATTGAGACGGTGAAAATGGTGGTTTAGTGGCTAGAACGTTCGCAGGTTCGCATCCTACTGAGTTCACGTCTAGGGTCCTTGGAGAAGACACCTAACCCCCTGTTTCTCCCTCCACTGGTGCCGTCATGGGTGGCAGCCTGCTGCGGTGTGATGCGGCACATACATTTTCCCGGTCACGGATTAATAAAGTATATTAATATAGAATAAAAAAAAAATATTAAAGCCCTTTAACCTGTGAAAACCAGGTATGTGTCACTTTAAACTGGATCATGCTCAAATAACCTCGTTCCACAAACACTTTCTAATGTTAAACAGACCTTCTGATGTTTTAAACTAAACGTTCTGTTTAGATTCTAACTTAAATCTCTGCTGCAATAAGACCGCTTTGCTTTGAGTGAATGGTGTGATGTAAACAACCAGCCTTACAGTATTCTACCCTCTTTCCTCCTCCTTCATCCTCATTTCTGGATGCAATCAAAGATTTCCCCACAAATCTCCTTTCTGTCTGGACTCTTTAGGCCAAATGTCTACTGGTAAATAAGTGGGAGACTGGAGTGTCTCACAGTTTGGAACAATTAACAAGAGGAAAGCCTGAAGGGAAGTTTTACCAGACATGGAGATAGAAGGGTGTTTTTTTTCAAGAGATTGATGAAAATAATGAAGCAAATAAGCATAAAAGTTTGTAACATTGAGAACATGGAGCATCAGGAAAATATCACATCTTCATTGACAAGTTGTCTTTTTTTTCCAACTTTGTTTATTGAAAAAGTTTTCCTTTAAGTAATAGACATACAGAGTGTCTGCAGATGGCAGAGCAGCGGCATCGAGTTGAACACACTCTGTTGCCCAACCCCAAAGCCACCCCACTCCCGCTCACCTGCCCACCAAAAGGCCAAAACACACACATCCCTAAAAAAAAAAACAAAAACAAAAAAAATCCAAAGTAACAGCCATGCCAATCCACCACGCACGCGCTCAGTCATCCTCCAGACTGTCAAGGGCATCATGAGCTCCTTAACCTCTCCAGTTTGAGATTAGAAAGCATCTCACAGACCCAGCAGACATGCGAAGGGGACGGGGAAGCTTCCAGTTTAGTAGGACCAGCCTGCGTGCCAACAAGGTAGTGAATGCCATGGCCCTCCTCAATCCACTCGGTATATCTAAAGTTGGAGGAACACCAAATATTGCAGACATGGGATTTGCTGTGACCGGGTATCTGTATGCTTTGGTTAATGTGTCAAATATATCTGACACAATTCGGACTAAAAGACCGAAATGAGCCGAGCGCTGGACACGATCAAAACATATGAGCGACCAGAGAAATAGAATTAGAAAAATATTAGAAAGCAAAACTGAATGCAATCAAATAAGTAACTTTTTTTCTCAGTTAGAAAACAAACCCTTTAAGTATGTAAGACTTGTTTTTTTCTAAGTGAAAATAGTGAGAAATATTCTTATAAAACACGTCACTTTAAACCGTTCTTTAGTTTTAACTTTAAAACTGTTTCTTCTCTGATCCAGACGCTACAGACTCGCAGTTCTTTGTATCCTGGTGCTTTGGCCCCGTTTTTGCCTGCCGCCCCACACTGTGCCAACTAACAACCTCCCTGTGTATACACAGACTGGCTTGTACGAAGCAGGCAGCCACTCCCCTCCCCAAAAGCCAGCTGAGATGAAAAGGCAGTAGATCACACAACTGTTAAACTTTGATCAGTCTGGCAACAAGTGTAAATAGGATCATTAATAAGGATTTACTGCCGTCTGTGATTAGACACAAGCGAACATGCACATATGCTTTTTTTTTCTCGCCTCAGTCGCATACATTTTAAAAGCTCTCTGGTTAACATACTGAGACCCGGGCGCAGGCGGTTCATTTCTCTGTTTTTAGAGATGAGCTGCAGCCTGCAGTTTGTATATCACTGGGGCCTTTAATTGTGGTGTGATCTAAAATGTGTAATTTGTCTTGAGTGGATAGAGAGATCTGACAGTAAATGTAGAAGGAGGGTTACAAGAAGAGGATTACAGGGAGGAAAAAAGGGGTTGGAAGACTAAATCTCTTAGAAGAGCATGTGAAATGAGATGAGAACATAATGGCAGAGTACGGAAAGAGAAGAAAAAGTGACGAGCGTCAAACTAAATCTGTTAAAATCCAGACATTTCACAACCATGTTCACGCTTTCAGTTCGTTCTTTAGCTCATAAACTTCGATAGAGATCTATTTTGGGATGAGAACCTCTGAATGGGAAACGAAGCCAAGGCAAGTTTATCTGTAGCACAATTCATACAAAATGTAATTCAAAGTTCTTCATAAGAAGAAAAAAATGCATTAAACAGAACTTTTATCAGCTTAGATTTAAACATCGTCACAGTCGAGGCCTGTCTCACGGCCTCGGGAAGTTTGCTCTCCATGTTTAGTCCTGACTCGAGCCCAGGAGGCCGGTCCCAGAGGTCCTCAGAGTTCTAGATGGTTCATGTTTAGTCCTGACTCTAGACACCAGCAGGAGGCTGGTCCCAGAGGTCCTCAGAGTTCTAGATGGTTCATGTTTAGTCCTGACTTTAGACACCAGCAGGAGGCCGGTCCCAGAGGTCCTCAGAGTTCTAGATGGTTCATAATGTACTAACATATCACAGATGTATTTTGGTTCTAGACCATGGAGAGACATAAACACAAGCGAAGCAGCTTTAAGTCTCTGAGCCACAGGAAGCCAGTGCAGAGACTTGAGCACAGGACTAATGTGGTCATATTTTCTAGTTCTTGTTAGGACTCGAGCAGCAGCATTTTGAATAAACTGCAGCTGTTTTAAGGCCTTTTTGTTTCAGACCAGTGAGTAAACAGTTGCAATAATCTAACCTACTGAAACAAATGCACGGATAAGAACCTCTAAGTCTGTTTTCGACACCAAACCTCTGATTTTGGCAACATGTCCAGTGTGTTGTTATTTTAACTTTTCCATTATTACCCACTTGCCACAACAAAATCGGTCCTAAATGAGATTAATTTTATTTCAAATCCACAAATGAATCTTTTTCATTCCCTAAACTCCTTAAATGTCAGTTGCCAAACCCTGATTACATGATTTTAAAACCCACTGGTGCTGTGGCTTTCCAGTGGCAAGCTTCTTATCTATCACAGACTAATGAGTTTAAAGCTGGCTACCACCACAACCAGGGTATCGGGAGAGCTTTGCTCATGTTCTGCTGGCTGGTAGAAATAAGACTGGTCAGGAAGATAAAACAGTAAATCACCTCTTTTTTTTGAAGCTGGATGAAGGTTTATTGTTCCGTTCCGTCATCTTCCGCTTATCCGGGGTTGGGTCGCAGGGGCAACAGCCTCAGAATGGAAGCCCAGCCTTCGCACACCCCGGCTGCATCCTCCAGCTCACCCAGAAGGATACCGAGTTATTCCCCGGCCAGCTGTGAGACATAGTCACTCCAGCAGGTCTGGGGTCTGCCTCTTGGTCTCCTCCTGGTGGGACCTGCCCGAAACAGCTCACCAGAGAAGTGCTCGGGGGGGTGAACGGTCTTTTCAGCCACGGATATTTCAGCCACGGACATTTGAAGAACTGCAACCTGGGCGCAACTGTTTATTTACGATAAAAAATTTTAAATGACTAAAAGCACGCTAAAAGTTTTTGCACAATAAAAATTTTTAAGACTTAAAGCAATTATTTTCTGTAGTGCAACTGTTTATTTACGATAAAATTTTTACATAAAATATCACAATTTTCTACATAAAATAGGTTTTTGGCCCAAATGTCTGAGGCTGAAATGTCCTAAATTCGGGGGCTCACATGGCTCAAATATCCTAGGCTGCAGTTTTTTTGGCTCAAATGTCCTAGAACCCCTCAGGGGACATCCTGACCAGATGCCCGAACCACCCCATCTGGTTTCTCTCGACCTGGAGGAGGAGCGGCTTGGCTCCTCCCGGATGGCAGAGCTCCTCACCCGATCTCTGAGTGAGAGCCCAACCACCCTGCGGAGGAAGCTCGTTTTGTAAATATTACTGCTTTTTGCTCAATTTTCCTGTCATAAAATTGGATTTTTTTCCCTTTTTTTGATACTGAAGTATAACAATGAGTAAGAAATATGTCATCAATTTAGTGTGGGGTTTTTATAAGGCAGTGAATCCACCCTATTAAAACATTATCTTTGTTCATTGTCAGTGTTCGGATGGATCATGATGAGAATGCTCCTATCAGGAAAGGTCACGCTCCAGAAGTCTTTTGTTTAGCTTTTCAAATGACCCCGACCTTAACCCTCACCTCATAACCTTCTGAACCTTTCTGACCTGTGATCTTTTGGTTGTTTTCAGCCTTATTATGTTTCCAAGGAGCATGACAAAGTCAAGTGAAGACATCACTCTCTCATTTTTTCCTTTCCTATTTCTTTTTTTTTTTTTAAAGATTTAGTCCCTACTTTTAGAAAAATGAATCGAGCCCTGCAGTTGGCCTTTTGATTCATGGCGCTGGCATCTTTCACACCTTTTAATTATTCATGGTGAACTCTATGACTTCTCTCTGCTGTGAAAGCTGGAGCACGTACGTAAAAATCCTACAAGCCGCTAGGTAAACACATGGCACGTGCTGGCGGGCATATTTTTAGGGTTTCGGTGGTGATGACAAGAGAATGAAAAGTGAGGAAATATGGAAGAGTGATTCCAGATCTTCTTTAATATATGTTAAAAGGCGCTGCCCCATGCGGCTGCCTGCTGCGATGTCTCCTGTTTTTTTGGCGTCTGGTCGTCTATTTTGCATTTTTTCCACTCTGTTTCTGTTTGTCTTTTGCCTGTGTTTGGTCCCGTTCTGGAGATGTGACTTTGTGCGCTCTTTGGACATCGTTTTGGACTGTACTGTTGTTAGCATGGACTCAACCAGCACCTAGCTCTCAGAACTGGAGGAGTCTATGCAGTCCCGACAGAACTGAGAAGGAGACGATCAGAAAGGAGGTGGTTTGAGCCCAGTGTCCCTGCGGTTGTCATGGGTAACATCCGGACGCTCACTGGCAAGATGGAGGAACTGGGGACGCTCGTTCTGACCCAGCAGGAATGTGGAGGAGTCAGTTTGGTGTGCTTCATTGAAGCCTGACTTCGTGGACTCATTACGGACTGCTTTTTTTAACTGTTCAGATGCCAGGTTTCACACCGTGTAAGCGAACCAGGAAGGCATCAAGGTGTTAGTACCGCAGCATCAAATTTTCCTTCAGGGATTAATAAAGTATTTTTAATTCAATATCTTATGTTCTGCATTAGAACAGCTGCAGAAGAAAAAAGAACTCTCATCTTGTTGCTCCAGATGCTCTTCATCCACCTCCATTGGTGCAATGGTTCAAAGTGGTCGATGAATAAAGTCCTTCAGAATACAAAGGTCTTGCTGTGTCGTGCTCCCGTGTCGTGCTGTGCGGAGGTCCAATGTGGTGTGCAGGCTGCTCTACGTGGTTCTTTCAGCTTCTTCTTCTTGGAAGCAGCTGCTTCAAACAGCTGTGGACCATCTATCTGGAACGCTGAGTCAGAAAGTTATGGAGTAGCAGCAGGGTTTATTTCTGCAGAAACACGCTGCGCTGCAGATCACCTTTTTAAAAAGCAGACATTAGCCAGAAAAAATCAATCATTTTGAATGCTTTTAGTTTAATTCCATCAGGATTAAAGACAGAGGTGGACTTAACTGGTGAGGAAGTTCACATATGTTGTTAAAAGTAGGGTCTGTGCATTGCATCAAAAGCACTGGAGCATTTTTTAATTGAATAAACTTTATTTATCCCTGAAGTGAAATTTGACTGCTGCAGTGTTACATTCATACAATCTCATACAACGTTGTGAATGGCAGTAATTACAGGTTAAATAGTTTGATGGAGGTTGGTTAGAATGATTTTCTGTAACGTTCCTTTGAGCAGCGGGGTTGCAGGAGGTTGTTGTTGAAGCTGCTCTTCAGATGGTCCACAGATTCATGGACCGCGGTGGGAGGGGTTTAGCATGATTGATGACAGTTTTGCTTTCATTCTGTCCCTCGCCACCTCCCCATGCAGAGCCACACGTCCAGCTTTTTTTACCAGCTTGTTCAGTCTGTTGGCTTTCCTTGTTTTTAAACCAGCTCCCCAGGCGGGCACACGAAGAACAGGACACTCTCCATGATGGCATGGTAAAACATGGAGAGCATCTTGTTGCAGACGTTGAAGGACCTGAGCACAAAGTGGTTTTAAGTTTTTTATTATTGATTAAAAAAGACAGTTTTTCAGGCTGGTGAAAATATTGTCAGACACTAAACCGGTCCGTGGTGGAGAAAAGGTCGGGAACCTCTGGTGTTAATATACAAAAAGAAATAAAGCATCAGTTAAGCAGCTTTTGCAAAACTTAGAAGAAATTATTCTGAATTTGTTTTTGATTAAAATTTGCTCGTTTTTTTTTTTTTTATGTCTCAGCAGTTTGTAATTTAGAGGATTTTGTTTCTTAGTTTCACTTGACTAAATAGTTGGCTGTTGTTTGTGTTTTTAAATGAGTTAAACTGGTACCAAACCCAAGCTTTATTTCATTTTTAGATGGAAAATGATGTGAAAGTACAACAAGAACAGGGCAACAAAGAAACCAGACTCCAGAAGGAGTCAAGGGAAAGAATTTATCTTGAATGATCGAGAGCACTAAAAGGTGGGAATTAAGGATGTATGAGTGAATGACTAAGATCTAAATCTTCAGAGGAGTTCTGATGTGAGTCATCCAGCCGGTGACTGATGGGTCACCATGGACACAGCCGCTGACCCCGCACTGATGCCCGCTCTATTGATCTCATTAAAGCAGAACCTGTTTTCCTTTTTTTTAAACTCTTTCTCTGTGCTTGCTTTCCTGTCAAACTGAATTAATCTCGATGAGATCAACAGCTTTGGGTCTCTCTTTGGCTCCTCGCTTTGTCTGCCGGCTGTTTCTGAGCATGAGTTTAGGTCCAGGTTCTTGGCTCTTTAGATGAGCAGTTTGAAGTTAAAGTGTCACAAACAGCAAAACATGCAAAATATTGTAAAAAAGGTTCTGTTCCGGCGTCTTCCCCTCATCTGGGACCGGGTCACCAGGGCAGGATGAACTATTCTAAATTTTACTGAGCTGAGGGTGAGTTCTAGAAGATATTAATTCTTTTGTACTCTTAAATGGTAGATCCTGGTTACCATGGTGAGGGTAGGAACGTAGATCCTGGTTACCATGGTGAGCGTAGGAACATAGATCCTGGTTACCACGGTGAGGGTAGGAACGTAGATCCTGGTTACCATGGTGAGGGTAGGAACGTAGATCCTGGTTACCATGGTGAGGGTAGGAAAGTAGATCTTGGTTACTATGGTGAGGGTAGGAACGTAGATCTTGGTTACTATGGTGAGGGTAGGAACATAGATCCTGGTTACCATGGTGGGGGTAGGAACGTAGATCCTGGTTACCATGGTGAGGGTAGGAACGTAGATCCTGGTTACCATGGTGAGGGTAGGAACGTAGATCCTGGTTACCGTGGTGAAGGTAGGAACGTAGATCCTGGTTACCGTGGTGAGGGTTGGAACGTAGATTGACTTGTAGATCTAGAGCTTTGCTTTTGGCACAGCTCTCTCTTTACCACGATGGACCGATGCAGCGTCCTAGTTATTGCTGACGCCGCACCGATCCGTATATTGTTAAATCCACTTGTTATTAATCATGAGACGGCATAATTTTTATGTAAATTTAACTACAATTCTTCTATTCTTTCATTCTGTGTTTTGCTTTCTCTTCATTATCTGTGTGTAATTTCGGGGGTAAGTGTTCATTTGTGTCTGGCCAATTTTTCTTACAACTTTGAGCATCTTCAGATTAGACAGAGGTTATCACTAAATGACTGAGTTAGCATGTAATGTGTGCACAGAGGAGAAGAACTGTGCAATTGCTCACCAGAGAGATAATTTGAAATTAGCCTCTTTTGTGTGAGTACAAAAGGTTATCAACCAAGTGCAAACTGCATGTTGCGTGCACATTTAGGGCTGTTTAAAGTCGGTTCTGTCGAATGTTTCCACCCTTCTATGTTTCTATGCTGAGGCACGCGTTCCAAACTGTTTATTTCTAATTAGTTAGATGGATGCAGACCATTAAAAATACACAACCTCTCCTGTTTTTATTCTCCCCTCAACTTTCCCACTTCATCTGTTTTTCTTTCTTTATCGCTTTTGTTGGATAACACTCGCCTGGTAACAGCAGACTTTGGAAGAAGTGTTGCCATGGGAGAGGATTTTAACAGAGGTTGTAGCCGTCCAATGTGACTCATTAATTGGATGTTTACCTCTTTGAAGATTAAGGCTGCCTCTGTCATACAAAACCCAGCGAGACTTATGGTGAGTTTTTATTTTCTCTTGTCAAGTTTGGCAATTTAAGAGTGGTTAAGTCATGTAGGTCCAAAGGTAGGTTCAAGTTAGTGTGCTGTCTTGTCATTTTAAAATCTCATATTTCTGAGATTATGGTTATTTTGATCATTTATTGATATGTCAAATAAGCTTTGGCTGTGGCTGAATAAGTCGATGTGGGAGCTGCAGCTCCAACCACACTTGCTGCAAATGTGATAGGTGGTATGAATCATTGGGGGAGCAGTGGCAGACTGACTCTTGCTGTTTCCAGATCTTTGTAGCCTTGTGCTAGATCTCTCTAATCTCCTCAGCCTGCTTGGTACTGATTTTGACAGCTGCACGCCACCTACAGTAAAGCGGTCAGAGTTCCCCTTACTGGTGATGCTGAACGACTTCAGATCCCTCTTTCAGGCATCTTCATAGCCCAGGGAAGGTCGTCCATTTGGCTGCGTTCCTGTGGCGAGCTCCTCGTAGAGGATGTCTTTTGGGATAAGGCTCTTGTCCATCCTGGATACATGTCCTAGCCAGCACAGGCATCTCTGTGTGAGGAAGGTGAGCATACTGGACATGCTCGTCTGGGCGAAGACATATGCGTTGGATAGTGTGATACAAAAATAAAAACAAACTTAGGAGACCGCCATTTTCCTTCAGCGGCTTACTTACTGAGGGGCTGAGCTACTGGCGGCCAAACGGGAAGCTGACGTCAGTAACAGGGTGTCCCCCCTCCTCTCCACGGGTTGTCTTACCGCATAGTGCTGAGAGAAGACTGGCTTTGTTTTGTCTCCGGGAGGTTTCGCCCGGACTCGGAGGCAGCGCTGCGGGGACTCCCCATCGTTGTGGAAACCCTTGGGGCGGAGCTCGGATCTGCTTTCGGACCGATCGTCGTGTTTTGACATCGTTGATGAAAATCCTTTGATGATGTCAAACAATAACCTTAAACGATGGGAAAAAAAAACAAACAAATGTTTGTTTCTTCTTTTAATCTTCATTGTGAACCAGATTTATTTTTCCAGTGAGCATGGATGATGTGGACCAGGAATGCTGGGTTTTGGTATCCCCTCCCTGGTCTCCAAATTAATGTCATCATCCTGAGGAGCTCCATCAGACGTCTGTATGTACAGTATGGATGAAGACAGTTATTTGCATCCAAGGATTTATAGACTTGAGCTGGTCTCAAGTGTCTAATCTCTCTCAGATAGTGTCTGGTCTGGTTCCAAAAAGCCTCAAGCTTTCAGTCCAGTTCTCATTCACTTTGACACATCCCATCATAAAAAATCAGACGCACTCAAAGCTCCATGTTCAAGTAATTTTATGCATTTTTGATCTGCAACTTCAACAAGCTCCGTTCCTCGCCATGCTGGCTTTCAATAAATTCAGATTATTTCCCGTGTCATTAAATGGAGAATTTGACTTGCAAATGTTCTCCTTGTGCTATTTGAAGATGAGATGAATGCAATGTAGATGTGCATGTTTATGTATCCAGACATACAGACGCAGACAGAAAGCACTTGTCTCATGTTTAATGAAGCCATTTGTCCATGTGAGATGTGGAAGAAATGCAACATGGATTTTTTTTTTGTAAACTTTTCTTTCATGATTCAATATCCTGTGGCCCGACAGGGGGCAGCACACATTTGTGGCCTCTTTTGTCCTCTGCCAGCATGACCAAGGTAAACATCCTCTTGGATTATCTCTTTCATTCTTTATCTTACTTTTTCTCCTTCTTTCACCAGCCCTTTCTGTACCCTCGCACCAGCTTCTCATCTTCTTTCACACTCACTCCATCTTGATTTTGTCTCTTTCTTCCGTCTCAGAGATGAAAGCCTCCCCATGGTTCCTTTCACTCCTTCTGAAGCGGTCCAAATGAGGTAGCTTATCTGATGACTCCCTCTCCCTCCTTAGACAGAAAGGAGTGATGTGCACACACACATATACACAGAGCTGTACACCCATCCCTGTCTGTCTGTGTGTGTGTGTATATATACGTATATACGCAAAAGCATAACATATGCAAAGATGGATATCCAGGAAACACCCTCCCAGACGTATGCCTAGAGGCATGGCAGCCCTGGTGGGAGATTCACAGGCCTGGCATCACGTCCCAAAGGGTGCTGGGTTAGACTCTGATGTTTGACTACTGAGCTCTGCACAGCAATGTCTTTTGGTCTTGCTCTGCAGGGGGATTGAGAGAGGGCATGCATATGATGTCTTTTATTAAACCGTAATCCCAACAGCTGTTGTGTGACTAAGCTCCCCTCCTTCCCACCACTACTGTTTTTCCTTTTTTTCCTCCATGTTCCGTTAATCATTCTTTAATTTAATTTATCCAGGCTTGGTGTGTATTTTTAATGTCAGAGTGTAGCGACTGGATCCACTAGAGACCTCTTAAATACTCAAATTAGAAAACTTCTTCTCCAACACATTTACATGAGTAAATTTGTTTACCAGAAAATGTAAATCTTCCCAGGGACATATTTCTGTTCCGGATCTAAGAATCTGTTTTATTGATGAAATATGAATTAATCTCTAGTATTTATGAGATATGTCTGTATGGTTTCACACTTATTCTCTATAGATAGTATTCTGGATTTATCAAATACTAACCAGCTGTGCAGTCCGCTTGTTCTGGGGTCGGGTCGCGGGGGCAACAGCCTCAAACGGGCAGCCCAGGCCTCTCTCACCCCTGCTGCATCCTCCAGCTCACCTGGAAGGATCCCAAGTCGTTCCCCGGCCAGCTGTGAGACATAGTCTCTCCAGCAGGTCCGGGGTCTGCCCTTTGGTCTCCTCCCGGTGGGACGTGCCCGAAACACCTCACCAGCGAGGCGCTCGGGGGGCATCCTGACCAGATGCCCGAACCACCCCATCTGGCTCCTCTCGACCTGGAGGAGGAGCGGCTCGACACCGAGCTCCTCCCGGATGGCAGAGCTCCTCACCGATCTCTGAGTGAGACCCCAGCCACCCTGCGGAGGAAGCTCATTTTGGCCGCTTGTACCTGCGATCTCATTCTTTCGGTCACCACCCACAGCTGGTGACCATAGGTGAGAGTAGGAACGTAGATCCTGGTGACCATGGTGAGGGTAGGAATGTAGATCCAGGTTATCATGGTGAGGGTAGGAATGTAGATCCTGGTTACCATGGTGAGGGTAGGAACGTAGATCCTGGTTACCATGGTGAGGGTAGGAACATAGATCCTGGTTACCATGGTGAGGGTAGGAACGTAGATCCTGGTTACCATGGTGAGGGTAGGAATGTAGATCCTGGTTACCATGGTGAGGGTAGGAACATAGATCGACTTGTAAATCGAGAGCTTTGCTTTTCGGCTCATCTCTCTCTTCACCACGACGGACCGATGCAGCGTCCAAGTTATTGCTGATGCCGCACCGATCCGCCTGTCGATCTCCTGCTCCATCCTTCCCCCACTGGTGAACAAGACCCTGAGATACTTAAACTCCTCCACTTGGGGGCAGGACCCTGTCCCTGACCCGCAGGGGGCATTCCACCCTTTTCCGGGCGAGGACCATGGTCTCGGATTTGGAGGCGCTAATTCCCATCCTGGCCGCTTCACACTCTGTCAGTCCGTCCTTATTAAATATAATAATAATGCATTATATTTACATAGCGCTTTTCAGGACTCTCAGGCTCCGTCCACACGTAGCCAGGTATTTTTTAAAACGCATATATTTTTATCCGTTTTGCCGTCCACACGAAAACAGAGGTTTTTTTCACTCAAGACCGGCGTTTCTGAAAACTCCGGCCAAAGTGGAGATTTTGGAAAACTCCATCTTTGCGTTTGTGTGTGGACGTGCGAAAACGGAGATTTGCAATATTATGCGTCGCTACCTGCGACAAGGAATGCACATACGTCATCCGTGTGCGTCCTTGTTTGGATCGTCTATATGTTTCTGTGTTTTATTAACTTTATAGTCGATGACGTCTTTTAAAAGTAATTCCACCTCCTTGTCGGTCCACACAGACGAGATGCCTTGTGCCATGTTTCAGGTTTTGCGGAAATGAGGACAGAGGTGCTCAGATTGGATAGCTCAGAACTTACGTTTACATCAGTACTGCCCCTACTGGTCTGGCATGCTCATAACCGCACTAAGAAGCGTTTTTATACGGCTCCGTGTGGACGCGAGCGTTTTCCTATAACAGAGGAGGCAAATATGCGTTTTCAAAAATACCCGGCTACGTGTGGACGGAGCCTCAAAGACGCTTCACAAAAGCATTATTCATTCACTCCGTACCAGGTAATGGTAAGCTACTGCTGTAGCCACATCTGTCCTGGGGCAAACTGACAGAAGCGAGGCTGCCATTTTGCGTCATCGGCCCTTCTGACCATCACCAACCAATCAGACTAGGCAACGTGGGTGAAGTGTCTTGCCCACGGACACAACGGCAATTTAATCTCAACGGCCGTCCCACCCTGGCACCTGGGGTTCCATCGGTCTCCCATCCAAGTACAGCCCAGGCCCAGCATGCTTAACTTCTGAGGTCTGACGGGATCAGGCTTTGACTGGCTGGAATGGTCACAATATTTTACATACCCAGCTCTCACTTAATATTATAAGCTATTAATCTGCTTTAATGATAATGTCACCATATATTTTACTGTCAGGTTACAAGGTTTACTTATTTGAAAAAATGGGCGAAGTTCAAAATTCAAATTTAAAAAACTTTTAAGAAAAAGATGATCTAAGCAATTTTAAAGGTCTTTGAAGTGACCGTTTAAAATCTTGTCAACGGAGATAAATGCATGAATGAGTTCCAGCCGGTCGGTTTGAGAAAACTTTTACAAAGTTTTTGCAACAGTTTTGAAGGAAACATCAAAAACATTTAGTGTCCTAGTCGGTAATGTATGCAGAAAACAGAGACGCCGTGTAAGTGTGCGCTGTGATCAGACAGGACGTGACAGCCTTGGGGCAGAAATGATTCAATAGAGATGTGAGTCTGTACTGTATGTGATGCCAAAGCCTTTAATGTGCCATCAGAATTAATGAATGAGAGTGTAAAGGAGAAAAGTGCAGCTGCACACTCGACCCCTTTACCTGCAGCCGGCTGCTGATCGAGCCCATCCGCACCCTGGAGACCCCCGTCTCGATAGGGGCCATGTGCGTCTTGCTCAGTAATTATCCCCACCCCTCCCAACACCAGCTTGCCAAGTGTTGGCCCCTTTCTTCTTCTGTGCTCCCTAACAAGAATGAAGATACTGTAGTTTCATCTGACTCAATAAATCAGCCCATCCATCATAGTTTCATGTTTTACCCTCCCCTACGAGCCTTCTTCCTGCCTGTCACCCGAAACCCCCGTTCTTACTCCCTCAGGCCTCTGCCCCTGTCCCCTGGGTGCAACGGCTTTGTCTTCCTGTCTAGACCCTGACATCAACCACTGGAGGGAGAAGTTAATGATGAGGGTGATCAGTAAATCTGCTTCCAACCTGCTTGTGTGTACATCATATGAAGACTCATCTACAGTCTGTTTTGTTTAGTGATCAACAAATATAAATAAAGAAAAATATAGATCAAAATAACCAGGACGCTGCATCGGTCCGTCGTGGTGAAGAAAGAGCTGAGTCGAAAAACAAAGCTCTCTATTTACAAGTTGATCTACGTTCCTACCCTCACCATGGTAACCAGGATCTACGTTCCTACCCTCACCATGGTATTCAGGATCTATGTTCCTACCCTCACCATGGTAACCAGGATCTACATTCCTACCCTCACCATGGTAACCAGGATCTACGTTCCTACCCTGACCATGGTAACCAGGATCTACATTCCTACCCTGACCATGGTAACCAGGATCTACGTTCCTACCCTCACCATGGTAACCAGGATCTACGTTCCTATCCTCAGCTGTGGTCACCAGCTGTGGGTGGTAACCGAAAGAATGAGATCGCGGGTACTAGTGGCCGAAATGAGCTTCCTCCGCAGGCTGGCGGGGTTTTACTCAGATATCGGGTGAGGAGCTCTGCCATCCGGGAGGAGCTCAATGCAGAGCCGATCCTCCTCCAGGTCGAGAGGAGCCAGAGGGGGTGGTTCGGGCATCTGGTCAGGATGCCCCCCGAGCGCCTCGCTGGTGAGGGGTTTCAGGCACTTCCCACCGGGAGGAGACCAAGAGACAGACCCCGGATCCGCCCGAGAGACTATGTCTCACAGCTGGCTGGGGAACCATGGGATCTTTCCGGGTGAGCTGGAGGATGCAGCCGGGAGAGAGAAGCCCAGGCTTCCCATCTGAGGCTGTTGCTCCTGCGACCTGGCCCCTGGATGAGCAGAGGACGACGGAACGAATCGTTACAAATCAAGTGGAAACATAGGCGTTTGGGTGAAACAAGAATACAGAGTAGCTAAAAATAAAAAAGCTGCTTTTCCTACAAACGCTGTTAAAAATTATTCATTAAGGGTGAAAAATATTACTCTACATTGTTTTAATCAGCCTGCATACGTTGCTGTGTTTTCCGCAGTTGAGCTTCAGAAAATAATCAAGTCGGCCGTTGTAATTAAAAGTAAATGCATTCAATGTTTCTCATGCATGTATAATTTATTCAGTAAAAACCAGGGACTAAATAAGTTTAATTGGAAGTTTACGTGAGATTTAAATTCTAAACATCACGTGTAGTAGGTTGGTGACATAAGAAAACTTAAACATGTAAGGTTATCAGTTTAATGTTGTGGTTTAAATAATACAGAAACTATTAAAATGATTTTCAAAGTAAAGAAAAATGGGTTGTTAAATATGTTTTATGGTAATTTTTTTAGGCTTATAATAGAATATTTTACTTTGAAGCCGTTTCTTCAAGTATCTTGATATAATGAAACTTCCTTCATTCTTCTTCTGAACCATCCATCCCTAGCTAATTCAAGATTGGAGGCAGGGTACACCCCGAACAGATCACGAGTCTGTCGCGGGGCCACACACACACACAACCATCCACACACACACACACTAGGGACATTTTCACAGCGACCTATGAACATAACATACATGTTTTTTGAAAAGAGTGGTAAGAAATCTGAGCACCTGGAGGAAACCCATGCATACGCAGGGAGAACATGCAAACTCCACACAGAAAGAACGGTGTTCCGATAAAGAAAACCTTTATTTGTCCCACAACGGGGAAATTGCAGTATGCAACAGCACATGGTTAAAATTGCTCATTGTAAAGTCTCACAGCAGAAGGAAGGAAAGACCTCCTGAATCTCCCCTTTAAACAGCGAGGATGGAGCAGCCTGCCACTGAAGCTGCTCTCCAGTGCAGACAGAGTGTCCTGCAGGGGGTGGGACTTGTTGTCCAGCATGGATACCAGTCTCTTCAGGACCCTTCTGGCACCCACCTCACGCACTGAGTCCAAGGAGCAGACCAGGGCAGAGCTGGACTTTTTGATGATTCTGTCCAGCTTCTTCCTCTCCCTTTCTGTGATGCTAGAGTCTTGTCCTCGACTACAAAACCCCGACTTTCTGGCTGTGACACCACTGTGCTAACCACTACGCCACCTCTCTATATTTTTTTATTTAAACTCCACTGGCGATCCGGTTGGGATGTTGGAGATCATTTTGTTTTGTAATAAGGGCTTATATCTATGGAACAAATATTTCTCTTCATGTATCCACACAGTTCAATTCAGGACATATTTGTGTCCCGAAAACAATGATCTCTAAACATTCTGAATTTTTGGAACACAGAAATGTTCTTTTTCTTCATGGAAGTCACTGAAGAAGGAAATGTTTACTTTTTGTGATTGCAGTGTTGGAATCCAGCGAAGGCCAGAATTTAGCAGAAAAGAATGCAGCTGTAGCGTAGTGGTTTAACGTTGTGGTTTAAAAGCACGTCAAGGCTACCGGGTGTTTTATTTCTTGTTTTTCTGTGGATGGATTCCTGGGAATGTTTCTCAGCCTGTTCAGTACTGTGTTCATCAGTGACACCTTCAGTCAGATGCTGTGATTTTATGTGCAGGTTTAGAACAAACTAAGCTTAATTAAATCATTATTTGTGAGTGTTTTTTTTCATACATCATAAAGTGTGCAGGCAGGCTGGAATGGGTGGAGAAGAGTATCAGGTGTGATGTGTGATAGAGGAGTTTCAGATAAAATGAAAGGAAAAGTGCCGAGCGGCCATGCTGATTGGTCTAGAGACAGTGTGGTGAGAGCGGCCCTGCTGATTGGTCTAGAGACAGTGTGGTGAGAGCGGCCATGCTGATTGGTCTAGAGACAGTGTGGTGAGAGCGGCCATGCTGATTGGTCTAGAGACAGTGTGGTGAGAGCGGCCATGCTGATTGGTCTAGAGACAGTGTGGTGAGAGCGGCCATGCTGATTGGTCTAGAGACAGTGTCACTGATTCAAAGACAGGAAACAGAGATGTTTGTAGCAGAGATGAAGATGCTGAGGATCTCTCTGGGAGTGACCAGGATGGACAGGATCAGAGGAACAGCACATGTTAGAGGTTTTAAAGTCAGAGAGGTCAGACTCAGATGGTTTGAACATGTGCAGAAGAGAGAGAGAGAGTACATCAGAAGAAGGATGCTGGGTTTGGAACCACCAGGAAAGAGGACTAGAGGAAGACCAAAGAGGAGGTTCATGGATACAGTGAAGGAAGACATGAAGATAGTTGGTGTGACCGAAGAGGATGCAGCAGATAGGGTTAGATGGAAGAAACTGACTTGATGTGGTGACCCTTGAAGGGAAATGCAGAAAGAAGAAGAAGGCATCGTACATCATAAAGATTAAAGGGCCCATCTCATGCAAAATAATTCTTTCCACATTGTATCCTCTGCACATACACACGTTTACAACATGCATTACACCATAGTTATGAAAATATATTGATTTGGTGGAGCGCAGTCACAGACCCGGAACTAAGAAAGGCCGGGTATCGCTCATCCCCCCGCCCGTCCTGAGAAAGTACAAGCTCCGCCCTCTGCTCTCACTGAGCCGCTATTCCTCCGCCCATCTCTGAGCGGGAGGGGGAAGGCGGGCGTAAACCCGTGCGTAGCTACAAAAAGCGTGTTTCAAGCAAGAAAATAAAAAAGAGGCAGAGCAGCGAACCAGCCTGTATATCGGACGATGAAAGCGAGTTTGTGAGGGCGTAAGGCCGGAGTGGAGGCGGGTGAGGAGGGCGGGCGGGTGGTGAGGAGGGAGGGGGGCGTGTGTGAAGTCCGTCCTGGCTACGTCAAATGAGTCATACTTTAGACATCTGCTCATTGGTTGTTTTGTCTGAGCGTTCCAGAAATCCACAGAAAAACCGGCTAAATCAATCTAGAAAGCCCTTTGGTGACATATACAAGGCCCGGACATCACACACACACACACACACACACACACACACACACACACACACACACACACACACACACACACACACACACACACACACACACACACACACACACACATCACTCTTACAAGCTAGAAAACTCTGGAAAGTCCATTTTGCATGAGATGGGCCCTTCAAATAATAAACCAATAAAACTCATTTTGTGTCTTTTTTTTTGTAAGAATCAGTTCTGCACAAAACAATCAAATGAAAGATGGCTGTAATTATTTGCGGCTTTGTGTGAATTAAATTAATTTTAACAGGCTGGTCTTTGTCTCGGAGCAGATGCAGCATCTGGATTCTTGAAACAGTGCATTTCTAATGGATGAACAATACATTTATTATCAGGGTTGAAAACAATCCAATAGTTAAACAGTGAGGCCTGCAGATGTCTGTCAGCTCACATCTGTTTCAGCACTATTTCTTATCAAGCCTTAAATTTACAGCATAATTCAGGGACTGTGTTTATTTTAGGGCTGCAATATGTATACAGCAGATTTTTTTTTCTCTGTTCCGTCGTCTTGGGTTGGGTCGTGGGTGCAACAGCCTCAGACGGGAAACGCAGCCCTCTCTCTCCCCGGCTGCATCCTCCAGCTCACCCGGAAGGATCCCAAGTCGATCCCCAGCCAGCTGTGAGACATACTCTCTCCAGCGGGTCCAGGGTCTGCCTCTTGGTCTCTTCCCGATGGCTCCTCTCGACCTGGAGGAGGACCGGCTCGACACCGAGCTCCTTCCGGATGGCAGAGCTCCCTCACCTGATCTCTGAGGGAGAGCCCAGCCTCCCCCCCTGCGGAGGAAGCTCATCATTATTTTAATATAAAACAAACAGAAACTACAATTAGATAGTTGACACACACACAGATACACACACATCCTTGCACACTTCAGGGAGCATGTCAGTGGGTCTGACCTGTGGAGATTTGGCACCTGATATCTCCAGCTGGCGTTACCGGAGACATATGCTGCATCCATGTATGTGTGTGTGTATAGAGTGTACACCTTTGTGCTTTCAATCTTCTTCAGTGTTTGTTTTTACTTTATTGCTTTTGTCTTTTCATTTCCAGTCATGGCTACTTTCCCTCCCTCCTCTTTGATTGCTATGCTGTCTGTCTGATTCTGTCATTTCTCTCCTGTGTCTGTCTGCCGTTTGTAAATAAGCAATATCTCGCTGCATTTATGAATCGGGGCCCGGTGCCGCTGTTGTGTTAAGAAAATTATTTGCCCCTGCTCCCTGTTGTTTTTACGTGATAACTCACACCGAGGGAAAAAAAGCAAACCGGTGTATATTATCCACTTATATGTTCATGTCCACCTTCCTGTTTCATACATGGAATGTTGTGACAGATCCTCATAAATACTTGAAAACTCCTGGGTTTTAAGCCGGAGTAACACATGAAAATGAATTGAAACTGCTGGAATTGTCTTTTTAGTTTGTCTCCTTTCGCTCCATCATTTATGAAGCCATTTATTCTCCAGCATGCATGTCCTTTTATTTTGTTCCTGTGAATTATTCAGCAGCTTGTTGTGATGTATGTCCATGATGATAAGGGAGAGTAGCATGTGTGAACTCGCACATGCGCACATGAAGATGTGATTCCCCACTGAGATCTGTGGGGAATCTTCTTCCATTGTTTGTGACTGTACTTATCTCCCATGGTAGAGGAGATGAATCATAGGCTTGCCTGATCTTGTACTCTTTAGGATAAACCCCTACAGCTCCTTCCAACAAAGAAAACATCCTCTACTCTATTTTTAAATCTCAGGGTTGCATGCTCACTGTAATGATGTATTTTTGCACTCAGTCTTTTTAGGGTGCAAAACTAGGAACGCTTTATACAATGTATTACTTAAACTACTTCCACTTCTCAACGCGGAGCTGCAGCTGTTTCGAGTCACTGCGAAAGCTTTTCAGAAACCTTCCCGAGTACTTCTGCTGCAAATATTGTTGCAGCCATTACGTGTTATTGCTTTCCATAACACTGCAATGGCTGCTGCCAAGAAAACAGAATGGAGTAGGATTGTTTCTCCTGAAGTGAGAGCTGCCAGACGTACTACAATTTATTTACACCTTAAAACTAGACTTCATTCACTGAAGTGCTTAACACTTTGGCTACAGAGCAACAGTTGTGTTACTGCTTTTCTCACCGTGTCTTGTTAGAGTGGAGGGATACGTTCGGTTGCAACCACGGCCTGACCAGTTATGGTTTTTGAGACTAATGTTGACGCTGACTTATGAATGACGAAAAAAAAATATTATTTATGTGTCAAGTTTGATTGAATCAATGCTGATAAAAAACAATGTTAGACTGAAACACTCAGCAGTGTGATCGAAGCTTTCCGTTCCGTTCAGTCGTCTTCCGCTTATCCAGGGCCGGGTGGCGGGGGCAACAGCCTCAAACGGGAAGCCTAGGCTTCTCTCACCCCGGCTGCGTCCTCCAGCTCACACAGAAGGATCCCGAGTCGTTCCAGCATGGCCGGGGTCTGCCTCTCGGTCTCCTCCTGGTTTGGACGGGCCCGAAACATCTCACCAGCGAGGTGTTTCGAGACCATCGAAATTTTCTTAACTTAAATTGCAAAATGACATAAATTAGACACCTGAAAATGGACTGAGGTGGAAAATTGTTGTAATTATTTGAGTTACTGTAAATCAAACCAAAATGATCAGCTGAGCAAAGAAAAGATTATTACAGCGAGCACAGTATGTTGGGCTGGCTGCTGTAATCTGATCTTCCCTTCAAAACAAGACAGATACATAAAAACTTTATTAGTCTCCCGCAGGAGAAATTTTTGTGTCCAGCAGCAACAGAAATCACAAAATAAATAAAAACAACATACACACAAAATAAAATAGGACTCAGTTCCTTTCAGAAACATCTGCCTGATGGCTGAAGGGATGAACGAGCTCCTGAAGCGCTCAGTCCTGCAGCGCAGTGAGAGGAACCTGTTACTTCGGGTCGTGATAACATCATGTACAGGGTGACAGGGGTTATTCATGATACCCTGCATCAGAACCCTCATCCTTCCCTGCAAAACAGCTTCCACAAAGTCCACATTTCTCCCCACCAAAGATGCACATTTTCTTATCCGTCTGTTCAGACTATTGCTGTCCTTTGCGGTTCAGTTCATGAGTTCTTGACCCATATGATTGAGAAAAGATGGCTTGGTAGGTAGGGCAACCATCCTTTAACTGGAGGGTTGCAGGTTCGATCTCCCCTCCACAGTTCATGCCGATGTGTCCATGAGTAAGACATCGAACCCCCAATGTCTCCTGATGGTTGTTTCCAGCTTGCATGTCAGCTTCCACCATCAGGTATGAATGTGTGAATGTGAGCTACAATGTTAAACACTTTGAGAACAAACGCAGATTGAAAGCGTTCTTTAAGCAGACTCTATTTACCATGTTGCCTACAAATAGCAAAATTTCACATTAGTGTATATTGAAAAGTTGTAAGCCTGATGGATGACCCTCCATAAAAATAATAATAAAACTCCATCTGTGTCAAACTGCAATATTTTTCCGATTACTCACGTGTGTTGATGTCACTTGTACTTTGCTTAACAGACAGATGAACACTATTAAAGTCAGTTCATCTGCTAATAATTATTACAACATAATGGGGTTTTGTTAAAAAATCCTATTAAACTTGTTTTCTTTTAGTGAAACTTAAAAAAGTCTCTGCTTGTTAGTGACTTTATTCTAATGGAGGGTTGCATCACCTCCTCTGCTCCCGAGTTGTTTTGTTCCTAACAAACAGGAACTTTTGTTCCACTGAGTTTGACATCACGGCACACTTTACTTTTTTTTCCTGCTATTCGAGTGGATTTATCTTTTTTTACAGCTGTGTTTGGGAATGCAGCTGTTAAGATTCTAATCATCTATCCCTTACGGGGTTACGGGAGGTGCTGGAGCCCATCCCAACTGATTCAGGGCAAGGGGCAGGGTACACCTCGAACAGGTCGCCAGTCTGTCGCGGGGCTACACACACACTCATTCCTAGGGGCAATTTGGTACCAACCAATCAACCTACCATGCATGTCTTTGGACGGTGGGAAGAAACCGGAGTAACCAGAGGAAACCCACGCAGACATGGGGAGAACATGCAAACTCCACACAGAAAGAAAGGACAGTGTTCCAAGCCTCGTCCCCGTGGGACGCGATCCCATGACCTTCATGCTGTGAGGCCACTGTGCTACCCACTGCGCCACCGTGCCGCCGCTGTAAATAGGTCTGAGCCCAAAATAAAGCTTGAAATCTCGAGAGGAAATAAAATAAAATCCGTGTTATGTTTGTTTTTTTATTTTGATCATAAAACGTCTCAAGTTGTTGGACAATGTTCGATTTAAATTTCCCAGTGTTTGTGTCTACTTTAAAGTGACCACTTTTAAATTATTGCGTAGTGTAAAATAATTAATAATGGAACAGACACATTCATGCGCGGAGCAGCAGAAGTCTGATAGTGGCCCGGTCCTTATGTATCATTTATAAGACATTTGAATTTTAAATGGATTGAATCCCAAAAAAGGTTAATAAGTCTTATAATCATGTCTGTTTTATTGTGGCCATAAAATTTCTGGCTTTTTTAAACCATTTTTTGCAGCCTCACGCCATTATAACATTTTTTTTGTTTCCTTAGACAACAAGAAGTTATCTCCAAAAATTTGATAATGACTTCATTAAGCTGTGCAATCTGACTTTGAGGTTAAGTTAAGATTCTTTTCCACCACCAGCTCGTTACCATTGTGATTCTCTTCTTCTCTGTATTAAAGGTTGTGGTACTGTCTTCCCTTTTTCTGAATAGTTTAAATAGCCAGACTCCCAAGAGATCAATTAGTAGTTTATAGAGAAGAGCAGAGAACAGGGAAATTGCCTGTCTTCATGCTCTGATGTGCTACTGCCAACATTTCCTTAATTAAGCTGAAAATATCTTTAAAGGTTCCACCGCTACGACGGTTTAGCTTCTCAGTGCAAGATTAAAAGTTAGTTTTAAATGCTTATGTAACATCAGGACATTGTCTGTTTGAAATGTTGCTTTGCAGAATTAATTAAATGATTTGGTAAAGTTTGTAAATGAGGAAGCACAAGCTTTATTTGGACGGACTAAACACAGTAACAGGAGCTGGTGAGTCAGTGTGAAGATGTTCACACAGGATTTAAAATAACTTTTTATTGGTGGTGTCAAACCTTAGGAGTTTCTAAACACCTGAAAGGTGATGGTCTGAGACAACTTCAAACCCAAAGCTATTTTAATCCCAAAAGATTTGACATTTAAATTTTTTGATTAGATCTCTTATGATTTGTCACAAGAGATCCGTCCCGTTCCAGATGCCCGAACCACCCCATCTGGCTCCTGTCGACCTGGAGGAGGAGCGGCTCGACACCGAGCTCCTCCCGGATGGCAGACCTCCTCACCCGATCTTTGATTGAGAGCCCAGCCACCCTGTGGAGGAAGCTCATTTCTGCCGCTTGTACCCGCGATCTCATTCTTTCGGTCACCACCCACAGCTAGTGACCATAGGTGAGGGTAGAAACGTAGATCCTGGTTTCCATGGTGAGGGTAGGAACATAGATCCTGGTTACCATGGTGAGGGTAGGAACATAGATCCTGGTTACCATGGTGAGGGTAGGAACATAGAACATGGTTACCATGGTGAGGGTAGGAACATAGATCCTGGTTACCATGGTGAGGGTAGGAACATAGATCTTGGTTACCATGGTGAAGGTAGGAACATAGATCCTGGTTACCATGGTGAGGGTAGGAACGTAGATCCTGGTTACCATGGTGAGGGTAGGAACGTAGATCCTGGTTACCATGGTGAGGGTAGGAACGTAGATCCTGGTTACCATGGTGAGGGTAGGAACGTAGATCCTGGTTACCATGGTGAGGGTAGGAACGTAGATCCTGGTTACCATGGTGAGGGTAGGAACGTAGATCGACTTGTAAATCGAGAGCTTTACTTTTCGGCTCAGCTCTCTGTTTACCATGACGGACCGATGCAGCGTCCTAGTTATTGCTGATGCCGCACCAATCCGCCTGTCGATCTCCCGCTCCATCCTTCCCCCACTCGTGAACAAGACCCCGAGATACTTAAACTCCTCCACTTGGGGCAGGACCCTGTCCCTGACCCGCAGGGGGCATTCCACCCTTTATCCGGGCGAGGACCATGGTCTCGGATTTGGAGGAGCTAATTCCCATCCCGGCCGCTTCACACTCGGCAGCAAATCGATCCCTATGAAGCGATCAAACATGGCCAAGTTGCCCTTGCCCTGACGTGGGTAACCGGGGCCCCCCCTTGGAGCCAGGCCCGAGGGTGGGGCACACGTGCGAGTGCCTGGTGGCCAGGCTTTTACCCATGGGGCCCGGCCGGGCTCAGCCCGAACAGGGGACATGGGCCGCCCTTCCAGCGGACTCACCACCTGCAGGAGGGGCCATAGGGGTCGGGTGAAGGGGACCCTGGCGGTCAGATCCTCGGCTGCATAGGCTAGGCTAGCTCACAAGAGATCAGTTAAGAAAAAAATTAGGATAAGTAATTAAAACATTGAAAGTGTTGAGTGTTTTTATAGACAATACAATTAAAAAATCTCTATACTAACAGTACAACTCCCACCCTGTAACGCTCTTATTTACACGGCGGCTGCAGCAGTCTGTGGCTGGACGAGCAATGTCATGATACGGCTCCTCCTCTGACCATCCGAGTCCAAAGAACAGTCCAGGACAGAGCTAGTCCTCCTGACCAGCTTGTCCAGTGTCCTCTTGTCCCTCTTTATTCCTCCACACAAGCAGGACACTGCACGGAAAGTTGCTGATGCAACAATATTGTAAAGGTGATTGAGTTCAACCAATTAAGAGTACGATTACCTGAAAATCAGATTGAATTTAGTTCATTATATCTGATAAAACTCATGATGCATATGATACGTTTCATTGGATATTTTATTAAACAAGTCAAATCATTTATCCAAAGCCGGTTCAGTACCATGGACAGAGACAAGAGAACCCCCACCCTGTAACTGGGAGCAGCAGCACCATGGCCAGTGGTTCTGATAATAGTTTCAGCATCTCTCCCAGTTTCCCCAGTAATTCTAATCACCTTAAATCTCAAAATTTGTTTACCTGAAATACTAGCTTTCCTTCACCTGGATGTGGATCGAACAATGGGGTTCAGATATGTTGTTTAAATGTGTTTTTTTTTTAACCCAACTGGCTTTCCTACTGATCCAGGAGCCATGTTAGGGATCAGTAAAAATGTAAAGCACTGTGGAAGTGTAATTATTAATGTTGGACGGAGATCAAAATAAAATAGGATAAAAATGATTGAAAGAGAACCAGACTTATTTTAGAATGAATGGAACCAAATAGTTTTGAGAAAAGACAACAGAAGGTGAAAAAATGTTGCAAAGTGGATTTTCTCCAGTTACATATTACATATATTTTCTGAAACAACTCTCTAGTGATTGGCCGATGTGGGCTTTTTATGCTAATTATTAGTTCTAATATTATTTCTTCTATTATTAGTATCGGCATTCGGGGCTTTAATGAACCATGCAGTTCAACATACAGCAGATCTGTCCAAATAAATAACTTCTGAATGATAATCTTTTACATTAACTTTAATGTTCAGATCAAAGTTCATGTTATTAGTTGTCTTAACAAATGTCCCAGATTAAGACATTTGTATATGCATATTGTTTTTTTTCTTTTTATTTCCATCTGAAAATGTATTAAAAATGGACGTTTTGGGAGTGAGCACTCACTCTGATAAAAAGAACTAACGATCCACCTCTAAAGTTGAGATGTCTCACTCTGACTATTTTTTAACTAAACATTTACTGTCTTTAAATTTTAAGTAAAACTATAAATTTTCATTTGCCAATCAGCTTCTAGCTTTTCAATCACTTATTTTCAATTCCTTCAAACTAACAGGAGGCAGCTGCTGCACCTCTAAAACAGCTGCCGTTACTATTCGACACATTCATATTAACCTATGACAGCATTTCTGCGTGGAGTTGGGATGTTCTTCACGTGTATGTGTGTTTTGTCCGGTTTCCTCCGATCCTGCAACAAAGCATGCATGTTAGGTTGATTGTCTGCTATGGTATTGCCCCAGAAATGAATGTGTATCCCTGCGTCAGACTGGCCACCTGTTTGGGTTGTACCCTGCCTCTCACCTGAACTCAGCCAGCACAGTTTTTGCAACAATGTGTGTAGTTATATGTACCAGGCCTTCATTCTGTGTGTTACTTTATCTGCACTGTTTTAGTTTAGCAGGCCATGTGCGTCTGATGATGAATCAGGAAGTAAACTCTCCTCCCAGCCGGAGTCGCTTGGCCTGCTTTCACAGAAACGAGCATTGAGCTAGTTGCTCACCCGTTGCTTCACCTCTGACTCAAACACCTTGGGAAAAGCTGGTGAAGCTGTGGAACCCCTGCTTCCTGTTTTTCTTTGTATTTGTAAAGTATTTTTTTTTTTGTTTTGTGTATTTTGAACATGCCCTACATTAGACTTTCCTTTGTTTTTCTTCTTCCCTGATCCCCAAAGA
The DNA here is from genome assembly GCA_902685375.1 of Neostethus bicornis. Classification (NCBI taxonomy): domain Eukaryota; kingdom Metazoa; phylum Chordata; class Actinopteri; order Atheriniformes; family Phallostethidae; genus Neostethus; species Neostethus bicornis. The sequence continues at coordinate 2,615,697 of LR738562.1, read as the reverse complement.
AATCATTCCAATGGTTTTTGGAAATACCGTAATTTCACGGTCATTAGGCGCACCGTACGAAAAGGCGCAGTCTCAGTCACACACCGCCTTACAACAACACACACGCAAGCATGCAAATGTGTGTATTAAAAAATAGATCGGGAGCAAAACTGAGTTTGGTTGTGCTTTATTTAAGTAGTAACGATACTAAACAAACACATTACCGGTAATAGTCTTTATTCAAATCCGTCAAAGTCCTCATCCTCTGTTTTGGAATCGAACAGCTGCGCGAAATCCAACCAGAGCAGGTCCACGTCGCTCCTCGCTGTCAAAGTCACTGTCTGTACTGTGCGGCTCCTCAGAAAGGATACCAGCTTTTGTGAAAGCTCGGATAACAGTACCAGCAGACACGTTAGTCCAAGCATCTACAATCCATTGGCAAACTGTAGCGTAACTCGCCCGGCGCTGCCTTCCACCCTTCCTGAAACTGTGGTCTCCTTCGGTCATCCATTGCTCCCACGCCGCTCACACTTCACTCTTTAACGTTCTCATGCCTTTTCTTTCAGGTCCGCCTCGCGGGCACCGCGTTTTCTTTTAGGTCTGCTTTTTCTCACACACAAGGCGCACCGCACAAAAAGGCGCACCGCTCATTTTGAAGAAAATTTGAGAGTTTTAGGTGCGCCTTATGGCCGTGAAATTACGGCTCTCATCAAGTTTTTCTCGGATAAAAAATAGGTAGTTCATTTTTCTATCTTAACCTCGGTGGATGAATCGTAGTACACCGGCTGCAACGATCAGATATGTATTTCCATCATACTCATAAAGCAATGCAATATTCCTTTCATAAGGAAGTGGTATTATTAAAACATGAAGAGATTGAGTAACCTTGAGACTGACTTAAACACTTCATGCTCTCTTCACCGTTACCACGGTAACGCTGCAGCAGCTCCTCGCAGCGTATGTTTTTTTTTTTTTTCTCAGAAGCTCAGCACACTTTTCATTCCAGTGGTTTTTGCTTGTTTTTGATCCTTTTTCTGAAAATTGCCACCTGCATTAAGATGACCAAACAGCTTTTGCAGCGACTGCAGAGATAAAAACGTCTATTTGCATAAAAACAGTTTCAGAGTCTGTAAATGTACCGGGTATGGGATTCAGAGGTGTGAGGCAACCCTTCAGTCTCATGCTCACTCATATTCACTGTGTTTATTCAAGAAAAAACCTGGAAGGTATCCTTAGAGATGGGTTTTAGAAATGCAAACTTTATGTTGCCAACCAGTGGGGTACGTTTTACTACCGCTGCAATGAGATACACAAAATTTTAGTTTGAACTTACTTGTTGGCATCCTTCGGGCTCTAGAAACATTGGATTCTACTCTTTGATACTTATCTGTTTGTGCAGCGTCTGCTGTAGTTGAAAAAGCTGATGCAGGAGCTGCAGCTCCTATCACACTCACTGCAAATGTGATAGGTGGTATGAGTCCTTTGGGGAGCAGTGGCAGACTGACTTTTTTTCTGTTTCCGGGTCTTTTTGGCCTCGTGCAGGATCTCTCTGTTCTCCTCGGCCTGCTTGATACCAAACTTACAACTTACTATGAGAAGAAAAGTATCAGGTGTGATGTGTGAGAGAAGAGTTTCAGGTAAAATGAAAGGAAAAGTGTAGAAAACCGTGGTGAGAGCTGATTGGTGACAGCGTGGTGAGAGCAGCCATGCTGATTGGTCTAGAGACAGTGGAACTGAGGAAAAGACAGGAAACAGAGATGTCTGTAGCAGAGATGAAGATGCTGAGGATCTCTCTGGGAGTGACCAGGATGGACAGGATCAGAGGAACAGCACATGTTAGAGGTTTTAAAGTCAGAGAGGCCAGACTGAGATGGTTTGGACATGTGCAGAGGAGAGAGAGAGAGTACATCAGAAGAAGGATGCTGGGTTTGGAACCACCAGGAAAGAGGACTAGAGGAAGACCAAAGAGGAGGTTCATGGATACAGTGAAGGAAGACATGAAGATGGTTGGTGTGACCATAACACTACCCTGAAGGGAAATGCCAAAAAAAAAGAAGACTATGAGAACAAAAATTATAATCACACTGAAAATAAACTGTAAATTTTCCAATTATTTTGTAACCAATTGTTATGCAATTTATAAGCCATTAGTAAACAATCTGCTTAGAATTTACTCTTAAAAAATGGGTACAAGAATCGTGCAATTCAGCAACACAAATAATAAAATCCTAGTGTAAATTGAACAGTATGGGAGTCACCAGAGTTTAAATAAGATCAGGTTTAAAACGTGTTTTATTGTTAAATAAACTCAAATTAAAATCACAAATAGTCTGTAAAGTGAATAAAAATTTTACCAAGACTCTCTCAAAAGGAATTATTTGAGAGATTAATACAGCTAAATGCAACGTGCAGTCTGTCATTAACCACTGTTTATTTCTCCAATGCTGTTTATAAACACTCAAATTACACCAAGCCTGAAAGAAATAGAAAATGGATCCGTGTAAATACAAATTACGGCCTCTATGATAAATCATCGTTTACAAATTTTCCATGACAGATTTATATGTGGAGGACAATCAAATAAGCCTTTGTTTGTAATTGGCCGGCACTAACTATGAAACATGAAGGCTCTTCTGTGATGATTAGGCTCCTACACAATGAAATGCTATTGGTTGTGTAAATGAGGCTGTATAGTGAGGTTACTTTGCCAATTTTCTGTGACCAGCTGTTTCCCAATGGGACGTCACAGTGGGGATTGATAGTTTTAATATAGTTAAAATCTGGCATCGTGTTAGTGACGTGAAACGTTTCTATTGGTCTACAGAGTCGTTAAGTCCCGGTTGCTTCTCTCAGGAGGAACTTGAAAAGATTACACTTGATGTTTTGATGAAATTCTCCAAAGCGCATCGGGACTCTGTTTACCAAAGCATTAAAATCATTGCCTATTTCACTCAAAACCTGCTGCCAAAGCACTGCTTCTAGTGCTAATGCTGCCATGTTGAATTTTAAAGCTTCCCTTGATTCTTTAAACGCTGATGCATCTTCTCTGGTCGTGTCACATGCCATGTTCAGTGGTTATCTTCACAGCAGACCAACACTATGTCAACACCTGTCAGATGAGCAGTGGAGAGGACGTGGCTTTCTTCCAAACAACTTCTCAGCTTCTTTAGATCCACACTTTTACTCACAACTCTGGCTGTGTCTATCTCCATTTCTATGTCTCTGTGTACAATCCGAAGAAGTCAAACATGATTCTTGTACTGCCACGTTGGCACAGAAACGCTGAAAAAATAAAAACTTTTAAGTTTAAAATGACATTTTGACAGTGAAAACAACATAAAAAGTGTCATTTAAAACATGCTTGTGGAAAAGGTGGTTTTCTATAAAGTTAAACCTTGTAAAAAGCTGCTGAAATCATGCTGTTTTTCAGCATTTTGGTCACATCTGCAGGTGGACCCTCTGAGTACTGGACAGAATAACTTGTGCACCCTGTGTACACGTGTAAATTTTCTTCTCCTTCCATCATTTCCCTTCAGGGGGCGCCACAGCTACTCAGTTTCTTCCATCTAACCCTATCTCCTGCATCCTCTTCGGTCACACCAACTATCTTCATGTCTTCCTTCACTGTATCCATGAACCTCCTCTTTGGTCTTCCTCTAGTCCTCTTTCCTGGTGGTTCCAAACCCAGCATCCTTCTTCTGATGTACTCTCTCTCTCTCTCCTCTGCACATGTCCAAACCATCTCAGTCTGGCCTCTCTGACTTTAAAACCTCCAACATGTGCTGTTCCTCTGATCCTGTCCATCCTGGTCACCCCCAGAGAGATCCTCAGCATCTTCATCTCTGCTACAAACATCTCTGTTTCCTGTCTTTTTCTTCAGTGCTACTGTCTCTAGACCAATCAGCATGGCCGCTCTCACCACACTGTCTCTAAACCAATCAGCATGGCCGCTCTCACCACACTGTCTCCAGACCAATCAGCATGGCCGCTCTCACCACACTGTCTCTAGACCAATCAGCATGGCCGCTCTCACCACACTGTCTCTAGACCAATCAGCATGGCCGCTCTCACCACACTGTCTCTAGACCAATCAGCATGGCCGCTCTCACCATGGTTTTGTACACTTTTCCTTTCATTTTATCTGAAACTCTTCTGTCACACATCACAACTGATACTTTTCTCCAACCGTTCCAGTCTGCCTGCACACTTCTTCACCTCTTTTCCATACTCTCCATTGCTCTGGACTGTTGATCCTAAGTGCTTAAAATCTTCCTCTCTATCTCTCTTCTCCTTGTGACCTCACTTAGCATTAAATAATAACCTTTTTTTTCTTAAATGAGGTTTCCTATATGTTATGTATAAATAACCAACATTTTAATTGTTTGTTATATGTTATGGTTTAGTTTTATCGGCCTTTGTTTACGCTCATGAATCACAGATCATATTTCTGTTTTGGCACACGTTGGAAGAGAAGAGGTAGTTTTCTCTGAAGCTCAGCAACTTTAACTTGCGGTAGCGTTCTCCTCCATGAAGCCGGCAGCTCAAAGTGTTTCTGTCTCTGCTGCAGTAATGGCTAAGCCTCCACCCTCAGGGAGCTTCTTTCCGAGCTACCTGAAAACAACAGTGAAGGAAACATTTGGACACACGTAAACAGGAGTCTCTATGGATTTCTAGTTTCCTATTCTCCTCCATGGTAATAATTCCTTACTCTCCACATTCATATTTCCTTCTTACATTATTCATTCCACGTTCTTCGTTTTCTTCTAAAAAGTCTGTGTTGGCATGTCGCTGTTTTTTTAATTAATCCTTTCCATACATCCTCCGTTCCATTTTCAAATTTTCTACCTTTCTGCTCCCACCCCTTCTGTTCCCTGCTGTACCCCAGCCAAACTCTGCTCCATACTACGTATCTTTACCCGGGCAGCACTGCCAACAATTAGAACACATTACTGCCAATTGTGCCACCTGCGGCTCCCCGAAAGGCTGGAGAAGAGGAAAGGAGGCGATGGCAGTTTGCCAGTAGAGGTGGGGTTGGTGGGTGTTTACTTGGTGGGAAGGTGGGATGCTTTACAGCGTTCTGGATACCACCACAAAGTGCAGTGTTTAATTACCAAAAAGCAATGGATTAATACCACAGGATGAGAAACTCTACCATTTTGGCCACGAAAGGGATGGGAAACCGTGTGTGGGAGCTGTCTGGGTGTCATGAGGTCAATGAAGGAGAAGGTCGTTAAAAAACAAGGTGTGTTTAAATTATTTTATGAGGCTTAGATTGGCAGCAATAGATGGAGAAACGGGCTTCGGTGAGTGTGTGCATACACACCTTGACACCTGTTTTTCAGCCAAGAACTGGCTCAAATCACAGTGAATTGAATGTGAGGCCACCTGAATGAAAGCACTTTTTTTTTTTTTCTCACTGGTTTTGTGGAGAAAACAAGGAGGTGTCTGAGAAGATTAAGCGCAGAGCCAAAAACCAATTCACAGCCACTCTACACTGGAGAGGGGCTTTATCCCCCATCACCTGCCCAGAATATGACAGGCCAGAGTCTCCTGCCCTTGGAAAATGTGCAAACACACAGATGTTTGGGTGAAAACATCAAAAAACTCTGAGTAAAAATGATAGGTTGGTATTATTGACCTGTCTGTGTGACCTGAGGCTGGTAGCGATGGGTGGAATCCTGTTAGATCAACCAGACAGATGGTCCACACTCACTTTACAGTTCTCTTCTTTCAGGCTGCAGTGTTGTTCCCTTTTCACCATTTGCAACATGTATTTGAGTCTTAGTTTTTGTTGATCATGAGTATCCCTGCTGTAATACACACATTGCCCTCCTCAATGAATAAATGATGTTGAGTCATATTACTGTGACCCACCTCCTCTCACCCCCCTTAACCCTGCACACACTCTGAAAACAGCACACAATGTACAGATGAGATGCACACATTCTTTTTTCTCGACACCGTGACCCAGGTCATCAGGGAGCAGAGTTTTAAGGTGCTCCGCTCTGCTTTCCGGGGAGCTTTTTACTCACCCACACACACATTTATCTATATTCTTTCCATCTACACGTTCACTCATTCCCTCCTTTCTCACTTAAAGGCTTCTCCAGAGTCTTGATGAGTAATTGCCAAGGGCTTCAGAGAGAAAAAGGGATGGAAATAAAAAGAGAGGGGGTGTATGAGCGCATTAGAAAGGGAGCAGGAGTAATGGGAGGGTGGAAGGAGTGAAATTGAATGTTTGCATGAACGGATTTTTGTGTATGACTTTGCACACCTTTAAGGGTTTATGTGCATATGGACGGCTCTGAGGAGATTGTGTGCAAGGCACGAGGGGATCATTGATTTGCTGAAAGTGCAATGTGTGTGCTGAATTAGAGGAGAAGGCACAGGGTTTTGAGCTTGTAAAACACTCCCGCAGTTAGAGCTCTTAGCACTCTGTCTCTCTCTCACTCACTCACTCACTCACACTCTCACATAAACTATAACACTTATACACACAAATCTATATTTGGGTGTTACTTACACCATCCAGACTTGGTGAAAGTGCATTCATTTGGGCTGCTTTGAGAATTGAGACCAACAGCAAGTTTATCTGAACTGTAAAAAACATGGAATGAAGATTAGTCAGAGTAAGACAGAGTACATGTGTGTGAATGAGAGGGATCCAAATGGAAAAGTGAGGTTACAGGGAGAAGAGAGAAAGAAGGTGGAAGATTTTAAGTATCTAGGATCAACAGTCCAGAGCAATGGAGAGTGTGGAAAAGAGGTGAAGAAGCATGTGCAGGCAGGCTGGAACGGGTGGAGGAAAGTATCAGGTGTGATGTGTGATAGAAGAGTTTCAGATAAAATGAAAGGGAAAGTGTACAAAACCGTGGTGAGACCGGCCATGCTGATTGGTCTAGAGACAGTGTGGTGAGAGCGGCCATGCTGATTGGTCTAGAGACAGCGTGGTGAGAGCGGCCATGCTGATTGGTCTAGAGACGGTGTAGTGAGAGCGGCCATGCTGATTGGTCTAGAGACAGTGTGGTGAGAGCGGCCATGCTGATTGGTTTAGAGACAGTGTGGTGAGAGCGGCCATGCTGATTGGTCTAGAGACAGTGTGGTGAGAGCGGCCATGCTGATTGGTCTAGAGACAGTGTGGTGAGAGCGGCCATGCTGATTGGTCTAGAGACAGTGTGGTGAGAGCGGCCATGCTGATTGGTCTAGAGACAGTGGCACTGAAGAAAAGACAGGAAACAGAGATGTTTGTATCAGAGATGAAGATGCTGAGGATCTCTCTGGGAGTGACCACGATGGACAGGATCAGAGGAACAGCACATGTTAGAGGTTTTAAAGTCAGAGAGGCCAGACTGAGATGGTTTGGACATGTGCAGAGGAGAGAGAGAGAGTACATCAGAAGAAGGATGCTGGGTTTGGAACCACCAGGAAAGAGGACTAGAGGAAGACCAAAGAGGAGGTTCATGGATACAGTGAAGGAAGACATGTTGGTGTGACTGAAGAAGATGCAGCAGATAGGGTTAGATGGGTGGTGACCCCTGAAGGGAAATGCCGAAAGAAGACGAAGAAAAACGTGCCTGCTGAAAAGTAAATTTAACATATTATTTCTAAATCTGTGGGAAACAAATAACACAAATATATTTTTCCATTTTTAGAATTTTTAGTAACACATACTTCTGCCCAAAAACCAATTTATATAATAAATATTCCAGACAATGGCACCGTGAACTCACTGCTACATGATTCATGTCTGATGGAGTGAATGAACTTCCCATTTTGAGCCATTCAGCTCTCAGACCAGTGGGGATTTTGCCAGTAAGAGAATGAACACAGCATCATAGCCCACTAATGGACACAGTCTGTCTGACATGAATGCAATCAATATTAATTTCCTTATCAAAGACCAGAGGCTCCGTTCTATTGTTCAGCCATTCAGTTGTATCACCTGCATCAACCGGATTACAAGTGGGACATGTGAGATAGGTGCAGCTACCTGTCTGTTTATGGTAACTAGTAGGATGGTAGTCACAAAGACTCTGACCATAACCACATCATTAAACCACAACTACAAGGTTTTTCCAATAGTTTTTATAATGAAAGTAATTAATTGTTCATTAACAAAGTCTTTTGCATATTAGGAGGTTTTTTTTGCCCCCGCAACCCGGCCTCGAATGAGCGGAAGATGATGGAACAGACCAGACAGTAGAATGAGCAACAGTCAGGCTTTAACACGTTCTGCTCTGTGAAAAAACTAAATTCCCTCTGAAATTTTATTGTTGGTCAAGTTTAACTTTAACAAACTTAAGTATTTTTTTAAGTGGAACACTGTCCTTTCTGTGTGGAGTTTGCATGTTCTCCCCGTGTCTGCATGGGCTTCTTCTAGGTAATTCGATTTCCTCCCACCCTCCAAAACATGCATGCTAGGTTGATTGACCGGTGCCAAATTGCTGGGAGGTGTGCCGACTATGTTTGTGGGGTCATTACTGGTGCAGTCATCTTGGTTTGGGTGTTTGGGGTCCTGGACTGATGCCCTGTGGCTGTGGACCCTGCTCCCTTATGTATACCTCTCTAGAAATGTAGGCTCCCGGTGATCAGGGGTCTCCGTTCCGTTCCTTCATCTTCCGCTTGTTCCGGGGTCGGGTCGCGGGGGCAACAGCCTCAAACGGGCAGCCCAGGCCTCTCTCTCCCCGGCTCACCTGGCTGGATCCCAAGTCGTTCCCCGGCCAGCTGTGAGACATAGTCTCTCCAGCAGGTCCAGGGTCTGCCCCTTGGTCTCCTCCCGGTGGAATTTATCCGAAACACCTCGCCCGCGGGGCACCCTGATCAGATGCCCGAACCACCCCATCTGGCTCCTCTCAACTTGGAGGAGGAGCGGCTCGACACCGAGCTCCTCCCGGATGGCAGAGCTCCTCACCCGGTCTCTGAGTGAGAGCCCAGCCACCCTGCGGAGGAAGCTCATTTCGGCTGCTTGTACCCACAATCTCATTCTTTCGGTCACCACCCACAGCTTGTGACCATGGTGAGGGTAGGAACGTAGATCCTGGTTACCATGGTGAGGGTAGGAATGTAGATCCTGGTTACCACGGTGAGGGTAGGAACGTAGATCCTGGTTACCATGGTGAGGGTAGGAACGTAGATCCTGGTTACCATGGTGAGGGTAGGAACGTAGATCCTGGTTACTATGGTGAGGGTAGGAACGTAGATCCTGGTTACCATGGTGAGGGTAGGAACGTAGATCCTGGTTACTATGGTGAGGGTAGGAACGTAGATCCTGGTTACCATGGTGAGGGTAGGAACGTAGATCCTGGTTACCATGGTGAGGGTAGGAACGTAAATCCTGGTGACCATGGTGAGGGTTGGAACGTAGATCGACTTGTAAATCGAGAGCTTTGCTTTTCGGCTCAGCTCTTTCTTTACCACGACGGACCGATGCAGCGTCCTAGTTATTGCTGATGCCGCACCGATCCGCCTGTCGATCTCCCGCTCCATCCTTCCCCCACTCGTGAACAAGACCCCGAGATACTTAAACTCCTCCACTTGGGGCAGGACCCTGTCCCTGACCCGCAGGGGTCTCCTATTTATGATTTCCTCTCTTTAGTGTCAGCTAATCCAGATGAGTTATGCTTTTATTTTGGAATATATGAGTGTGTTTTGACTGTTTTACGGATTTTATTTTGGTACATTGAGCTACTTTTTAAATGAAAGATGTATCATAAACAAAATTTGATTTGATTTAAATGAATAATAAGCAATTCATTACATAAACATTAAATCTAGTTTATAGCTATAGGAAGGGATTATAAAGGCATGTCTGACTCTAATACCGGTTTGATGACTTTGGATGGCGAGGGGGGGAGAGGGCATGCTTCCTAACCTCAAATGTAAAGGGAATTAAAAAAAAATATATTGTAAAGAAGCAAGGCTTTTAGATCCCACCCCAACCCATCTGCTGCTTACCATTACCATAATGAACTAGCACCCATCTCCATACAAATGACTGCTTAAAGCCTTAAGAGCGTCTGGCAGCTCTAATGTGGTGTCTCCAAACTTTCCTTAGATGACGTATTGATTGTGCCAATCAATGAACCTAAAAAGCCATAAGTGCATCTGGTAACCATAATGGTGGCACTTAAAAGAAGAATGCATGAGTGTTATATTCAGTGAGCATCATTGTCTGTAATGAAGGGAGGACGAGGTGCATATGGTTTAAAAAAGAGAGAAAACAAGCAGAACGAGGAGGATAAGCCGAAACGTGTGAAACTTCAGAATGATATGATGAAATAAAGAAGAAATAACTCAAACTCATTGATCTTTCTTTGAAAAAAAACTTTTTTTTCAGCAGCTCTGCAGCACAAACATTTCTGATTATAAACGGTGTGTTAAGCGTTCAGCCTCGTCTCCCTTTTTTTTTTTTTTAAGTGATTAATGTGTTTGTAAGTCGAAGCTTCTTTCTTCCATTAGCTGACTGTCCACCCTATTTGTGTCCATCTATCTGCTCCTTTGGTCACTCTTTCCTCTAAAACCACTCTGGAGAGATGATTTGTGTCTGCTATGCTCTGATACAGACACCCAGTCCTGAAAATGAAGGATAACAGATAGTGCACATTAAATGTGACAAGGCATTGATCCTTGGCTCTTCCTGGGAGGGGAGAGGAAATGAGAGTGTCACAGGAAGCAAGGGAAGGGCTGTGGAAAGATATTTTCAATTTAAAATCTAGATTTCATTTATCAAAAGTTATTGTGTGATTCTGGATGTAAACTTCCTCTTGATATAACTTTATGTCTTCCTCCACATCCATGTCATCGCCCAGCTGGGTCATCACTACTTAGATGTCATTCATTTTTAAAGTTTCATTTTTTGTGCATAGTCGATACAGACTCCTAAAAAAAAGAAGAAAATTGAACTTTTGTGCTGAGAAATTAGATCTGCTGAAAGTCTGCATGTGTATCTTTAACACTAAGGACTACCAGAATTCTAGAACTACTAGAACTCTCACGGCCATGGTGATGACACCATGCACTGTAGCGGCCTCAGTAACAGATAAACGTCTTCTTAAATCCATTTTTGCTCACCTAGCTTTCATCTGAGTGGCATCACAACGGTTACTAGGCAACAGTAACAGCAGAAAAAAGTTACAATGTATTTAATACAGGGGTTAAAATGACTGGTGTGGGAGTTAGAGGAAGACTAAGAACTCGTTTTTAGTGTTCTATTTCAGTTAAATTACAATAATAAACAAATACTGTAAATATGGAAAAAGTCAAAAAGATCAACATAAATATTTTTAACTAGATGTCAGCTTCTGAGCAATGTCAAATTGATGGCTTTGGTAGTTCTAGTGTTAAAAGTTCTAGGACATTTGAGCCAAAAAACTGCAACCTAGGATATTTGAGCCATGTGCGCCCCCGAATTTAGGACATTCCAGCCTCAGACATTTCAGCCACGGACATTTGGGCCAAAAACCTATTTTATGAAGAAAATTGTGATATTTTATGTAAAAATTTTATTGTAAATAAACAGTTGCACTACAGAAAATAATTGCTTTTAGTCATTTTTATCCCATGGCTCAAATAAAAAATTCTGATATTTTTAAAAAAAAATTATATTTTATGTAAAAATTTTTATCGTAAATAAACAGTTGCGCCCAGGTTGCAGTTCTTCAAATGTCCGTGGCTGAAATCTCCGAGTCACCGTGGCTCAAATATCCTAGGTTGCAGTTTTTTGGCTCAAATGTCCGTGGCTGAAATATCCGTTCACCAGTGTTAAAGGGGGGTCTTGTGTTTTTATCAAGTAGTAAACGTCAAACTTATGTATGTTGGTTCAGAAATGCAATATTAGACAGATTTTTTTCCGACTTTGAAACTGTTGATTTCATTTCAATTCTATTTGTTTAGCCCAAACTCATTAAATTTTAGTCTCAACGGGGCTTCACATTGCAGATTTAAGAACAAAAATAATTAAAAAAAAGAAGAATGTATAAACACAAATACACAGTTAGCTGTTAGTGCTATTGCTAGTTGGATTTCCCCTTCCTCTCTATCCCTGTTAAATCAACACGCCCAATAAGATGCACGGCATAGCGTAAATCTTTTTTTATAGGCCATAAGTACTGAAAAAGTGCATCAAGTTAGAAAAGCTTGTTCATGTTATCCTGTCATTTTATTTTGGTTCATTCACTTAAAAATGGCACTTAATGTGAGGACCGAGCATGAGCAGAGCACGTGCACTAAATTACTTCCTGCTTACGCTAGAACAGGCAGGGGCAAACTACGACCCGCGGGCCACATGCGGCCCCCGTTAAACGTTTTAATCCGGCCGGCTGAACTTGAATAAATTATATCAATAAACCTTACTTGTGTTTTATTTTTTCTGTAATTTTGATGTTTCCTCACCTGATGGCGCCAAAGAAACAATAACACTGCTCCCATTAAAACGTGTGGGTCTCCGTGATGCCCACGCTGTCAAAATAAACAGTGTGCACAGATATAGAAAGCCATCGAGCCCAATACACGCAATTAAACAAGCTTGTTAGATGTTAAAACAAGCAAAAGCGCTTAGATTTCAAACGTAGCGCCGCTAGATTTGAAATATAACGCTCTTGATGTAAAATTTTGTGCTTGTTTAAAATCCAGCGCCATTCTATTGGTATAATCTAGAGGTTACCAAAGCATGCCATCCATCTGCTCCTGTTCCGGCCCCCTGGTCAAAAATGTTAGAACTCAATGTGGCCCGCGAACCAAAAAGTTTGCCCACTCCTGAACTAGAATGTGGTCATGGTGAGGAACCCAATCCTAAGCGGAGAACAACCTTGTGTTTGAATCTTATCAGAACACTGGATAGTAAAGATGGATGAAAACAACGTCAGATGTTTTTGATGTGGGAATAACTTTCAAATTTAAGGTAGAAACCACCACAAAGTTGATTTAGCCTGAAATCCTCTTTTTAAAGTTAGTGTTTTTCATGTTTGAAGCAAAAAGAAAAAAAGAACATGAGAGCAGCAACAGGAGATTTTAAGAGAAGGAAAGACCTTCGACTTAATACTGCAAAGACGGTTTCACTTAGCCTGCAGATATTCTGCCACTTTGGAAAGCCCTGAAGGCCTTTTGTGGTACTTTCCCAGCCGATAGACTCATGCATGTTTTAGAAGGGCTTAACTCAAGGGAGGGAGATGGGGTATTGACCGGTTGGAGATACACAACAACCCACAGCGGATTGAGTGGAATAAGAGCCTCAGAAAGCATCCCTGAGGAAAACTATCTAACTAGTACCCGTCATATTTCATACTCCCTTATTCCCTTTACTTTACGTGACGCTGGTACTATGGAGGAAAAAAAACTCTTCAAAGTAGTTCCTATTTCATCACACGTGTATCTGCTGCACACACAGTACATGTATACTTGTACCGCATGCTGTTGGAAATAATTTAAATGTAAAGAAAAAGCTAAGATTAGAGAAGAATGTAAGATAAAGGGGAGGTGTATTTATATTTGGGGGGAGGTGTTGGCGTAGTGGTAGAAAGTCTGTCTTTGGAGCGGTAGAAGCCGGTTTGATTCCCACTGGGCTCATGCTTAGGTGTACCTGCTGAAGACGTCTATCCCCAGTTACTCCTACCATCGGCACCATGATGACAGCTTGCTGCGGTGCAATGCAGCAAGGTCATTTTCCCATTTCTATTCTCCAAATCTTCTATTCGATATGATAAAGACCTCTTGTTTTTTGTCCCAGAATGAAACTTTAATAATAATTTCAGGAGAAGGCAAAACAAATTGATCTGTGCAGCACAATTCATTCACACACAAGGCAATTCAAAGCCACAAAAAATCAGTGCAGACACCTGAGCGCAGGACTATTCTGTTCCGTTTAATCTTCTTCCGCTCATCTGGGGCTGGGTCACGGGGGGCAACAGCCTCAGACGGGAAGCCCAGGCTTCTCTCACCCCGGCTGCATCCTCCAGCTCACCCAGAAGGATCCCAAGTCGTTCCCCGCCCAGCTGTGAGACATACTAGTCTCTCCAGCGGGTCCGGGATCTTCCTCTTGGTCTACTCCTGGCGGGACGTGCCCGAAATACCTCACCAGCGAGGTGCTCAGGGGGCATCCTGACCAGATGCCGCAGGACTAATGGATCATATTTTCATTTAGAACTTGATAGAACTCTATCATGCACAAAGTTCAGCTCAAAAAATACATTTTAAATGTCAAAATAATTACCTTTAATTCATGTAAGTTAACAGTTGCAAGTTCACAGTCAGACAGGCATAATTTTTTTTGACATTTTCCAACATTTTCAATAGTTACAAAAAAACATGTTAAACAAACAAACAAAAAAGCATGTTTAATATGTTGCAATTTGTTATTTTGTCAAGATTGTGCAGCCTTACATCCCTGGCTTCCTGATCTGTTTTACTCTCATGTGATAGTCATTCCAACTAGTAACAGAGCAGAGACTGAAGCAGAGACGTGTCCTCTTAAGTGTATTTTCCTGATGATTAAGCATATGTCTGAGCATGTGACACTATTGATTACTGAAACCACTACCCCTCATCCTGCCTGCCATACACACACACACACAACACACTTTTAAGTTTGTGTTGCCACAATATAAACGGCCTAAACACAAGAGGGAGATTCCCACAGATCAAATGACACATGCAGGCCATATGTCATTAGAAGATACACTCTGATGCCCGACAACACATCCTTCATTATGAAAAGTCTAATTATGCTGTAGTTTAATCAGAACTTAACTCGGGTCTATCTTGAGATATTTTTCTAATGTAATAGTTTTAAATGGATTTTTTCTCCTACTTGTGGGTAATTTATTTACACCTCATATTTCCAATATTTTTTAACCCGCTTCCATTAAAAAATTCTATTTGTAATCTAAGTTCCTGTGCGGATTTTCCTCTTCCAGTATCTAAAAAATCCTTCTTCAGTTTTAAAACTTTCATTAATAAATTCCTGCCTGGAGGCTATGTTCCTTTCTTTGACCCCTGTGATCACTAAGTGGTCTAGACCTATTCAGCTCTATGACTCTGAAAGGTCACAAGTTGAAGACAATGGAGAGAGGATAATTCCCCTGAGTACAACCAAGTCTCACACACACATGCATGGACCGGTTTCCTTATATATGCATGACTTGTCATTGCCATTATCCAAACAATAGAGCATACCAGCTGAAAAATTGAGTGATCTGTTTTGGTTTGAATGGATAATGGTCCTACATGACTTGATGGGTATCAGCTGTTAGATGTCTTCATTTAGCCGCGGCCGCAGACAAGAAGAACATGTTTGGTGACACGAGGTGACCGTGTGTGTTACTATCAGAGAAAAAAATAATGTGATAAATCAATTTAATTTCGTCTGATTGCATTTCTAGGTGAGATGAAGGATAAAGGTGGTGTTTCAGCAGCTAAGTGTCAGACTCTTGATGGTTGAAAAGCCAGTAAATATTTAAGAGGGTCAAGAGCTGCTGTCCCCTCTGGCATGATGGACCACAGAATATGTTGTCGCCCCCCTCATGCGGTATTTGTGGATGTTTGTGTTCTGTATTGTGACCCAAGCTCACAGTTTTGACGCCTCATCCTGTGTGCATGTAAGCACCCTCCCACACTCTCCACAGTGACATCTGACCTCAATTTAGCACCAGAAGTTGCCTGAGGGAAGGTAGTGAGAAGAACAAGGGCAGACAGACTCATACAGACTAACTGAACATTGGATGCAAACAAAGAGGTCCGTCTGCTCTAACTTTACTCCGTGTTCATCAACACAACCACAGCATTCTCTTCTTTTCATCAAAGTTTTCTGTCTTCTTTGGTTCCAAAAGTAATTAGTACTCTGACCTTCTGTCGTCTTCGTGATTCTGTCAGATGATGACATGCCTTATTTGTCATGCAAGGCCAAACCTCTTGGTGGTCGCATCTTTGATGCGCCTTCAAAACTACTCGTATGCATTCAAAGGCTTAGTGACACATGTACTTAGAGGAGACTGGAAGCTCTATAGAAACCGTCTATACGTGAACGCACACTATCCACCTACACTGGAAGCTCTATAGAAACCATGTATACGTGAACACACACTATCCACCTACACTGGAAGCTTTATAGAAACCATGTACACGTGAACACACACTATCCACCTACACTGGAAGCTCTATAGAAACCATGTATACATGAACACACACTATCCACCTACACTGGAAGCTCTATAGAAACCATGTATACATGAACACACACTATCCACCTACACTGGAAGCTCTATAGAAACCATGTATACATGAACACACACTATCCACCTACACTGGAAGCTCTATAGAAACCATGTATACATGAACACACACTATCCACCTACACTGGAAGCTCTATAGAAACCATGTATACATGAACACACACTATCCACCTACACTGGAAGCTCTATAGAAACCATGTATACATGAACACACACTATCCACCTACACTGGAAGCTTTATAGAAACCATGTACACGTGAACACACACTATCCACCTACACTGGAAGCTCTATAGAAACCATGTATACATGAACACACACTATCCACCTACACTGGAAGCTCTATAGAAACCATGTATACATGAACACACACTATCCACCTACACTGGAAGCTCTATAGAAACCATGTATACATGAACACACACTATCCACCTACACTGGAAGCTCTATAGAAACCATGTATACATGAACACACACTATCCACCTACACTGGAAGCTCTATAGAAACCATGTATACATGAACACACACTATCCACCTACACCGGAAGCTCTATAGAAACCATGTATACATGAACACACACTATCCACCTACACTGGAAGCTCTATAGAAACCGTGTATACGTGAACACACACTATCCACCTACACTGGAAGCTCTATAGAAACCATGTATACATGAACACACACTATCCACCTACACTGGAAGCTCTATAGAAACCGTGTATACGTGAACACACACTATCCCCCTACACTGGAAGCTCTATAGAAACCATGTATACATGAACACACACTATCCACCTACACCGGAAGCTCTATAGAAACCATGTATACATGAACACACACTATCCACCTACACTGGAAGCTCTATAGAAACCGTGTATACATGAACACACACTATCCCCCTACACTGGAAGCTCTATAGAAACCGTGAACAGACACTATCCACCTCCATATGTGTGTATATGTGAACAGACACTATCCACCTACACTGGAAGCTTTATAGAAACCATGTACACGTGAACACACACTATCCACCCACACACCAGACAGATAAAACACTGGATGGATCCAGGAGCAGATGTGCAGGTATTTAATTAGGACTTCCTCCAGCTGTTGGTGTTTATTATCTCCACATCATGCAGATACACACACACACACACACACACACACACACACACACACACACACACACACACACACACACACACAGGCCAGCCATTTGTTTGAGGTGCTGTCTCAGGGGAACATGAGCAGTTTGTTTGTTTGAACCATTAATTTGTGTTTATGTATGAACGTATCCTCCAACACCACTAACCATCTCGTCTGCGCGGAGCTGCAGTAAAAGCGGGTTTGGTCTCCTCTGGGTGGCAACAAAACGTCTATTGCCCAGCACAGACTGCACCAGAGGGAAACCCTGGTTGTTTTCAAACAATTAACGAACTAAAAGCGCATTCAGTTGGCAGCCATATTTATTTTCATGTTTTCTACCACTCTGTGTTAATATTTGAATATCCTGCTAACTTTTAATTTCATTCTTCTTCTTTTGGCATTTCCCTTTGGGGGTGCTACAGGAAGTCAGTTTCTTCCATCTAACCCTATCTCCTGCATCTTCTTCGGTCACACCAACTATCTTCATGTCTTCCTTCACTGTATCCATGAACCTCCTCTTTGGTCTTCCTCTAGTCCTCTTTCCTGGTGGTTCCAAACCCAGCATCCTTCTTCTGATGTACTCTCTCTCTCTCCTCTGCACATGTCCAAACCATCTCAGTCTGACCTCTCTGACTTTAAAACCTCTAACATGTGCTGTTCCTCTGATCCTGTCCATCCTGGTCACTCCCAGAGAGATCCTCAGCATCTTCATCTCTGATACAAACATCTCTGTTTCCTGACTTTGAATCAGTGCCACTGTCTCTAGACCAATCAGCATGGCCGCTCTCACCACACTGTCTCTAGACCAATCAGCATGGCCGCTCTCACCACACTGTCTCTAGACCAATCAGCATGGCCGCTCTCATCACACTGTCTCTAGACCAATCAGCATGGCCGCTCTCATCACACTGTCTCTAGACCAATCAGCATGGCCACTCTCACTACACTGTCTCTAGACCAATCAGCATGGCCGCTCTCATCACACTGTCTCTAGACCAATCAGCATGGCCGCTCTCATCACACTGTCTCTAGACCAATCAGCATGGCCACTCTCACTACACTGTCTCTAGACCAATCAACATGGCCGCTCTCACCACACTATCACTAGACCAATCAGCATGGCCGCTCTCACCACACTGTCTCTAGACCAATCAGCATGGCCACTCTCACCACACTGTCTCTAGACCAATCAGCATGGCCGCTCTCACCACACTGTCTCTAGACCAATGAGCATGGCCGCTCTCACCACACTGTCTCTACACCAATCAGCATGGCCGCTCTCACCACGGTTTTCTACACTTTCCCTTTCATTTAACTGAAACTCTTACTATTTCTATTACTCTCTTTTCTAAGTCTTGTACCCTATATGTATTGGGTAAGGATGGCTCTGTGAGTAGGGCGACTGCTCTGTAACCCTGTGACCGATTGCCGGTTCGATCCCTCACCAGGAGTTCATGCTGAGGTGTCCTTGAGCAAGACACCAAACCCCAATTGCTCCTGATGGTAGTTTACACCTTGCATGGCAGCATCCCCATCAGGTGCCTTAGAGCTACACTCTAAGGCACTTTAAGTGCCAACACAGGTGGAAAAGCACTGTATAAGTATAGACCATTTACCATTTACCATATTCTCTAACTGCTATGGTCTAAAGTGGATCATATCTGTCTGGTTTTATCTTGTTTTTAGGTTGATACTGTTTGTTATCCATTACTTTCCTGCTCTTTTCTACATATGAGTTGACATCCGCTCCCTCTTTCCATTTCCACTCTGCATTAGGAACTAGGTTAGTATGATTAATGTTCATGAGATGATCCATTGCCATTTTCTTTTCTAGTAGATCCCGTAGGAAATTCTTTGCTCTGGTTTTCACATAGGTCAGCTCGCTAACTAACAGTTTCCTGCATACTGGATGGTCACTGTGATGGATGATAAATATGTGCCCTTGCTAAATGATGTTGAATAGATCATTTATACCACGGCTGAGGAGAAACTCCACTGAGGAGAGAGTGGATATACAGTATTTCACTCATCTCCACTTCTTTAATTTTATAGATTGCTAATGCTCTTTAAAGTCGGACCCGTTATCGGTCGGTCAGTAACATCAGTTGATTTTGCAGTCTTGTGAGATGACATCAGTAATTTGCGAAAAGTTGCCAATTGGCACTAAAGATATCTGTCTGAAAGTCTAAGTGGTGTGGGCAGGGGAGAATCACTTGCTCCTCAATGTAGATAAAACCAGGGAGATGGTGATTGACTTCCGCAAGAGGAGGACTGCTTTGCAGTCGCTCTGCATTCTGGGTAGGGATGTGGAGGTGGTGGAGGAGTACAAATACCTGGGAGTGACCATCGGAAGCAGACTGAGCTGGAGGAGCAACAGTACTGCTGTGTACAAGAAGACCTGCAGCCGACTTTACTTTCTAAGGAAGCTGAGGTCCTTCAATGTGTGCGGCAAGATGCTGGAGAACTTCTATCAGTCTGTGGTGACCAGCTCCTTGTTCTTCTCTGTCATCTGCTGGGGGAGCAGCATCGCAGCCAGTGACGCCAACAGACTGAATAAACTAATCAGACTGGCTGGCTCTGTCATTGGTAGCAAACAGGACTCACTTGAGGCAGTGGTGGAGAGGAGGTCACTGAACAAACTTTTATCCATCATGGACAATCATGACTATCCTCTCTACCCACTCCTGGACAAACAGCGGAGCTCCTTCTCCAAGAGGCTCAGACAGCTCCGCTCGAGAACATCTCGTTACCGGAGGTCTTTCTTCCCGTATGTGATCGGGCTCTACAACGACTCACTTAGCAGATAGGAAGTTGTTGCTGTGACACACAAATTTCCCATGTGTGGGATCATTAAAGTAGATTCTGATTCTGATATCTACTGAACACTCAGATTTACAGAGTTCCCATAAACGCACCACCATGTGAGGGTAAATCTGCTCCATTACAAAGGTAGAAAGCAGAAACAGACCTGGTGCATGATGCATGAATAATAATAGAAAATAATAAAAACTTATAGTACTTTAACATTTGACATTTTTACCTGAATTGGTATCAAAAATAAAATCAGTTGGACCCCACTGTTTAGTTCAAAAATTGATGCAGAAATGTTTTTAATTTTTTTTGTCTTATTGGCTCCCTCCTCAGTGCCTGTATACTCAGTCCTTATCCTGACTGGCTGATGTCATCTCGGCAGTGTTTCATGTCGTATTCAACCTCAGCACCTCTTTGTTCCAATCCAAACTCTCTCTATTCCCCTTTCTGCATATCCGAGTGTTTCCTGGCATCTGTGTCATGTTGTAATGTCCATGCGGAAGTCGTGCTTTGGCCTTGGCAAGAGAGCGACATCCACGCTTCACATCAAACATCTCTCACCTCTCGCCTTTTCCACTGCTCATCATCTGTCATTTCTGCATCTCTCTCCAACCTTCTTCAGTAAATCTACTTTCTGACTTCTTCTATCTTCTTTTCTTTGGGAGGCAGTAGGGTAACACAGCCTCATTTCCCAGAGCAACCCAAATGAAAAGATACTACCAACCTTTTCACTCCACTGCTACACCACTCACCATAAATGCTGACAAGAGACTCCGGTATCATCTCTGACCTTTTTACAAAAGCTCTCTGAATGCACTCTCACTCCTCATTGCTATTACTGGCAGCGCCTTTGAATCAGCAGAGTCTGGGATGGTGTGAAGGAATTTAATGACACACAATGTCTCTTCAATTTTAGTGCTCCCTGGTCAGGTTGCCAGGTGGACCGTTTGTCCTTCATTCAAGAAAGAAAGAAGGGCTTAAGTTTCTCTTCAGAGCAGCCAAACTGCAAGACATAGAAGTTTCTCTGCTTATAAGTTTACTTAATAAAAACCAAATTAACCTGTCCGGTTTATCTTAAGATAACCATCTTCCAGCCTGAAAAGTCTTCTTTTATAAGTAGCCTGTATTTTATAAAAACGGGATTATTTTTTAATCCCATCCTGTGATCCTGCAGGTTAGGAACAGAGTCCTGCCCCAAGTGGTGGAGTCTAAGTATCTCAAAGTCTTGTTCATGAGTGGGGGAAGGATGGAGCGGGAGATCAACATGCGGATCGCTGCGGCGTCAGCAATAACTAGGACACTGCATCGGTCCATCGTGGTAAAGAAAGAGCTGAGCCGAAAAAAGAGATGTTCTCGATTTACAATTCTATCTACGTTCCTACCCTCACCATGGTAACCAGGATCTATGTCCCCAACCTCACCATGGTAACCAGGATCTACGTTCCTACCCTCACCATGGTAACCAGGATCTACATTCCTACCCTCACCATGGTAACCAGGATCTATGTCCCCAACCTCACCATGGTAACCAGGATCTACGTTCCTACCCTCACCATGGTAACCAGGATCTACGTTCCTACCCTCACCATGGTAACCAGGATCTACGTTCCTACCCTCACCATGGTAACCAGGATCTATGTCCCCAACCTCACCATGGTAACCAGGATCTATGTTCCTACGCTCACCATGGTAACCAGGATCTATGTTCCAACCCTCACCATGGTAACCAGGATCTACGTTCCTACCCTCACCATGGTAACCAGGATCTATGTCCCCAACCTCACCATGGTAACCAGGATCTATGTTCCTACGCTCACCATGGTAACCAGGATCTATGTTCCAACCCTCACCATGGTAACCAGGATCTACGTTCCTACCCTCACCATGGTAACCAGGATCTACGTTCCTACCCTCACCATGGTAACCAGGATCTACGTTCCTACCCTCACCATGGTAACCATGATCTATGTTCCTACCCTCACCATGGTAACCAGGATCTACGTTCCTACCCTCACCATGGTAACCAGGATCTACGTACTTCCTCCATCTC
Organism: Neostethus bicornis; assembly: GCA_902685375.1. Taxonomy (NCBI): domain Eukaryota; kingdom Metazoa; phylum Chordata; class Actinopteri; order Atheriniformes; family Phallostethidae; genus Neostethus; species Neostethus bicornis. Next base: position 2,593,488 of record LR738562.1, on the reverse strand, counting down.
ATTTATACAGTCAATAAGTTAATATTGGGAGACTATTATAATATTGGAATCCTTCCGGGTGAGCTGGAGGATGCAGTCGGGGTGAGAGAAGCCTGGGCTTCCCATTAGGGGCTCTTTCTCCCGCGACCCGGCCCCGGATGAGCGGAAGATGACAGAACGGTTACGTGTGGACGCGAGCGTTTTCCTAAAACGGAGGACAGCAGATATGCGTTTTCAAAAATCCCCGGCTACGTGTGGACAGAGCCTGAGAAAGCCAGAATTTATGGCTCTAATTTTTCTGCCATACCCCTTTTCTCTTCATACTCCTGCCTGCTGCTGTTTCTGTCAATTCTGCCCAATTGACAGGTAATTACAGACATATTAAGAGCAGTGATTAGTTGCTGTGAAATAATGTTGTGAGTTCTGCAGGTAATTAGTTTGAGCCACAGTCAAGTGGGTGAAAGCAGTGAGCAGACAAATACAAGAAGCTCCTTCTGTTGATCCCTGAAGTATGTGACCTACAGGAGCTCGAGCTCCTGGGACAAAGATTCACACATAAATCTTCATTTTTCTCCAAGTATTTATTTTGTGCAGCGTTATTTTAGGAGGTCTATTTTCTACGGCACAAAAATGTCAGCTGTGACTCATGCAAATGACAGCCATCTGTTGAACCTTAATCAAAAATTTCATATTTTTTTTATGCTCTTCTATATGCAGTCCCTTCGTCTCTCTTTGGTCAACCTTCTGTCTGTTTGGAGGATTTAAATGCTAATTTTTCTAATAGAAAGTATGCTCAGGGTGCCCATATGTTTAAGTTCTTTGAATTTGAAGTAGGATAATGACATAAGTTGCTCCCAGCAGCACGGACCCGCTCCCACTGAGAAAAGGGTCTCGACCTACTGAGCTTCTGTCACGCTAGATGTGCGCCATGTAGAGAAGGGTGGAATGATGCTCCTCAGTGGCCGCTTGTATTCTACTGATAACTTTAAATAGCTGGTTAAATACGGACTTGTTTTCTTCTCTATGAAGTCAATTAAAATGGTGGTTTTTACCCACCACGGGAAAAACGTACATCGGTTTTCTTTTTCGGACTGAACAACTTAAATCTCTAAATGACCAAACATTCTATTCCACCTTTTTCTTTTCTCTCCAAATGTTAGGTAACCAGGATCTATGTTCCTACCCTCACCATGGTAACCAGGATCTAGTTCCTACCCTCACCATGGTAACCAGGATCTATGTTCCTACCCTCACCATGGTAACCAGGATCTAGTTCCTACCCTCACCATGGTAACCAGGATCTACGTTCCTACCCTCACCATGGTAACCAGGATCTAGTTCCTACCCTCACCATGGTAACCAGGATCTACGTTCCTACCCTCACCATGGTAACCAGGATCTACGTTCCTACCCTCACCATGGTAACCAGGATCTACAATCTACCTTCACCATGGTAACCAGGATTTACGTTTCTCCCCTCACCATGGTTACCAGGATCTACGTTCCTACCCTCACCATGGTAACCAGGATCTACGTTCCTACCCTCACCATGGTAACCAGGATCTACGTTCCTACCCTCACCATGGTAACCAGGATCTACAATCTACCTTCACCATGGTAACCAGGATTTACGTTTCTCCCCTCACCATGGTAACTAGGATCTACGTTCCTACCCTCACCATGGTAACCAGGATCTACAATCTACCTTCACCATGGTAACCAGGATCTACAATCTACCTTCACCATGGTAACCAGATCTACGTTTCTACTCTCACCATGGTAACCAGGATCTACGTTCCTACCCTCACCATGGAAACCAGGATCTACGTTCCTACCCTCACCATGGTAACCAGGTTCTACGCTCCTGCCCTCACCATGGTAACCACCTGTGGGTGGTGACCATCCATAAAATAGTTTTTTCAGGTTTTCAAAGGAAAGATAAATGAATTTGCATCCTTTTCAGAGTCTCTCACTTTTTATTTTTTAATGTCCTATCTGTTTAATGTCACAGAAAACACTGCACACAGCAATTACAGCCCTGTGAAGGTCCTATTAGGTCTGACAGTGATTTATTTAACCTCACATGGTGCACAAGTTAAACCAGAAGGTGAACCCAAACTTAAGAGCTAAAAATAATCTGGAGTTTTTAGATTAAAACCAGAATAAAAGAAGTTGTCAAGAAGAACTTCTGGTCTTACCTTCAGCTAATTATCCTAACAGTCCATCCTCAAACTAAGCCGTTCCATCTCAGCCTCTGGAGATTAAATTCCAGCAATACAGGATGAATATTTATATCACTGCGCATGTGTGTGTTATTTAATTAGTAGTGGGATGCATATCAGTGTGTTTGGACAGTACACACTGTGTGTTTGTGTAGTCCACCATTGTGCTGTTTGTCCAGTGTCTAGTCAGTGGGGACTAAAGGAGAAAGGAAAGAGAGGCTGTGCCAGCAGGCAGTGTTATTCCCTGCAGGGACTCCTGATTAATGAATCACATCTTTCTAACCTAAGGCTGCTGCTGCATTTTCACAGGCCTGCAGAGTGCCAGCCTGCCTTATGCCAGCCTGCTTCACTGTCACAACATGCAAAAGGGGGTGTGGGTGCTGCTAACAGGGCTGCAGAAGAGCTCCAGCTTAGATCCAGGGAATAAGTGAAAACTGTGTGACAAATTAAAACCAGCCAAAGTGGTTTTATGCTGGGCGGTCTAGTTTGGTTGTTTCCAGGGTGTACCCCGCTGCTAACTCCGCTACCCTGTGAAAGTTCAAGCAGTTTGGAAACTAAATGAAAGAACATCGTTATATAATCAACCCATATTCTTGTTTCTAAATATGTTCTCTCTCTCTCTTTTTTTTTGCATGTGTTCCTGGTCCCTCTTCTTCAATCCGACATCAGGTATGTCAAATTATTCACCCTCTGCTGTTTGAGCAAACATTCACATGTCAGAAAAAACGGAGTAATCATAATTTCACATGATTCTGCTCCGTCGTTTTCCGCTCATCCGGGGCCGGGTCGCCGGGTCGCCGGGGCAACAGCCTCAGACGGGAAGCCCAGGCTTCTCTCACCCCGGCTGCATCTTTCAGCTCACCCGGGAAGGATCCCGAGTCGTTCCCTGTCCAGCTGTGAGACATACTCTCTCCAGCAGGTCCGGGGTCTGCCTCTTGGTCTCCTCCCGGTGGGACGTGCCCGAAACACCTCACCAGCAAGGCGCTGGGGCAGGCATCCTTACCAGATGCCCGAACAACCCCATATAGCTGATCTCGACCTGGAGGAGGAGCGGTTCGACACCGAGCTCCTCCCGAATGGCAGAGCTCCTCACCCGATTTCTGAGTGAGAGCCCGGCCACCCTTCAGAGGGACCAGGGTCTCGCCTTTGGAGGTGCTAATTCCCATCTCGGCCGCTTCACACTCAGCAACAAATCGATCCAGTGATCAATTTTCAATTGAAATTACAATTTCACGTGGTCAATTTTATTATTCTGATTTCTGTAAAAGATTAACATGTTGATTTTAGACCATTTATGAACAGCTGCGATACTGTCAACACTTTTTTTTTTTAATTTAGTAATATTTGTGATGTTTTGTTCAACTTAGACCCCGTCCACACATAGCAGGGTATTTTTGAAAACACAGATATTTTTATCTGTTTTGGCGTCCACATGAAAACTGAAGTTCTTTTCACTCAAAACCGGCATTTTTGAAAACTGCGGCCAAATTTGTGTTTTTATGCGTCACTACCTGCGACAAGTAATGCACGTATGTCATTCGTGTGCATCCTTGTTTACAAAAGCAGACAGTGGGCAGCATGGATCCACAGGCCCTGTTGCAGACCCTCTTGTTGTCCACTCTCATCTGCTCCTGCTTCTTGTCGAGGAGCAAAGGAGGAGAAATGCGTTGTTTCTGGTTTTATGGAAATGATGAGAGAGATGCTCTGATTGGATAGCTCAGAACTTACATTTACATCAATATTGCCCCTACTGGTCTGGCCCATAACCGCACTCAGAACCGTATTTATACGGATTTGTGTGGACGCGAGCGTTTTCCTAAAACGGAGGACAGCAGATATGCGTTTTCAAAAATACCCGGCTACGTGTGGACAGGGTCTTAGACCAAATACGGCATCTTGAGATTATGTGCAAGTTCATGCATGAATACCTTTACTGACTAAAGAGATATAGATCATTACTGTTAGCCAACACTCTTCCAAACACATTGAAAAGTAATACAGCCCTAGTTCTGTATGCGTTTAGTGTCACAAAAGGACCAATCACAATGCACCTTTGCACATGCTCGTCTTTATCTCTGCTTACCGTGTTTCTTCAGGTGTTCCTTTTTGCCGTACTTTTATCTGCTCATTTACAGCCACACACACACACACACACACACACACACACTCCCATGAATGGAGGTTAACTTGGGCAAACAGCCCTGAAAGTATCCGTACATTTAGTCTGGAATGATGTTAGATTGTATTGATCCAGAGGGACTGGTCCCCGGTGATAACACTGTGTCAGCCTGTACTTGATGTACAAACTGCGTACACTCTCACCTTGATGATAGAATGGCCCGTGGCATGTTTTGCCATGCATTGTCAGCAATGTTTACCAGCACACATTAGGTCCACAGAGGATCTTTTAATGACTCTGAGGTTGTTGAGTTGTTGCTCCAGTTTGTTGGTACGTGTGTGTATGTGACAGTGAAAGCTCTCTGATGTGAGCAGGTTGGTAGTATTAGATTTAAATGGCATCATGACTGCTTTAGTAACCTTTAAAATGACTCAAAACAGACCAAATCCAATAGAATAATGTCACCAAGTCTTCCATGGGACAACAAGGTATACCTCTGTTTGCAAAAAGTGTCATAATTATCAAATAATTTTAATAAAAATGCACTATTTGTATAAAAGTTTTTTATATCCAGCTGAAAAAGGGGTGGGTAAACTTTTTGATTCGCCGGCCACGTTGAGTTCTAACATTGACCAAGAGGCCGGAACAGGAGCAGAGGGATGGCATGCTTTGGTAAACGAGCGCTAGATATGGAAAGCCATTAGGGCTGCTACACGCATGTAATCTAGCATGCTAACGTTAAAATCAAGCACCCCGGCGCTTAAAAAAATCTGCATGTAGTGGTTTGAAATCTCCTGACAACCTATTTTGACAATGCGCATCACAAAAACACACACATTTTAATGGGAGCAGTGTTGTTGTTTCTTTGGCGACATCTAGTGAGTAAAAATCAAAATTGTAGGGAAAATAAAACATTAACATGGTTTATTTTTATTTTTTTCGGGCCGGATTAAAGCGTTTAATGGGCCGCATGTGGCCCGCGGGCCGCAGTTTGCTCATGCCTGAGCTGAGACATGCAGCTTCAAAGATAATGATGGATTCTATGGTGAGGGAGTCGGTGTTAAAAACGATGTTTTTCTCAAGTCGATGTTTAGAAATTTTTCAAAGCTTTCCTTCTAAAGGCAGGAGTGAGTCAGATTACAGAAACAAAAGGCTACATAAAAACAGCCTCACAGGATGCCGGCTTTTGCGAAAGCTTGGACAACAGTGCAGCAGACACGTTAGCCCAAGCATCTACAATCCACTGGCAAACTGTGGTGTAACTCGCCCAGCGCTGCCTTCCACCCTTCATGAAGCTGTGGTCTTCTCTGGTCATCCATCGCTCATACGCCGCTCGCAGCCTTACTTTGGACAGTGGTTCACGCCGATGTCCAGCGGTTGGAGTTCTTTTGTCAGACCTTCCGGAATCACAGCAAGCGTAGTGTTCATCTACGTCCGCCTAACAACACACATATGACGCGCTGCACGCCGGGCGCGCAGCTCATTTTGAAGACTAATACATGCGCCTTATGGTCGTAAAAATACAGTATTTTAAAATGAGGGTTTTTTTTCATTTTTATGATTTTTCACAGCATTTCGTCGCCATCATAAAACATGCTGTGAAGCTCTGAGTAATCCGACTCACCTTGATTTTCACTTGGTGTCTCTCAGCGAGAAACCAAAATGAAAAGCACTTAATCCATCAGGTGATGGCAAAGGACTGTGACGGTGTCGAGAGAGTTTGAGCAAACTGGACAACCTCTTATTTTTTACCACGGAACCATTTTTTTAACCCTCAATGAGCCTGACATGTAACTTTGACCGCTTTAAGCACCTAAAATCTCGCCCGGCGACACCTGCCCTCTCCAACCACACCCACCTAGTGGACTCTGTCATCCTCTCATTCAGTTTAATTGCTCATGTGATGGTGTAATGCATGCTAATTTAGGCAGAGAAGATGGGTAGCAGCAGAGATGCCACATGTCCCAGCATGATGTCAAGCGCTCCTTAGTTTGTGGAGAGGCAGTGGAACAGCAGGCTGGACAGCTGGAGAAAGGGCTGAGAAGGAAAGATAGGTGATTAAAGAAAAGTGAAAGAAGAAGCAGGAAATAAGTTTAAATATGGGATTTAAAAAAAAAAGATGAAGCTTAAAATAACCAAATACTGATGGTTTATTAGGTTAAAAGAAAAGCAGAGGAATGAATCAGACCCTTTTTAATCAGGTTACTTCTTTCTTTACACCGTAAAGGGAAAGTGTAAAAAACCGTGGTGAGAGCGGCCATGCTGATTGGTCTAGAGACAGTGTGGTGAGAGCGGCCATGCTGATTGGTCTAGAGACAGTGTGGTGAGAGCGGCCATGCTGATTGGTCTAGAGACAGTGTGGTGAGAGCGGCCATGCTGATTGGTCTAGAGACAGCGTGGTGAGAGCGGCCATGCTGATTGGTCTAGAGACAGTGTGGTGAGAGCGGCCATGCTGATTGGTCTAGAGACAGTGTGGTGAGAGCGGCCATGCTGATTGGTCTAGAGACAGTGTGGTGAGAGCGGCCATGCTGATTGATCTAGAGACAGTGTGATGAGAGCGGCCATGCTGATTGGTCAAGAGACAGTGGCACTGAGGAAGAGACAGGAAACAGAGATGTTTGTAGCAGAGATGAAGATGCTGAGGATCTCTCTGGGAGTGTCCAGGATGGACAGGATCAGAAGAACAGCACATGTTAGAGGTTTTAAAGTCAGAGAGGTCAGACTGAGATGGTTTGGACATGTGCAGAGGAGAGAGAGAGAGTACATCAGAAGAAGGATGCTGGGTTTGGAACCACCAGGAAAGAGGACTAGAGGAAGACCAAAGAGGAGGTTCATGGATACAGTGAAGGAAGACATGAAAATAGTTGTTGTGACTGAAGCCATAATTTAACAAACATTTGGTGATGTTTTGTGGAAGCAAAACGGGGACGGATGTCTCGGTGGGTAGGGCGACCGTCCCTGAGGATAACAGGTTTTAGGTTATGGACGATTTCTAAATCTACTGATTTCAGCACTTAGAAAATCCTGAGCATTTGGGTGGCTCTTAAAGAATGCTTTTTTCATTAAGAGCTGGTCGCAGGTTCGATCTTCGCCCAGAGTGCATACCAAGGTGTCCTTGAGCAAGACACTGAACCCCCAGTTGCTTCTAATGATAGTGGTCTGTGCCTTGCATGGTAGCTCCCATCATTAGGAATGAATGTGTGTGTGTCTGGTATGGACTGAATGAATAATGTATGTGAGAAGCGTCTCTGAGTACCCAGAAAAGCGTGATAGAATTTCAATGCATTATTATTATCATTTTTTTTTTTAGAATATGGCTGTTTTTCTGGTATCGTTTTGACGTCAGAAATTTCAGTTTGGTGACCAATGACCATACCGCGTGTCCGTCTGCCTGACCGTCCGTCCGTTCGTCCATCTACATATATTTACTTCTTTATGATGTCTTTTAATATTGTCTTAAATAAATTTTATTCATGCAACTTTAAACTATTTTCTAGACTGTAGAATCAGTGATCTGTGAATCTGTGATAAAGCTCTTTGTTTATTGAGCAGGAGATAGTTGTGTTTACAGTGACTCATGAAAGCTTCGGTTGTTTTTTTGGTTGTTTTTTTTTTCCTCTCAGGTTTATTTTGACTAATAATAATTTCTGCTCCTTGAGTTTTTACCTGCTCATCCGTCTCTTTCTCCACTTTAACTTGACCTCACTCCTGACTTGTCCATAATCTACCCCGTTTCATATTTAATGTAACCAGAAGGTTTTGATCTTTTCAGAAACCTGCATAGTTACGCCTGTAAAAAGATCCCTGTGCTGCGATCCTAATGGTGCATCTTCAGTCCATTTAGCTCTCCTGCTCTCTAAAATATGTATGTCTACCTTTGCATCCATAAAATTACCGTGGACAACACGCATCTGAATGGGCTTTAAATTATGGAGGTTAAATAACCAGCAGAGCTGTAATGTACTACAAGCTGAGAAGATGTTGTACTGAAGGTACTGAACATACATGCTCACTCAGAGAGGACCGTTGGAATTTCACAAGCTGGATTTGGATCGCATCAAATGATTGGTCTAGAGACAGTGTGGTGAGAGCGGCCATGCTGATTGGTCTAGAGACAGTGTGGTGAGAGCGGCCATGCTGATTGGTCTAGAGACAGTGTGGTGAGAGCGGCCATGCTGATTGGTCTAGAGACAGTGTGGTGAGAGCGGCCATGCTCATTGGTCTAGAGACAGTGTGGTGAGAGCGGCCATGCTCATTGGTCTAGAGACAGTGTGGTGAGAGCGGCCATGCTCATTGGTCTAGAGACAGTGGCACTGAGAAAAAGACAGGAAACAGAGATGAAGGTAGCAGAGATGAAGATGCTGAGGATCTCTCTGGGAGTGACCAGGATGGACAGGATCAGAGGAACACGTTCGAGGTTTTAAAGGTCCCATCTCATGCAAAATACCTCTTTTCACATTGTATGCGCTCTGCACATACACACGCAAAATGTGGGGTTTGCAACATGCATTACACCATAGTTATGAAAATATATTGATTTGGTGGAGCGCAGTCACAGACCCGGAACTATGAAAGGCCGGGTATCGCTCATCCCCCCGCCCGTCCTGAGAAAGTACAAGCTCCACCCTCTGCTCTCACTGAGCCGCTATTCCTCCGCCCATCTCTGAGCGGGAGGGGGAAGGCAGGCGTAAACCCGTGCGTAGCTACAAAAAGCGTGTTTCACTCAAGAAAATAAAAAAGAGGCAGAGCAGCGAACCAGCCTGTATATCGGACGTTGAAAGCGAGTTTGTGAGGGCGTAAGGCCGGAGTGGAGGCGGGTGAGGAGGGTGGGCGGGTGGTGAGGAGGGAGGGCGGCGTGGTTACGTCAAATGCGTCATACTTTAGACATCTGCTCATTGGTTGTTTTGTCTGAGCGTTCCAGAAATCCACAGAAAAACGGGCTAAATCAATCTAGAACCGGCCCGGTTCTAGGCATGGGCAAGGGTGGGCAGTGCCCACCCAAACTGATGGCTTGCCCACCCAATCAAAAAGTCACAGAGAATGAGCAGCATCCTATTGGGTGTTTTTAAACACAAATAAATGTCGCGTTACATACATCGGCCTATAGCACTGTTTGGTCACGCCCCCTTGCCTTTTTGACATAAATACACAAGTTGTCAATTTTCCCAGAATTCCCACACTCTGCTGCTCAAAAGCACACGTTAACTTCTGACTGCGGAACTCTGATTCCCTGGTTTTCCTCTTAGCGTTTAGGTAACTTGATATTTCTTCAAGCCTTCGCTCGGACACTAGTGGTGTGACAGACAGCCGTCAATCGGGCTCCGCCGCCCCAGACACGACTCGCGCCTCCGCCGCCATCGACACGGCTGGCTCGGCGGGCCTCACGGAGGGTGTATTTAGTCACACAAGCACCACAAACATCAGCCCCTCTGTCAATTGTCCACAAGTCCAACCTCAACAGGCCGTTGCACCCCGGACCATGCCGGTACGGGTCTTTCCCTTACTGCCCCGACGCAGCCCATGTTAGCCAGCTACCCAAAACGCGCATTTGGCGGTACATTTCGTTGGTTTAACCCGGCCTGGTACCACACTAGACCCTGGCTGGAGTATTCTCTGGCTAAGGATGTATGTTTCTGTTTCCCGTGTCGAATTTATTCCACTTCTAATGAGTGAGATGTGAGTTTCACTTTGCGGGGATTCAATAACTGGAAAGCGGCTCTTGAAAGCGGGAGGGGTTTACAAAAACATGCGTCCAGTCAAACTCACATCCGCGCTGCTGCGGCTTGGTCTGATCGGCAACTCAGAGAGGAAAAGGGACAAACTATTGCCTGTTTTCTTGGCAAGACACAATTAGAAAAAAAATAGATATTATGTTAAAAGCATTGGAGGGGCAATAAAATTTCTCTGTGTGAATGAACTAGGGCTGCGTGGCACAACTGAGACGTTTGATTCTGATGATTCTGCAGCAGGACTTTTTTTTTTAATAATTTGAATACACTTTAGAGAAAGATGCAAAATTAGCAGAAATAACTAAAAATATACCACAAAATGCAAAATATACTTCAAAAGACATTCAAAATGAAATTATTGAAACGTTAGCTAATATGGTTCTTCTGTGATGGTCCCAAGCCCACAAATTGAAGATGGTATATATGTGTTTTTTGTTCGCCCACCTTCAAATGTATTCTGCCCACCCAAACTTTGAGAGCTAGAACCGGGCCTGATCTAGAACCCTCTTTGGTGACATATACAAGGCCCGGACATCACTCTTACAAGTTAGAAAACTCTGGAAAGTCCATTTTGCATGAGATTGGCCCTTTAAAGTCAGAGAGGTCAGACTGAGATGGTTTGGACATGTGCAGAGGAGAGAGAGAGAGTACATCAGATGAAGGATGCTGGATTTGGAACCACCAGGAAAGAGGACTAGAGGAAGACCAAAGAGGAGGTTCATGGATACAGTGAAGGAAGACATGAAGATAGTTGGTGTGACCAAAGAGGATGCAGCAGATAGGGTTAGATGGGAGAAACTGACTTGCTGTGGCGCCCCTTGAAGGGGAATGCCGAAAAAAGAAGACTTAGTTCACATCAAACCTGTCCTGCATTGGAAATATCTCTCTGTCTATGTGTAAATACGTGATTGCCAAAGTGTGCATTTTCTTTCCATGACTCACACTCTGTTTTTACATTTTAGAGTCTGTTCAAATCAATTCAAACTGTTCTTTGGTACAGCAAGCTAATCTCTCTTCCTCTTTTTTCTGGCCCATTGAACTCTTCTTGTTACCCTGTTTAAAATAAAGATTAAAATGCAGAGCAGCTGCCACGGGGATCTGTAATTTGTTTGAAAAGACCACTTGAAGGTTCCTGCTTTGAAGCGTTGCGCTACGCTGTGTTCTGAAAAGTTTCAGTGTCTGCTCCCAGAAAAGTTGATGGAAGAGGAATTAGTGGAACCATCTCCTCCTCTCCCTTCTGTTCCTTGTGTTTGATTTGCTGAGAGTCACTGTGTCTCTCATGAATATTCAGCCTTGCTGTTGGTCTGCTTTTGTCTTCCCCCTCTGTCTTTATTTAGTTGTCCCTTTCCAAGCAAAGGCTATTTTCCACCCACACAAAGAAACAGATACACTGAAGCACACTTAGCGCGCACACACAAACACTCACTCACTCACTCACCTACACAATAGTGGCTGGAAAGGAAACTCCATACGCACTCCATTCATGAATATTCAACAACACCTGCTTCTAGAAAAAAGTGTTTTTTAAGCTGCTTTTTGACCGTTTGGACTCGAGGTTTTTAAAAAATTTCTTCTATTTATTTTGCTAAACAAATCAGACACTTTTCTGGTTAAAAAATAACTTTGTCTATCGACCAATCAATTTAGACTTAAAAAACTGAAATGCTTTTTTTTAAACAAACAAGAAATAAAACTGACTTTAGATTATTTTAAATGATAGAACAGTATATGTTGCTCCATCCTTGAGATCGACAGACGGATCGGTGCAGTGTCTGCAATGATCAGGACACTGCATCGTTCTGTCGTAAAGAAAAAGCTGAGCCGAAAAAAAAGGCTCTCGATTCGCCAGTCGATCTATGTTGCTCCCCTCACCATGGTAACCAGGATCTACGTTCCTACCATCACCATGGTAACCAGGATCTACATTCCTACCATCACCATGGTAACCGGGATCTACGTTCCTACCCTCACCATGGTAACCGGGATCTACGTTCCTACCCTCACCATGGTAACCAGGATCTACGTTCCCACCCTCACCATGGTAACCGGGATCTACGTTCCCACCCTCACCATGGTAACCGGGATCTACGTTCCTACCCTCACCATGGTAACCAGGATCTACGTTCCTACCCTCACCATGGTAACCAGGATCTACGTTCCTACCCTCACCATGGTAACCAGGATCTACGTTCCTACCCTCACCATGGTAACCAGGATCTACGTTCCCACCCTCACCACGGTAACCGGGATCTACGTTCCCACCCTCACCATGGTAACCAGGATCTACGTTCCTACCCTCACCATGGTAACCAGAATCTACGTTCCTACCCTCACCACGGTAACCAGAATCTACGTGCTACTGTTCGTCCCACCGGGAGGAGACCGGGAGGAGACCCGGAGGAAGACTCCGGACTATATCTTGCAGCTGGTTGGGGAACTCCTAGGGATGCTCTTGGGATCCTTCTGGGTGAGCTGGAGGATGTAGTCAGGGTGAGAGAAGCTTCGATTTCCCGTCTGAGGCTGTTACCCTTAGGACTCCGTCCCGGATAACAGAATGAAATAAAATGTTGCTGATTGCAGGTAAAACAGATCAGACAATAAATGATTGTGCTGAGGACGAATCTTTTAAACATCTGATTGATTAAAGAACTATTTATTTCTAAACATCCATCGGATGCGTTCTGTGTCTAACTAGATCTGTGTCATTTGTCCTGCTTGGTGTTGAGAAGTAACTGATGTCTAAAAAGACCTGCGATGGCATCGAGCTTACAGCAGCTGTGATGCAACATCAGTGGAGGGTTTGGAAATATCTTTTTGGCTAGACAGTGGAAGGTTTGGAGGATTAGTTTGAGGAGGGTGTTTGGGATTGACAGCGTTGCCTGAGGCGGCTTGGGTTTGTGTACATGGATGATGCCATTTAGAGTTAGAGTTAGCGACTGGGATCAACATAGCACATCGTGCCCAGCTTTAGTTCACAGACGTTCTTTTTTTTAAAAAAGAAGACGTTTGGTTTTATTTGGGAGGTTCTTTTATTCTTCCTCATTTTCATCACTTCCCACCGTTGTCATCCCCATCTTTTTAGTTTCTAGAAGACCGTCAGTGTTGACTGGGCATGCTCGGAAAGTTGAGAAAATGAGAGCGTACAACACTCACTCATTAAATTCAAAGTGATCAGTCTGCTGCAGTCACACAACAAATCTCCATCTGTACTTTATCATCACACACACACACACACACACACAGAAACACAAAATATTCACTGTAATAGCAAGCATGTGTTGGATGGAACATTTTCAGGAAGTGGGCAGAGAAAAACAGACATGCTCATTAAAGTGAGAAGTCCACTCTGAGAAAATGGTCGGAAGAGATTCTCTGTTGATTTACAGAATTGGTGGGAAGCTTAAAAAGAAAAGAGAAAGAAGTGGGATGAGAGCAGCGCTGCAGATGCAGCTCCTTTTAACAGGATCAATAAAAGGACATGGATTTCTGGAGGTTTTTCCTTAACAGTACTACCTTATTTTTTTCTTTTTTGATTAGTTCATTGTTTTTTGTAATCAAGTTATTTTAGAGATAGATCTCATACACAGCACACACTCACACTCCTCCTCAAAGACCAAATCAGCTGAATAATAAATGGTTAAACGGTCATACCTCTTCATGTGCTGCACTGCACCGCAGTAGGTTGCCACCTATGACAGCGCCAATGGTGGGAGAAACGGGGGGTTAGGTGTCTTCTCCACGGACCCTAGACGTGAAATCAGTGGGATGTGAACCCGCAAACTTCTGGTCTGTGGGCAAACACTCTAACCACTGAGTCACCGTCTCCCCCAGAAATGTATCAGAGATGTCAGTTTTAACTTTTCCTTTTGGCATTTCCCTTCATGTGTCTCCACATCAAGTCAGTTTCTTCCATCTAACCCTGTCTCCTGCATCCTCTTCAGTCACACCAAGTATCTTCATGTCTTCCTTCACTGTATCCATGAACCTCCTCTTTGGTCTTCCTCTAGTCCTCTTTCCTGGCAGTTCCTCTCTCTCCTCTGCACATGTCCAAACCATCTCAGTCTGGCCTCTCTGACTTTAGAGTCAGTTTTAACTATTTTATTTAAAAAAGTTATTTTTTGTTAAATAAAAAGTTAAGTATGGCTGAGTTTTTCATTTAATTAGTCTAATTAAGTCATTGATTGGAATTAAATGTCAGTGAATGAGGCTAAAATTCTTGTAAAACCTTGTCCAATAGGAAGAATTTTCCATTCCGTCGTCTTCCGCTCATCTGGGCTGAGTCGTGCGGGCAACAGCCTCAGATTGGAAGCCCAGGCTTCGCTTCTCTCACCCCGGCTGCATCCTCCAGCTCACCTGGAAGGATCCCGAGTCGCTCCCTGGCCAGCTCTGAGACATAGTCTCTCCAGCAGGTCTAGGGTCTGCCTCTGGGTCTCCTCCCGGTGGGACGTGCCCGAAACAGCTCACCAGCGAGGCGTTCGGAGGGCATCCTGACCAGATGCCCGAACCCCCCCATCTGGCTCCTCTCGACCTGGAGGAGGAGCGGCTCGACACCGAGCTCCTCCCGAATGGTAGAGCTCCTCACCCGGTCTCTGAGTGAGACCCCAGCCACCCTGCGGAGGAAGCTCATTTCAGCCGCTTGTATCCACAATCTCATTCTTTCGGCCGGAAAGCTGGAATGTTGAATCCGGACAATTTAAAGCATTACCTTCTCAACCCAGAAATATAAACGTTTAAAAAAGATTCAAACTGAGATGAGAGTGTATTTATTAATAACCATAGGAAACGTTTTATTTTGCCCTTTAAAGCTGATTTCCCCCCTTTTTTTTTTTGTTATGCAACTTGTGGTTATCTGGACACAAGTTGTGGGATTTGTCCCTTTTTTAAAACGCTCTCATTACCACTCGTAAAAAAAAAGAAACATGGCGGCCAATTACATAGTGGGCCAAAGCTAGTCATAAATCATCCATTTCCCTGTCGGACACATGGGGACTTTCTTTTCCTCATGCTCTCTTTCTTCTTTGTTCCGCTCTTCATCTACTTTGTTTCCTTGGTTTTTATATTTTTAAACGTCTCACACTCGTACGTGGCGTTAGTCATGCTTACACCATCAGTTTCTTTCTTTCCTTTCAGCCCACTCATGCATCATATTAATTAGATTCTTTAACCTTCACTTTAACTTTTCAACAAGTTTGCCAGTAAATAGTTTTTTTTGTATTAAACTGTGTGGGAATTGGTTTATTTTTATCAAAGATTCTTCCACAATAGCAGGAGTCTTTGCTTTTGACAGCCCTTCTTCTCTCTACTATTTTTTTTTTTTCTCACTGTTGTTTCTCTGAATGCTTTAACGGAGTCGGAGCTCCCTCTCTGGTATTCTTTGATTTCCTTTTTCCTTCTATTTTCTGCTGCTTTTCTTTCCTTCCGCTTGCATGTCAGGCAGCACAGCAGAACGGTCATGAGGGAGATGGAGCGAGTTGTAAAAAAAAAAAAAGAAAGAGAAGCAGCGTTGGGTCGTTGGGTCAGAGGCAAACTTTCAAGCCAGATAAAGGAGATTAATTGAGGAGGGATTTGGTTCTGTGCCAGATAACTCTATAAAACACTGGTTTTATGGGCTATAAATCTATATTTACAGATATTTATGTGTGCTTTGCTCCTGGGTTGTGTTTGTGTGTGATGATTAGATATCATACATGTGAATGGAAGCCGTAAACGAAACGGGACACCTGGGTAATTTAGTGTAAATTTGATTTGAAACAATCTAGATTTGAATGATTTTACGTTGCAGTAGACGACTGGAGTCACACGACGAGACAACTCTCTTTAGACAACATGGTTATAAAACTGGGCTAAATAATACTCCTAAAAAAATTATTCAAATTAAAAAAAAACTGTTTATGATTCAGAAATGATTGTAAATTTATTTTACCCCGAACCAGAAAAGGGTTCAGACTAAAGTGTTTATCTTATGTTGGACCTCATTTATGGAATAATATCATAACTAAAGACTTAAAAGTATGTGTTTCTTTTCAAATATTTAAAAAGAAAGTGTCACAATTTATTTTTGAAAGTTACTAAACTCTGTGATTTGTGTCTTTTTTTTCCATCTTTTCTGTAAATTTATTTCAAGGTAACCTATGTTGTAAAAGCTAGTTTTTTTGGGCACACAAGCATTTTTTTGCTTCAGCCTGTTCTTGGTCACCTGTATTATTTGAGGATTTGTTTTGTTAATGTATATAGTCATGTTATAGGAGACTGAGTACGAAATAAGAAAGTTTCAAAAAGAAATATCGTAAACAGTAAAATGTAGTTAAAAATGACCCGAATGTGTGAAATTGAAGCCTTTAGATTGGTTAAAAGAATTCAGCTGATCTGATTTTTTTATACTTCAGATGAACTTAAACAGTAATCAAAACTGTCTGAATTAAAATGTCAAGGTTTGGTTTAAAATTTAAGCCACACGGTAGGGAAGCAGATGAAAAGGACATGAAAGGGTTGTGCTGTTTGGTTATTGTGGTTACATTAAAGCTCTCGATTTACAAGTCAATCTACATTCCAACCCTCACCATGGTAACCAGCTGTGGGTGGTGACCGAAAGAATGAGATTGCGGGTACAAGCGGCCGAAATGAGCTTCCTCCGCAGGGTGGCTGGGCTCTCACTCAGAGATCGGGTGAGGAGCTCTGCCATCCGGGAGGAGCTCGGTGTCGAGCCGCTCCTCCTCCAGGTCGAGAGGAGCCAGATGGGGTGGTTCGGGCATCTGGTCAGGATGCCCCCCGAGTGCCTCGTGGGCGAGGTGTTTTGGGCACGTCCCACCGGGAGGAGACCAAGGGGCAGACCCTGGACCCGCTGGAGAGACTATGTCTCACAGCTGGCCGGGGAACGACTTGGGATCCTTCCGGGTGAGCTAGAGGAAGCAGCCAGGGAGAGAGAGGCCTGGGCTTCCCGTCTGAGGCTGTTGTCCCCACGACCCGATCCCGGATCAAGCGGAAGATGACGGAACGGAAGGAACGGTTGCATTAAAAAAGCTAACAATGAATGAATGGTCTTCATTTGGTACACTCGGTAAAAGAAATAACAAGGCAAAATCATACCTCTACCAGTAACCAAAATATCCATTGAAACAATTTTGGATCAAAATTTCCCCCAGTAATTCAAAAAGGAGAGGGTAGAAGCTCTTTAGAATCTATCTTTCCTACCAGAAAGCCCTGCTTGTCTGTAAATGAAGTGACAACATTTCTTATTGTAGATGAATAAATGACCACACATCATGAGATCTATCAGAACTACCCTTGGAAGCCAGTGTTGAATTATCAATATTCCTGGGTTGTCTGCTTTAAGCCAAAACTCAGCCCCATTTTATAAAAAAAATAATGCATTTAACATTCACTGAGATGAAGATAGCAGAGATGAAGATGCTGAGGATCTCTCTGGGACTGACCAGGATGGACAGAATCAGAGGAACAGCACATGTTAGAGGTTTTAAAGTCAGAGAGGTCAGACTGAGATGGTTTGGACATGTGCAGAGGAGAGAGAGAGAGTACATCAGAAGAAGGATGCTGGGTTTGGAACCACCAGGAAAGAGGACTAGAGGAAGACCAAAGAGGACGTTCATGGATACAGTGAAGGAAGACATGAAGATAGTTGGTGTGACTGAAGAGGATGCAGCAGATAGGGTTAGATGGAAGAAACTGACTTGCTGTGGCGCCCCCTGGAGGGGAATGCAGAAAGAAGAAGATTCACTGATAAGAACGCGGCGTCTTTCACAATAAGGTCTCATTCATATTTTTAATAGATTATTTACGGAATATAATTATTGGTTCATTTCAGTAGCAGCAAGTCCTACAAGCTGCACGGTGTTGTGGAAGCAACTTGGATGTGATTGGAGCTTCCCTCTGGCAGTGTGTTAATTAAAGAACCACATTCTAACCTTCACAGAGGCCTCAGAACACCAAGTGGTGTCAAGTTTATGACTTTTGTAAGCATCTCCAAACCACACAGCATTTTAATTTCAGCACAAACACACATTGTGCTATCAACTCAGTAGGTTGTAATTAGTCTTCCCTGTTTGTTTTATTTCTGCTGTTCATTTCTGCGCTAATGCATTCTGTTAATGAAGGGTTTCAGCTCCACAACACTCCTCCATCTCTCCACCTCTGCTTCCATCGTTCTGTTTGGGCTCTTAATTATGTTTACACAGAGAAAAGAGCAATCATAAAAAGCTTTCTGCATTACGTTTATTCTGATCATCAAACCGGGATCGCACTGTTTGACACTGCATAGATGACATTTGTGGGATTTTATTTACTTAAACAGATATTGTTCACTTGTTTGACATCCTTGTTTTTACCGGCTTTACTTTTTATTCCAAGTGTTTTTGAAAGTTAAATTCAGGGGGAAGGATTTCTGTATCCAAGCATGTGAAATTCCTGAGCATGGCGTTAAGAATTGAGGGTAGATACTGTTGTGAGTTAAAGATCAAATCATCTATACTTATGGTTAATTTTGTCAGAATATTGCAGATGGGGTTCATCCAGATGGAACTCTAAATTTCTAGGGGTTTGGCAAGAACTAGAGCCTGGTTTGGGGTCAGTTGAACATCCACCAGGCGTCTGAAACAACCCCCGCTCACTTGATATGAACATAAACATACATACATACTGGTTACCATGGTCAGGGTAGGAACGTAGATCCTGGTTACCATGGTGAGGGTAGGAACGTAGATCCTGGTTACCATGGTGAGGGTAGGAACGTAGATCCTGGTTACCATGGAGAGGGTAGGAACGTAGATCCTGGTTACCATGGTGAGGGTAGGAACATAGATCCTTGTTACCATGGTGAGGGTAGGAACGTAGATCCTGGTTACCATGGTGAGTGTAGCAACGTAGATTCTGGTTACCATGGTGAGGGTAGGAACGTAGATCCTGGTTACCATGGTGAGTGTAGGAACGTAGATTCTGGTTAACATGGTGAGGGTAGGAACGTAGATCCTGGTTACCATGGTGAGTGTAGGAACGTAGATTCTGGTTACCATGGTGAGGGTAGGAACGTAGATCCTGGTTATCATGGTGAGGATAGAAACGTAGATCCTGGTTACCATGGTGAGGGTAGGTACGTAGATCCTGGTTACCATGGTGAGGGTAGGAACGTAGATCCTGGTTACCATGGTGAGGGTAGGAACGTAGATCCTGGTTACCATGGTGAGGGTAGGAACGTAGATCGACTTGTAAATCGAGAGCTTTGCTTTTCAGCTCAGCTCTTTCTTTATCACGACAAACCGATGCAGCGTCCTAGTTAATGTTGACGCTGCACTGATCCGCCTGTCGATTTCCCGCTCCAGATTTTGTTATGGTTATAAGACTTTTTATTAAAAACCAAGAGACAGTCGAGCTGTTTTCTTCCATATGGATAAAGAAGCTCAGTATGTTTTGGGGTTATAGGACAGGATATAAACGTGTGACCTTCGGTAGGATGTGTGTCAGTGTAATAAAACATATCTGAACCATCATCATATTGCCTTGGTCAAAAACAGGATGCAGGTAATTGGGTTATGTTGTCTTTGGAAGGGAATGTGAGCTGCAGTAATGGTGGGATATAAAACCTGCCGAGATGGTGATGGTGTGTTGGCGTGAGGCATTAGAGGATGTCCCTCGATCTGATCACACATGGTCTCAGTGTGAATCCTGCTTGTCATCCAATACCTTGCATCTGAACCAAAATCATCTGGTCAGATCACAGCTCACACTGACTGGGTAGAATAAAGGCCGTGTTTGTGTGTGTGCAGAGGTGTGAATGTGCATAGATGTTATATCTATATATAGCTGATATGTATCTATACACTCTGACAGCCAATATAAATCCTTTTATGAGCATCTTTATCAGTCTGATGGGAGTCCTGGCATCGTGGCCCGTCATGGGTCAGATTGTTTCATCTGTGTGACAGCTCTTACTATCAGTCACAGATATGATGGACTATATTACCTCCGACTGCTTCTGAAGTCAAATATTACCAAGTTAGTCACAGTCAGTCACCTTCTTATCCGTCTATCCATTACAATGAGGGGCAGGGTACACCCAGAAAAGGTTGTCAGTCTGTCGCGGGGCCACACACATAACCATCCGCACGTACACTCATTCCTTGGGGCAATTTGGCACCGTATCTCGGGGTCTTGGTCACGAGTGGGGGAAGAATTGAGCGGGAAGAAAGTGGAGTGGTGAAGAAAGAGCTGAGCCGAAAAGCAAAGCTCTCGATTTGCAAGTCGATCTCTGTTCCTAGCCTCACCATGGTAACCAGGATCTACGTTCCTATCCTCACCGTGGTAACCAGGATCTACGTTCCTACCCTCATCATGGTAACCAGGATCTACATTCCTCCCCTCACCATGGTAACCAGGATCTACGTTCCTACCTTCACCATGGTAACCAGGATCTACATTCCTACCCTCACCATGGTAACCAGGAACTACGTTCCTACCCTAACCATGGTAACTAGGATCTACGTACCTACCCTCACCTATGGTCACCAGCTGTGGGTGGTGACCGAAAGAATGAGATCGCGGGTACAAGCGGCCGAAATGAGCTTCCTCCGCAGGCTGGCTGGGCTCTCACTCAGAGATCGGGTGAGGAGCTCTGCCATCTGGGAGGAGCTCGGTGTCAAGCCGCTCCTCCTCCAGGTCGAGAGGAGCCAGATAGGGTGTTTCGGGCATCTGGTCAGGATGCCCCCCGAGCGCCTCGCTGGTGAGGTGTTTCAGGCATGTCCCACCAGGAGGAGACTAAGAGGCAGACCCCAGACCTGCTGGAGAGACTATGTCTCACAACTGGCGGTGGAACGGCCCGGTATTCATCCGGTTGAGCTGGAGGATGCAGCCATGGTGAGAGAAGCCTGGGCTGCCCGTCTGAGGCTGTTGCCCCGCGACACGTCCCAGGATGACCGGAAGACGACGGAACAGAACGGAAATGTTTTTAAACCAACCATTAAAAGGAAAATGGCTTCCTAGTATTTTCTGGCAGCAGGGCAATATCTGACATCACTCTTGGTGAGTCACACAAGATGAGCAAAAAAAATCTAGTTAGACCCATTTACTGTCGAGGGATGGATAAAAATAACTGTTGTATCATTTCCTAAAACACTCAAAGGGTGAAGGCTTGGAAATCCAGGTCATTTTATTTATTGTTAGACAGTTAAATAGCCCACTGTCATCCTAGTCTGTGAGGAGAATGACTATAATCTAGTGTGCATGCTGTTTCAAATGCCTCTTAGAGTTAGAAAACTGGTATTTCAGGATTAAAGCGAGTTGCCTGAGGGTGGATGAGCATGAGAGCTTCAACAGATAGTGTTTTGTCTGTTGCACATTTCTCTCAGACATCTGAATTGTTCATACATGCGTCTCTCTATTTTTCTCTGATGTATCTGCATAAATAAAATAGAGATTCACTTCTTTCTTTTATGCCTTCAGGAATGTAAAGCTGCATCAGAGCTTTCTTCTTAATAGCCAGATGTATTGGTACGTGTTACGGATAAAAGAAACATATCTCATGATCTAGAATAGTTTATAACACATTAATAATTTACACTGATTTTTTAACCTGTTTATTATACTTTAAAAAAATTAATAAAAATTTTAATAATTGCTTTTCTCCAACTTTATTATCAGGTCTTTAGTTTGAAAAAAAATGGTAAAAAAAAATCTAAGATGTAAAGGTCAAGGATTTTGAGTCCTTGGAACACTGGCTTTTCTGTGTGGAGTTTGCATGTTCTCCCCGTGTATGTGTGGGTTTTCTATGGGTACTCTGGTTTCTTCACAACCTCCAAAAACATGCATGTTAGATTGATTGGCCGCTACAAAATTTTCCCTAGGAATGAGTGAGTGGATGGTTGCCTGTGCTTGTGCCCCTGCGACAGGCTGGCACCCTGTTCGGGGTGTACCCTACTTCTTGCCTTGAATCAGCTGGGATAGGCTCCGGCAGCCCTCGTGCCACATTGGGGACGAACCGTTCGGAAAATGAATGAATGATAAAGAAGTTCAATGTTTAGTTTAAAAATAATGAGTGAGACATCTGTACTTTTAAGGATTCTTTTTTGCTATAGAGTGAGCGCTCTTCACAATCGTCAATCTTTGATGCATTTTCAGTTGATGACTTAATGTGTTCACAAACGTCTTAAACTCAAGATATTTGTCTTTCTAAGGGATATTTTAATGTACATAAACAGTTTTTGTTATAAGTACAGTGTGTACTGTATGTTGGTTAAAAAATTTTTAAGTACGTCTCCAGGACTCGGGGACGTGCAAGTCGAATAGCAGCTGGTCCTTATCACCCTGGGCATGGACTTTTTGAGCGACTCCCCTCGGGCAGGAGGCGCCGGTCCAATCGGACCCGAGCGTCCCGTTCAAAAACAGCTTCTCCCCTTCTGCTATTGGACTTATGAACACTTTATAATATTAGTACCACAGCAAGTTCCCAGTCTCTGATCCTCTTCATAGACCATGGCAATAAAAGCATTTCTGATTTCTAATATTTTGATCATTGAAGTTGTTTTTTTACCAAAGTGGGACAAAAATCATTGTCATCAAAGCACAGAAACAAAGAAGGTAGATGAGGAGATGAGAAGTAGTTGGAATATGTAAGGGTTGAAATAAAAAGGCTACTGTTAATGTATAGAAGTATAAACCAATAGAATGAAATCATTTTAAAATATGAGTAATTATTTATTCAGTCTGGGTTAACTCGTTCTATCTCTGCCAGTAGATTCTTATGCCAGCTTTGGACTGCAGGTGGATACTTCCCTCCTACTCTCCCTCATTTTCCCTCTAAAGTCCTTACCATCTCACACCACTCCTTGTTGCCGTAGTAACACGGGGCGGAAGTGAGAGAGAGTGAAAAGGAGAAGCAGGTCCGGCGGGATTTATTCTTCCAGTTCTGTACTCCAGAGGGAAGGCTGTGTAGCCCTGAAATCCACAACACTGCAAATAAAAACTGAGAGGATTTTTTTGTTTCCTGTCTGACGTGCACGAGCTGTGTTTCCCTTTTCATTTACCTTTAAACCTGCACAATGCTGCGTGCTTTATTATGGAGGTCATCATGCATACATCAAAAGGAATTTGGTTTGCTGAGATGAAGACGAACAGAAATGTCAGCAGCAGTGTTTCTGTTTTTCATTCCTCTGTCCAATTAGTTTGGTAGTAGCTCTGATGGTCACATTCTGGTCCAATCAGAAGACATTGCTATGGCGATGAAGCTTTAACAGTGCAGTTAATGATCTATGGTGACCACACCGGCTCATTCCGTGATCTATTTAAACTCTATTTTAGTCACGATCTTAGGATTTGAGCCATACTTGAAACTAACACGAAGGAATTCTTTTAAGACGTTTTTAAAGCCTTAAAGTTGATCTGTTTGGTTCTTCTTTCTGATTGGTTGAGAGAAATGGGATTGATTTAAAAAATGAAAACCCAGTTTTGATTGGTCTATTTTTCTACTAATAAATTTTTATTTAATTTTAACAATAAAAGCACAAAACGTCAAAACAAACACTAAAAACTTTAAAAAGCCTTTTGAAATAAAAATGTCTTCAGTCTTTTTTTAAAAACCTCGATGCTTTGCGGAGCTCTCAAGCTCTCGGGAAGAACGTTCCAGAGCTGTGGAGCAGCTGCCTGGAAGGCCCTGTCCCCCATAGTGGAGAGTCTGGTCCTTGATTGGTGCAGGCAGTAGGAGGAGCACAGGTCTCAGACAGTGGTGTGGAGGGTTAGGAGTTCTTGGAGGTAAACAGGTGCAGTGCAGTGTATGCACTGATGGGTGAGGAGGCAGAGCTTGTACTGAATTCTGTATTCAACAGGTGGCCAGTGGAGGGATTTGAGGATGGGAGTGATCTGGTCATATTAGCGCCTCTTTGTCAGGACAAGGAGGAGCAGGTGGACGTTTTAAATCAGGATGTTGTAGGGTTTTGTCTAAGTTTTGTCAAACAGGATATTTATTGGTGTAAAAGACATTCACAACTTCCAACCTCATTCATTCAACCTCTGTTCATCCCTGTTAGGGATCTTATCCAATTCAATTTTATTTTTTAGCCCAAAATCACAGAATTTCTGTCTCAGTGAGCTTCACATTGCAGATTCAGAAAGAAGAAAAACAAGAAAAAAAAGGAATGTATAAACACAAAGACAAAGCAAGAAAACTAACAAATGCTAGCTACACAACACTAGCACATTTCTGCCCGTAGACTCTCCTTAAGGGTGAGGAAAAACTCCTGAAAAACCCATCAGTGGGGAAAAAAATCAGAAACCTCCTGGAGATCCACACGAAAGAGAGATCCGTCCCCCGGGACGCGCACCCAACGTGTCGAAAACTACTGTTTAAATATTAGTTTATTGAGTAAATAAGATGTTAGGAATTAACCGTCCATCTCTAACAGGGTAGCAAAGGGGGTTCTGGAGCCTATCCCAGCTGATTCAAGGCGAGTGGCAGGGTAGACCTCGATCAAGTCGCCGGTCTGTCAGTAGGCCACACACAGAGACAACCATCCACTCACATCAATCAACCTAACATGCATGTTTTTGGAGGGTGGGAGGAAACCCTACAGGTACTCTAGTATGGGGAGAACTTGCATACTCCACACTAAAATGCCAGTCTTCTAAGCCACGTTCCCAATCGGGACTCCAACCCCCGACCTTCTAAGTCGGAGGTTCCACCTGTGTCACCGTGGAGTCCAATGCCGACCTGTTATTTGGAAAGATGTTATTAAAACTAGTTTTTGACTGTCTTACTTGTCCAACTTCTACGTCCACTAAATGCATTGTTTGTGTAAATAAGATGGGAGGTTTCTACGGAAGCAGCTACCAGGATACAATGTGTGAAGAGAAAGGTGAGAGTTATTAAGAAGCTCAAACAGGTCTAATCACCTGGTTTGTTTCTGTAAGGAATATGACCGACTGATGTTTGCAGATGAGAGATATTGGGATGTGTAGTGGGAGCAAAAAAGAAGTGGAGGAAACGTTTAAAACAAAGAACAGACTTAGACTTTTTAAGGATGTCCTGGGGCAAACATTCTAAATGCTGTTCAAACTGCCGAAATAACTAGACCATAAAGCCAATGAAAGCTCTGATTTGTTTAAGCAGACTGTGGGCAGCAGAGACCAGCGGATTACAAGTGAAATTTGAAGACTTCATTGAACTGTTTTGTGGATCTGACTGAACTTATTAATAAAAACCTGCTTATAAGCAGTGTTGTTTTCGGCAGCCAATTTGAGCTTTTGTTTTAGTCTTAGTCTTAAGAACAAAAATTAATTGAAGTTTTAGTCACGTTTTAGTCTTAAGCTCCTTTGTTGCTGTTTTCACCATGGTGTGTGACTTCCTCATGACTGCAGGTGTGTTGTGTAGACGGTGTGAACGTGCAGCATCGTGTGGGCGTGCAGCCGTGTGAGACAGATGCAGCCGCAGTGCCTTTTCTTTTCACAGACAGAAATGTGAAAGTCCGGGGTCGGGTCGCAGGGGCAACAGCCTTAAGCGGGCAGCCCAGGCCTCTCTCACCCCGGCTGCATCCTCCAGCTCACCTGGAAGGATCCCAAGTCGTTCCCCGGCCAGCTGTGGGACATAGTCTCCCCAGCAGGTCCGGGGTCTGCCTCTTGGTCTCCTCCCGGTGGAACGTGTCCGAAACATCTCGCCCGCGAGGCGCTCGGGGGGCATCCTGACCAGATGCCCGAACCACCTCATCTGGCTCTTCTCGACCTGGAGGAGGAGCGGCTTGACACCGAGCTCCTCCCAGATGGCAGAGCTCCTCACCCGATCTCTGAGTGAGAGCCCAGCCACAGTGCGGAGGAAGCTCATTTCGGCCGCTTGTATTAATGTGCTCATTCTATCGGTCACCACCCAAAGCTGGTTACCATGGTGAGGGTAGGAACGTAGATCCTGGTTACCATGGTGAGGGGAGGAATGTAGATCCTGGTTACCATGGTGAGGGTAGGAATGTAGATCCTGGTTACCATGGTGAGGGTAGGAACGTAGATCCTGGTTACCATGGTGAGGGTAGGAACGTAGATCCTGGTTACCATGGTGAGGGTAGGAACGTAGATCCTGGTTACCATGGTGAGGGTAGGAATGTAGATCCTGGTTACCATGGTGAGGGTAGGAATGTAGATCCTGGTTACCATGGTGAGGGTAGGAACGTAGATCCTGGTTACCATGGTGAGGGTAGGAACGTAGATCCTGGTTACCATGGTGAGGGTAGGAACGTAGATCCTGGTTACCATGGTGAGGGTAGGAATGTAGATCCTGGTTACCATGGTGAGGGTATGAATGTAGATCCTGGTTACCATGGTGAGGGTAGGAACGTAGATCCTGGTTACCATGGTGAGGGTAGGAATGTAGATCCTGGTTACCATGGTGAGGGTAGGAACGTAGATCCTGGTTACCATGGTGAGGGTAGGAACGTAGATCGATTTGTAAATCGAGAGCTTTGATTTCGGCTCAGCTCTCTCTTTACCACGACGGACCAATGCAGCGTCCTAGTTATTGCTGATGCCGCACCGATCCACCTATAGTGACATATTAAAGAATTTAAAAATGAGAAAACACCTATTTCAATTTGAAAAACGTAGTTTTTCCCGTTTTATTCTCATAACACAAATAATAATAGATGTGAGCAACAATTATTGTCTCAGTTTTGTGGTTGATCATGAACATGTGAGTAAAATGTGAAGCTTTTGTTTGAGTTCATGGACCTTGCAGCTCATTAGTGAGTCCTTTGTCCAAAAGCAGAGTTCACTCAGTAAATATGTCATCAAATTCCACTCCGAGCTTTGTCTTCTCTTCAATGGAAATGTGTGTGTGCAGATGTGGAAGGGAAAAGCAGACGTATGGCCACTCGCATACATTGAATAAGAATTAACCCTGTGAAGTGAGGGGGATAATTCCACAGTAATTAGTGTTCTATGTAATCACTTTTTATTTTTCGGTGCTGCTGTTCGGCGCAACAGACAAAACAAAAGCAGGCTTGCTTGCATTTCTCCCTGACTCGCCCTCTAATTACAAACATATCCAATTAATTACACACAAGTTCCACTTTCATCTGTGTGCACCACGAGATGAGAATGGGGATCTGTCGAGCAGGAGCAGTGACACACACTAATACACAGAGAAAAAAATAATAATTAGTCACATGCGGACACATGTTGGCACATTCACATCTGAGCCGTGGTGCACCGACTTATGAAACATGGTGACCGTTTAGGTTCCCATTGAAGATTTGGTTTTAAAGTTATGCATGTGCACATGATGATGGGTGACAGAGAAGATCCTTGGGGAATTTTGACATGCGGGAAGACGAGGCATTAAAGAGAGGCAATCTGGACCGGGTGTGGGGAATCGAGGCCGAAGGGCCAGAAGGCCCGAGAATCACAACACCTTACACAAAAAGTTCCGTCATCTTTCGCTCATCTGGGGCTGGGTCGCCGGGGCAACAGCCTCAGACGGGAAGCCCAGGCTTCTCTCTCCTTGGCTGCATCCTCCAGCTCACCCGGAAGGATCCCAAGTCGTTCCCCAGCCAGCTGTGAGACATAGTCTCTCCAGCAGGTCCGGGGTCTGCCTTTTGGTCTCCTCCTGGTGGGACGTGCCTGAAACACCTCACCAGCGAGGCGCTCGGGGGGCATCCACCCCATCTGGCTCCTCTCGACCTGGAGGAGCGGCTCGACACCGAGCTCCTCCCGGATGGCAGAGCTCCTCACCTGATCTCTGAGTGGGAACCCAGCCACCCTGCAGAGGAAGCTCATTTCGGCTGCTTGTTTCTGCTTTCTTTCTTCATATAGAAGCTGGTGTTTATACTGTGAACGTTACACGTTGGTACATTTCAAGAAACCCGTTAAATTTGGGAGTTTGTGGGATAAATTTTCCGAGAAAAATCCATCGGTGAGATTTATACCAATTACTGATGCCTCTTGAGGGTGAAATATCGTCTGATTTATTCAGTCGTCCGATAGATCGGTTGGGCTCTTTTCACAATCACTGGAGGAAAGAAGAGTAAAGTCACAGCTTGGGATTCAAACTGCCAACCTTTTATAGGAAAACTTGAGTTGAGCCGCAGCTGTTCTTGTGTCTGCTTTTGTTCACACACACAGAGCCAGCGGGTTCTCAGATCGGTTTGGTCTGTTTAATTGGCCTTTCCGCCATCTGTGTTTATTTCCTCACCTACTGGAAAAGCCCTTTAAAGCAGAACTTCATCATTTCCATAGTTTGTTCTACCCAGGTTTACTCATCCCAGATTTCCATTCCGTTGTCTTCCGCTCATAAGGGACCAGGTCGCAGGGACAACGCCTCAGAAGGGAAGCCAAGGCTTCTCTCACCCCGGCTGCATCCTCCAGCTCACATGGAAGGATCCCGAGTCGTTCTTGCATCCTGACCAGATGCTCGAACAACCCCATCTGGCTCCTCTCGACATGGAGGAGGAGTGGCTCAACACTGAGCTCCTCCCGGATGGCAGAGCCTCACCCAATCTATGATTGAGAGACAAGCCACTCTGCAGAGGAAGCTCATTTCGTCCGCTTGTATGCGCGATCTCATTCTTTCGGTCACCACCCACAGCTGGTTACCATAGGTGAGGGTAGGAACGCAGATTCTGGTTACCATGGTGAGACTAGGAACGTAGATCCTGGTTACCATGGTAAGGGTATGAACGTAGATCCTGGTTACCATGGTGAGGGTAGGAACGTAGATCCTGGTTACCATGGTAAGGGTAGGAACATAGATCCTGGTTACCATGGTGAGGGCAGGAACGTAGATCCTGGTTACCATGGTGAGGGTAGGAACGTAGATCCTGGTTACCATGGTGAGGGTAGTAACGTAGATCCTGGTTACCACGGTGAGGGTAGGAACGTAGATCCTGGTTACCATGGTGAGGGTAGTAACGTAGATCCTGGTTACCACGGTGAGGGTAGTAACGTAGATCCTGGTTACCATGGTGAGGGTAGGAACGTAGATCCTGGTTACCATGGTGAGGGTAGTAACGTAGATCCTGGTTACCATGGTGAGGGTAGGAACGTAGATCGACATGTAAATCGAGAGCGTTCCTTTTTGGCTCAGGTCTCTCTTTACCACGACAGACAGATGCAGCGTCCTAGTTATTGCTGACGCTGCACCAATCCGCCTGTCGATATCCCGCTCCATCCTTCCCCCTGTCGTGAACCAGTGGGGGAAATAATTCACTTTTCGAGTCCCGCTTTAGTGACCATGTTTTCCCTCCCCCACACCCACCCATCTTCTCCTATCCTGTTTTCTTGTTGAAGAAAATAAAAGCCTTTGGCTCTTGTGTTTTTTAATTAAATCCAATAGAGAGGAAGTAACACACGGGAGGCAGTACAGAGAAAAAAAAGAAAATGCTGGTAGCCCTGTGGTCCAAAAGTGTCCCCTCAGGGAAGTTATTCAGGCAAAGCAGAGGTGTTTGTTCTCATTTAGTGCCTGTAGCGGTGTGTGATCTAGCCTGGCCTGGAACTATGGGGTCTCTGCCCAGATGAAACGGCATTGTCAGGAAGAAGAGAGGAACTGAATAGAGATGGAAAAAGGTGAGGGTCTGACAGAGGACAAAGAAGTAGGTCTGGGTGAAGAGTTAAAGAGAGAAAAGGTTAGAATATGTGAGTCTCTAAAGAAAGAAGAGAAAAGGCTGTAAATTAACTTGGAAAATTTCTGCAGAAGAGCTGGTCTGAGGCTGGTATGGAAATCTGCTGTCCACCATAATGATTCAGTGTGTGCGTGAGAAAAATTGAATCCAAGGGACAAAGCCCGAGTCAAGCTCTAGTGACAGTAATAATTGTGCGTCTTATAACCTCCAGGTCATAGGACAGATCCCAAATCTTCTCCAAAGGCATTTCTGCCCCCAGGGCCAAGTGTCTTTAGCCATGAAATGGTTCTCAGTCTCACCCTCTTTGCCAAAACCACCATGAAGTGGACTTGAGCGGGTATCAATGACTCCTCTTCATGGGCTTCTCTATTATAACTCATTCAATAGCACGGCTGCATGCATTCACATCAGTAGCATTCTTCTATTGGGTCGGTTCCTTTTTCATGAGACGCTGTATCACTGACAGTCACAGATCATCAGTCCTGGGTTATTTGTGTTTTTCTCCAATGTTGATTAGCCATGCATTCCTTCAGAGTGTGTGTGCGTGCATGCGTGGCAGTTTGGAAACCTAAAGAACCATTGTAGTCTAGAAAGAGTTTTGACCATGCTCCTGACCCCCTGCGATGACTGTCGGCTCTTTTGTCCAGCCCGGAGGACCAACGTAGACACCGTGCTTTTTTGTTTTAATGGCTGGATTTTGTGGATTCAGCTGTATTGGTATTTTCCAGATAAATTTTGTTACTTTTTAAAAAGAAAGTTACATTCTAAAACCAAAGCATCTGCATTGCTTCATTCCTAGTGTAACCACATCTGTGTGAAACCTTTTTATTTTGAACCTGAGAGAAATGTTCTTCCTCATAATTGTGTTCCGCTCCGTCATCTTGCACTCATCCGGGGCCGGGTTGGGAGGGCAACAGCCTCAGATGGGAAGCCTATACATAGATAGATCCTGGTTACCATGGTGAGGGTAGGAACTTAGATCCTGGTTACCATGGTGAAGGTAGGAATGTAGATCCTGGTTACCACGGTGAGGGTAGGAACGTAGATCCTGGTTACCATGGTGAGGGTAGGAACTTAGATCCTGGTTACCATGGTGAAGGTAGGAATGTAGATCCTGGTTACCATGGTGAGGGTAGGAACGTAGATCCTGGTTACCATGGTGAAGGTAGGAATGTAGATCCTGGTTACTATGGTGAGGGTAGGAACTTAGATCCTGGTTACTATGGTGAAGGTAGGAACGTAGATCCTGGTTACCATGGTAAGGGTAGGAACGTAGATCCTGGTTACCATGGTGAAGGTAGGAATGTAGATCCTGGTTACCATGGTGAAGGTAGGAATGTAGATCCTGGTTACCATGGTGAGGGAAGGAACGTAGATCCTGGTTACCACGGTGAGGGAAGGAACGTAGATCCTGGTTACCACGGTGAGGGAAGGAACGTAGATCCTGGTTACCATGGTGAGGGTAGGAATGTAGATCTGGTTACCATGGTGAAGGTAGGAACGTAGATCCTGGTTACCATGGTGAAGGTAAGAACCTAGATCCTGGTTAACATGGTGAGGGTAGGAATGTAGATCCTGGTTACCACGGTGAGGGTAGGAACTTAGATCCTGGTTACCATGGTGAAGGTAGGAATGTAGATCCTGGTTACCATGGTGAAGGTAGGAACGTAGATCCTGGTTACCATGGTGAAGGTAAGAACCTAGATCCTGGTTAACATGGTGAGGGTAGGAACGTAGATCCTGGTTACCATGGTGAAGGTAGGAATGTAGATCCTGGTTACCATGGTGAGGGTAGGAACGTAGATCCTGGTTAATTTTTTTTTAAGCATTCTTATTGTAATTCATTTCCCTGCTGGAATTTGTTCATTTCTGAAGCTTGTTTTATTGAATGGAAAAATTTGTGCATTTTTATTCTGGTAAAAGTAATAATATTCATATTGGGAGCCAATTACAGTTCCTTCCATTGAGAGTTAATCCATGTGTGCCCTCTATGTGTTATCAGGGTGCATGCCAGCAGGGCTTTGGAGGTAGTGCTATAGAAAGACCAAAATTACTCTTTTATTCCTGGATAAGACACATGGAGGTTTGTGTGTACGCTCCTGTAAAAACCCACATATTCTTTTTCTCTTCTCATCAGTGTCATATCTCACTTAATTTCCCTCCCGACAATAGCTGTAGAGTATCAGAAGCATGCCTCAACCTCTGCAGGCATACTTTGTCCCCAGGCCTGACTTTGACACAGTTGGTTGGGGCTGAAGAAAGACCCATGACCCTTCCTCATTAAAATGGTAAAGAGCTGAAGCAGGACAGGATGGATAATCCTTCTACCAGTCTCTTCCTAGAGCCTTCATCTTCTGGATTTAAACCATTAGGCACCCACATGTTTAATATCACTAGTAGCTGAGGAACTAGGGACAGGCTTCCAGAAACAGACAACCCGTGGGAGATGGAAATGATGCTCCTCAAATGAGATGGTTTAATGGTGGAGGGTGAAGGAAAGGTGGGAGACATGGTGGTCTGGTTTGAAATAAAGAGGAGTAGTTCACAGTGTGATTCCTCTATGGGAGCTGGTTATTTGTCTGATTGGTCAGTCGGACTACAACACAATGTATTGGAATAAGTGGGCGACTAATGAATGGTTGAAAAGGTGGAAATGCAATGTTTAAATGACGAAATGTATTCTTATTAAACTGTCAGGATTTAGAATCCTATGGAATTCGTATACTCACCGTAGGAACGTAGATCCTGGTTACCATGGTGAGGGTAGGAACGTAGATCCTGGTTACCGTGGTGAGGGTAGGAACGTAGATCCTGGTTACCGTGGTGAGGGTAGGAACGTAGATCCTGGTTACCATGGTGAGGGTAGGAACGTAGATCCTGGTTACCGTGGTGAGGGTAGGAACGTAGATCCTGGTTACCATGGTGAGGGTAGGAACGTAGATCCTGGTTACTATGGTGAGGGTAAGAACGTAGATCCTGGTTACTATGGTGAGGGTAAGAACGTAGATCCTGGTTACCATGGTGAGGGTAGGAACGTAGATCCTGGTTACCACGGTGAGGGTAAGAACGTAGATCCTGGTTACCACGGTGAGGGTAGGAATGTAGATCCTGGTTACCACGGTGAGGGTAGGAATGTAGATCCTGGTTACCATGGTGAGGGTAGGAATGTAGATCCTGGTTACCAAGTTGAGGGTAGGAATGTAGATCCTGGTTACCATGGTGAGGGTAGGAACGTAGATCCTGGTTACCATGGTGAGGGTAGGAACGTAGATCCTGGTTACCACTGTGAGGGTAGGAATGTAGATCCTGGTTACCAAGTTGAGGGTAGGAATGTAGATCCTGGTTACCACTGTGAGGGTAGGAATGTAGATCCTGGTTACCATGGTGAGGGTAGGAACGTAGATCCTGGTTACCACAGTGAGGGTAGGAATGTAGATCCTGGTTACCATGGTGAGGGTAGGAACGTAGATCCTGGTTACCACAGTGAGGGTAGGAACGTATATCAATTTGTAAATCGAGAGCTTTACTTTTCAGCTCAGCTCTCTCTTCACCACGATGGACTGATGCAGCGTCCTAGTTATTGCTGACGCCGCACTGATCCGCCTGTCGATCTCCCGCTCCATCTTTCCCCCACTAGCAAACAAGATCCCGAGATACTTAAACTCCTCCACTTGGGACAGAACCCTATCCTTGACCTGCAGGGGGCATTAATCTAACCCTGTTTCCTGCATCGTATTTTCTCTGATTAACATCTGCACCATCATGTATCTTAACACCACGTTCATAAATCTCCTCTTTGTTCTTCCTCGAGGCCTGCTGTCTTTATTTCTGACATTCTAGTACTGTTTAGTATCGCTCATTGAACTACCAATTGGACTAACGCATTCTAATATCCCTCATTCTGAACTAAGCAGTGACCAAATGAAACACTGTGTCTCTATAAACATGAATCCTGAGCTGCTGCGACCATGTATTATTGAGAAAATGAAAAATTTGAGTTGCAGGCTTTGCAAAAAAGGCTAAACCTGGGAAATGTTAATTTCCCTAAAGGCAGACGAGGTGAGAAGTGTGACAATAAGCCCTTCTAGTATTACCATACAGTGACAGCTTGTAAAGAAACGCAGTACTACACTGTATTTTCTGCTCTTAATTGCATTTATTGATCACACTTTAAACACGGTTTCAGCAACTTGTATTACAGCTGATGAAATGCACACTGAGCACGCTGAGCGGTACATGCTAAAGAACTTCAGTTGTTTTAGACTGGAAGTAAAAAAATGGCTGAAGTGAGCCAGTTTGCCTGCTCAGCAGGTAAACATTTATCCTCTGTGAAAACGATTTTATGCTGCTTTTATTTTGGAGAGACCGAGGAAGGTGAAAGATGAACGGACCTGTCGGTTTCCGTCGGGGTTAAAGCTTTCAGGCCACAGTTCCTACAGGGCCAATCTGTGTACACCCATTGGAAGAGTTGAAAAAAGTCTTTTATTTCTTTATCTTTTGTCATGTGTTAATGCTGTTTTTTATTTATTTGAGCCTTTTGTTAAGATCAACCATGTTTTGTAACAAATTAAACAACGAAGAGCTTCTTCTTCTTTCCCTCCAGGGGTCGTTACATCAAGTCAGTTTCTTCCATCTAACCCTATCTGCTGCATCCTCTTCAGTCACACCAACTATCTTCATGTCTTCCTTCACTGTATCCATGAACCTCCTCTTTGGTCTTCCTCTAGTCCTCTTTCCTGGTGGTTCCAAACCCAGCATCCTCTCTCTCCTCTGCACATGTCCAAACCATCTCAGTCTGGCCTCTCTGACTTTAAAACCTCTAACATGTGCTGTTCCTCTGATCCTGTCCATCCTGGTCACTCCCAGAGAGATCCTCAGCATCTTCATCTCTGCTACAAACATCTCTGCTTCCTGTCTTTTTCTCAGTGACACTGTCTCTAGACCAATCAGCATGGCCGCTCTCACCACACTGTCTCTAGACCAATCAGCATGGCTGCTCTCACCACACTGTCTCTAGACCAATCAGCATGGCCGCTCTCACCACACTGTCTCTAGACCAATCAGCATGGCCGCTCTCACCACACTGTCTCTAGACCAATCAGCATGGCCGCTCTCACCACACTGTCTCTAGACCAATCAGCATGGCCGCTCTCACCACACTGTCTCTAGACCAATCAGCATGGCCGCTCTCACCACACTGTCTCTAGACCAATCAGCATGGCCGCTCTCACCACACTGTCTCTAGACCAATCAGCATGGCCGCTCTCACCACACTGTCTCTAGACCAATCAGCATGTCCGGTCTAATCCCGGTTTTGTACACTTTTCCTTTAATTTTAGCTGAAACTCTTCTATCACACATGAATACAGTCCCCTTATTGTTTAATTAGTCATCCAATTGACCAAAAATAGCTGAATAATTATGTTTAAAAAGGTACTTATTGATGATTTCTTCATTTGAAATATTCCAAAGATTTGTGTTGCTTCCTCTCATGATCGCAAAGATTTGGACAGAAATTAGTTCTACATTAGTTTGCTTTTTTATATGAAGATATTTAAATTTCAGAGCTTAAAGGGATGTAATACTTTTTTTTTTCTGTCATTTTTGCCCCACATTTGACTGACAAATCGCCCAGCTGCTCCGTACCATGCTGTTGTATTTTAAATCTCACATCCACAGCATCAAAGTGCATACACATGGTTGTGTGTCAGCTGGCGCTTCGCCAAGGCCATAGACATACGGCGGTGACAGGGAATGACAGCGCTTAAGATTAAAGCCTGTTGGAGTTGAGACTAGGTCCAGAAGACTGGCAGGTCCATAAAAAATACAAGCAGGGATGCCCCTAATCGTAGTGAGCTCTGCGTCATCACAAGCCCCCACAGTACTTGTGCCACGGTGAGATTTGTAGGTGATGTTGTGTAGTTGTAACTAAAGGAAACTGCAGTTTTAGTCTGAAAGAGAAGGAGAAAAAAAACTCCCTGACATCCTGCATAATACAAAAGTCCATTTACAAACCTGCCCGAGAGGAACGCGCCCGATGAATATATGATTTTTTATGCCCTCTTTGTTAAAGCCAAACAGACACAGTGAAGAAAACATAGTTGTCTTGGTTACCAGAAACCTCACACACAGTTTAGAGTGTGCAGGCGCACGTTACAGCTGGATACTCACCCACTGACACAGTCCCCCCATTTCCACAGCAATACACAGACACACTCAGTACTCACACAAACACACAGCAATAAACAGCTGGAGGGGTTTCTGTAATTAAACTTGCACCGCTGTGTGTAAGCTGTCAGTGCACTTATGTGCACAGAAACACACACACTCGCAGACACACACGCATGCACGCATCAACCACGTTTTGTGTTGCATTTGCATCTCATGTTCTTTTTCTCAAGGCAGAGTTGTTTGGAGTGCTTTGTTAAGATCAGTGTTGCTTGTCTGAGTCGGTTATGCAATAAACACGTCTTCAGGTTGGTTTTCAACAGTTTCAGTGGAAGGTTTGGGTTTAATTTGAGCCTAAAATCTGTTGAGCAAACAAGTTGAATAAAGTAAAGAACTTGAGGTACACATATGTATCATCTTGACATCACTGACATCGGGCCCCAACCATTCGTTTTTGGACATAAAATGCCATCAAGGCTGAAATGGAATGAACCCAACTGAGGACATGATAAAGTCAGGCAGTGTCTTTTGTCTGATGATACAAATCCAAACTTTAATAGTCCAACGTTCAAACCGTGAAACATGCCCCCCTGTATTTATCTGATCAGATGGTGCACAAAGGATAATGTGTGCACTAAAACAGACTGTTTCTGCTTTCTTTCTCTACGTCTGAGGTTTGTTACCTTCAGTGTTCGAGCAGTTTTTGAGCTAAATTATAGAAAAGCAATTTACAACTCGATCTGCGTTCCTACCCTCACCATGGTAACCGGGATCTATGTTCCTACCCTCACCATGGTAACCAGGATCTACGTTCCTACCCTCACCATGGTAACCAGGATCTAAGTTCCTACCCTCACCATGGTAACCAGGATCTATGTTCCTACCCTCACCATGGTAACCAGGATCTATGTTCCTACCCTCACCATGGTAACCGGGATCTATGTTCCTACCCTCACCATGGTAACCAGGATCTACATTCCTACCCTCACCATGGTTACCAGGATCTACATTCCTACCCTCACCATGGTTACCAGGATCTACGTTCCTACCCTCACCATGGTAACCAGGATCAATGTTCCTACCCTCACCATGGTAACCAGGATCTACGTTCCTACCCTCACCATGGTAACCAGGAATATATGTTCCTACCCTCACCATGGTAACCAGGATCTACGTTCCTACCCTCACCATAGTAACCAGGATCTCCTACCCTCACCTATGGTCACCAGCCGTGGGTGACAGGGTGACTGGGCTCTCACTCAGAGGAGCTCTGCCATCCGTGAAGAGCTCGAAGTAGAGCCATTGCTCCTTCAAGTTGAGAGAAGCCAGATGTGGTGGTTTGGGCATCTGGTTAGGATGCATCCCAAGCACCTCGCTGGTGGGGTGTTTTGGGAAGGTCCCACTGGGAGAAGACCCAGAAGTAGACCCCGGATCTGATGGAGAGACTATGTCTCACAGCCGGCTCACGCTTCGGTTCCTCAAGGGTGAGCTGGAGAATGCAGCCGGGGTGAGAGAAGCCTGGGCTTCTTGTCTGAGGTTGTTGCCTCCCATGACCCGGCCTTGAATAAGCAGAAGACAACGGAAAGAATTAAACTTTTTTTGTTCCATGTTTTCCTTTTTTAAGTTGCTGTTTCATAAGAAAAGTATACCACACAATTCCAGTTGTATCTGGTGCTCTGAACAATAATGATGAAAACTTCTTGTGTAATATTACTTACATTAGGTGTCAGTTTTTTGTAATCTTTTTCCCTCTTTGTGTTATTTTTCTCTCATTATTTTGTTTCCCCTGTTTCTTCTGCCAGTTTATGTCCGTGCAAACATATTTACGTGTCCCCGGAGGTGTGTGTTCTGAGCTCTGAGTGGGCGAATCACAGACAACTAAGAAACCGACAGGGAAATTTCCCATCAGCCCGTTGCAGTGCAGGTTAACCACTAAAGGCTCTGAAATCCATAACTGAACCACAGAAACAGGCTTTCTCCACATCTCTGTGTCCCCCCGTCTCTGTGAGCATCCTCTCTCTTTCCCTATCCCCTGAACCACTTCTTCTTTCTTTCTCTGTCTCCCCAGATGAATCAGAGCAGAGATGAAAAGCTTTCAGGAATGCTGGCAGACAGACAGTGCTTTACAGTAATCTAACCTGGGGAAGATGAAAGCCGGCTGGGAAGCTGGGAATAGAGTCGTAGGGTGAGGGAGCAGAACGACTGCAGCAAGTTTTTTAGGGAAGAAAGACAAAAAAGAAAGGATGAGCAAAAAAAAAAATAAAAATGCAAAGATAGTGATTGATTTAGAAATGAAGTTGGTTTTTTGAGATAGCAGAAGTGACTAAATTGTTTTGCCTTTTGGGGGAAGATGAGAGGTACGAGAAGATAGAAGATTGAACCTCCATCAGAGTGGAACAAAAACCACCCAGGGAATAAATTGGAATCCAAATAACATGTTGTTAATGAGGACGTTTTAGATTTCAAATGTCCTTGAATGTGTATTTATCCATCTGTTTACAAGGACTTTTAATGTTTAAAAAGAATGCTTCAGAAACTTTGATTCTGTGCAGAAGATTCTTAATGTTTTACGAGTTCAAGGGATTGAATCATTGATGGAAACGGGATTGGCTGAGACCGGGTGAGGAGCTCTGACATCCGGGAGGAGCTCGGTGTCGAGCCGCTCTACCTCCAGGTCGAGAGGAGCCAGATGGGGTGGTTCGGGCATGTGGTCGGGATGCCCCCCGAGCGCCTCGCGGGTGAGGTGTTTCGGGCATGTCCCATCTGGAGGAGACCAAGAGGCAGACCCCGGACCCGCTGGAGAGACTATGTTTCACAGCTGGCCGGGGAACGACTTGGGATCCTTCCGGGTGAGCTGGAGGATGCAGCCGGGGAGAGAGAAGCCTGGGCTGCCCGTTTGAGGCTGTTACCCCCGCAACCCGACCCCGGAACAAGCGGAAGATGACGGAACGGAGTGTATTGAAAACCTTCAGGAAAGCAGCCTTTGAATATCAGGATGTGATGCTTCTAACCATTTGGTGAATGTTGTACCTCTAAACTGTCTAGATCAGGGTGGGCAAACTTTTTGACTTGCGGGCCATCTTGAGTTCTAACATTTGACCAGGGGGCCGGAACAGGATCAGATGGATGGCATGCTGTGGTAACCTCTAGATTAGACCGATAGAATGATGCTAGATTTTAAACAAGTGCTAAATGTTACATCAAGAGCGTTAAATTTAAAATCTAGCGGTGCTAGATTTGAAATCTAAGAGCTTGATGTAGCATTTTGCTTGTTTTAACATCTAACACGCTTGTTTACGTGCGTGTGGTGGGCCCGATGGCTTTCCATATCTGTGCACGCACTGCTTATATTGACAGTGTCCGCATCACGGAGACACACACAAAAGCTTATCATTTTTAAATTTTGTTTGCATTGTATGTTTGTTTTTATTGTGCTGTTCTGTTTTAATTGTTTTAAGTTTGAATGTTTTAACCTTGTAGCACTCTGAGGCTTGATTTCAGGTGTAGAGTGCATTAGAAATAAAATGTATTATTATTATTATTATTATTTTAATGGGAGCAGTGTTGTTGTTTTGTCAACAAAGCCAATATGTCCAAAGTGCACCATCTAGTGAGGAAACATCAGAATTTCAGGAAAATAAAACATTAACATGGTTTATTTATTTAATTTTTTCAAGTTCAGCGGGCCGGATAAAAAAGGTTTAAAGAGCCGCATGTGGCCCGCGGGCCGTAATTTGCCCATGCCTAGGTTAGAATGTTCCGTTCTGCCATCTTCCGCTTGTTCCGGGGTTGGGTCGCGGGGACAACAGCCGCTCCAGCTCCTCCTTGAGCCGCCACCTTATCGCAGTGGATGGGTTTGCGTGCCCCAATGATCCTGGGAGCTATGTTGTCCGGGGCTTAATGCCCCTGGTTGGGTCACCCAAGGCAAACAGGTCCTAGGTGAAGGGCCAGACAAAGCGTGGCTCAAAATACCCCTATGAAGAAATCAAACATGACCAAGTTGCCCTTGCCCGGACGCGGTTCACCGGGCCCCCGCTTGGGGCCAGGCCCGAGGGTGGGGCATGAGAGTGAGCACCTGGTGGCCAGGCTTTTACCCATGAGGCCCAGCCGGGCTCAGCCCGAACAGGGAACATGGGCCGCCCTTCCAGTGGACTCACCACCTGCAGGAGGGGCCTTAGGGGTCGGGTGAAGGAGGAGATGGGTGGCAGCCAACGGCGGGGACCCTGGCGGTCAGATCCTCGGCTGCATAAGCTAGGTTAGAATGTATACCATGTAATCTCTTATTCTTCCAGCAGTGATATCCAAAATGAAACCGAAGAAAAAATAAAAAGCATATTTTAAAATTAAAGAACTCGTTGGTAAAAACTAACAATTTGCAAATTTGTTATGAATGAATAAAATTTGATTTTATTCTAAAAGAAATCAAACTAAGAAAACCTCTGTTTTTGATGCGACTCCAGCAGCTCGAATGGATTTCATGTGTCTTTTGTTTTATTTTCTGCTGAGATGGATCCAGACAATTCAAACTGAAAGTGAAACACAAAGGTGGGAATTAAATTAAAACACACCATAAAAATAGGATGTTTGATTTGCCATTGTAATTACAGTAGGTTGGAGAAGTTGACACATGGTATAATTGTGGCTGTCATCCAGGTGACAGAAACCTGAAATTTTAGATCCTCTTCAGTGGAACAAACTCAATTACAACACTGTTCAGTGAACACTGAAGCAGCATCAAATCTAACACTGTTGTCACCAGGAATGGTTCTGGCATTCAGAGCGGGAACTATTTGTGTGAGTGTTCTTTAACTCTTAATGTAGGTGGAGGAAACCTGTCTCTGCCGTGACAAATCCAACCTCCTGCATCTTTTACTTCCCGTTCAGGATCAGAGAAGCAAACCAAACCGAATTGCTTCTCCACCTAATTGAAATTTCTGAGGTATAAGAGGATTTCTGTGTAATGCAAGCTGACAGAGCCCATTCACCGTATATCCTCTTAGATTCCCCTCTCATGCAGGCTCTCCCTGACAACGAATTAACTTTTATCCCTCGTCAAGTTTTAGTTCAGCTTATTCCCGTCTTTATCTGACGTCCTGCAGGTGAGGTTTTCAGTTCCTCTTTCCTCTTTTTGTCTGTTTTATTAGCTGTCAGGCCGGATTTACTGTAAAAATAACACAAAACAGCAAGAAAGGAAGCTAAAGAAGGAAGGTTGTAGAGGCAGGAAGCAAAGTAAAACATGGTTATAACAATTTAATCAAACCACTTCTACTTAAAATGATCAGAAAAGGATGGAGTGTCCTCTCCCAGGTTGAGAATAACCCAGGAGTTTAAGTAACAAGAGTTCTTGTTTACAAGTTAGGGAAGTTTGTACTTTCCTTCTAAGGCTAGGGCACCACCTGCAGTGTAAACGCCTAG
This sequence comes from Neostethus bicornis, assembly GCA_902685375.1. NCBI lineage: Eukaryota > Metazoa > Chordata > Actinopteri > Atheriniformes > Phallostethidae > Neostethus > Neostethus bicornis. Next base: position 2,552,261 of record LR738562.1, on the reverse strand, counting down.
ATGCCCTACGCCTCTATCCACCAGCATCCCAGTCCAGTCGCACTGTGTCCAACCTGGCAACCCGAAAACTGGAGTCCAGAATGGGTCACAAAGCCAGGCCGTAGAGAAGGACACCAAAATGGCCTCTTTGTATTTCACTGGGTCCGAGTGAGCGCCTCCAGTTCCTCAAGCGAGCAACTGGACGTTTCCATGGAAACCATAAAAACACAGGAAGCCCCTCCTCTGGATCATGTCCTTCTGCTCATCTCCCTCAGAACCGAAACAACTCCTCCAGCCACAACAGATGTGTCTCTGAGACGCAGCAGCTGGTCACACACGTCAACAGCAGAATGACTCCATAACTAGCTAGCTGTTAGGAGCAAGCCGTGGTGAGCTAGTCTTTAGGACAGGGGTGGGCAATTAATTCTTATCAGGGGCCGCATGAGAAGCCTGAATTGTGTCAGAGGGCCACCAACTTTCTTTCATTGTAAAATACATACTGATAATCAGAAGAATAAAGCACTCTGTAAATATGTACAGTATATTAGGTTTTGTAGTTTTGCAAGCAATGCATCAGACTCCCTTGCACGCTCTTCACCAGACAGACTTCATGCTTGGTGGTGTAGTGGTGAACACAGCAACCTGTGTACCACAGACTAAGCACACTGCTTTCCCTTTAATTTCTGTAAAGAAATATTTGGAAGTCCATGTTTTGTTAAAAATACGGCATTCGTTATCAACTTTTATTTTCTTGGGGTGTGCCGACATCTTGGGGATAACCTGGCGAACGGCATCACCTTCACTCAAACACGTGTATACGCGAGTGAAGGTGCTACGTCTACGACGTGCATACGTAGCGACATAATGCTTTTCAAAATAAAATTTCTAAATAAAAGTTTTAAAAAAAGTTTAATTTATGGTGTTTATGATCGGCCTCACGCGGGCCGGACAGGGGCGTCCAAAGGGCCGGATGTGGCCCGCGGGCCTTAATTTGCCCAGGTCTGCTGTAGGGGGTAGCTGTTGGGAACTAGCCTTTGGGAGCTGGATGGATGTTTTCTAAAATAAACAGCAGTCCAACACAAAACAACAAAGTCCAAAATGCGCTCAAAATAAAATCTCCAGAAACTGACTAGATATATCCAGAAGAAGGGACAGAAACTCAGAGAAAGTAAGACATTAAATGATAAATTAACAGGGAACTCTGCCCAGGACAGAGCCTTAGCTGTTACTGTAAATAAGTGGAATAAGATGATATGGTTTAACCTAACACACTTGGATGCCAGTCTAATGCTACATATAAATCATTTGGCGGTATTACATTACATCTCTGAGTTTTTCACATTATCTAATGTGTGTTTTGATTTTTTATGTGTGTTTAATTACATCGTTTTGGTTTAAAAAATCCTCCTGCTGTTTTCTCTTTTAGCATGTCTTTTTGATTAGATAACCAGTCATCCTGAAACTACATGCTCCTTTATTTACTTACTAAGGTTATTTGACTCCTACTGAGAAATCTCTATTATTATACAGAAAATCTTGTTTTTATGCTATCGTGAAACGCAGGGGTGTAAAACACTAATGTGCTCCCCTGATAAATTGGAGCTAATTTTAGAAAAGCTTCTGCAGAGCCAGTGAAAGGTACTGTTTTACCTGAGATGTCTTTTTTAGTGCAACACAGAAAACATGTTTGAAAATAGGACATTTTGAGAGGGTGAATTTTTTTAATTTTTTCATGTTCGTCGGGCCGGATTGAAACTTTTATAGGGCCACATGTGGCCCATGGGCCGTGGTTAGCCCATGCCTATTCCAGCCAATCACGATGCAGGACACAATGTATGTTAGAAAAAAACATTGCATTGAAAAAAAGTCCTGTTTCCAGGGATCACTGTCAGCCGTTTGCTCCTATGTTGTTGTTGTTGTTTTTCCTTCTAGACGTCAGAATTTTTCAGACTATTTCTTATCGTTTTCAAAATTACCATTGACTTTAAAAAAAAAAAAAATCAATAATAAACTATAACTTTTAAGGCATTAATCCCCACATATATTGGTTATTGGTTTTAGACGGATCAAAACATGTCTGGAATATGAAGCGACTGATGAAAAAATATCACCTTTAAGGGCAATAGAGATATTCACATTGTGAAAAGTATTAACCAGATTTGTTCGAATCGAAGCATGTTAGTGATTGGTCTTTAGTTGTTTTAGTTTCTCATTCGGAGCATCTTCTTTTATTCTTTCCATTATTATATCAAGACATGCCTCATGGGTTTATTGCGGTGTTATTCTTTGCTCCCTGGAATCCTTCTAACCCTTCTTGTTTTTCATTTTCTTAGTCTCTGCGTCGGTCTCCACCCCCTCCCTGCTTGACCAGCAATGCAATTTTTCACCTCAGTGGGAAAGCAGGTATAATAGAGGGAGTGTGCCAGTCTGTTTAATAAAAGAATAAAGGCAAAGACGAGAGACGAGAAAGAAAAAGGAAGCGCCCTTGGGGGCTGAAAACAAGAGGACGTACACACTGACAAATGCACACAAATGCAGTTCTGCAGACAATAAGAAGGGAATACAGAAATTTGTACCTGCTTATCTCTGAGGAATTGCTTTGGAGGTACTTCCCTATTTAATTAGAAACTTTGGTTGGAACCTCATAAATCACCACAGCATAAAAAGTGAAGGGTCTGCAATGAATGTTTTCCATACAATGCCGGTGCTCCGGCACACTGAGAGGATATGAGCAGGTCTGAAAAGTAAAGCCATTGATAATTTATGAATTCATCAGCATGTGTGGTCTTCTGTTCGAGTCAGTGAGTCAAAGATTTAATACATGCATCTGTCATCACCACCGCAGTAAATATCAGTCCTATGCAGGGAGAAAAGAAGTGTTCGCATTTTTTAGGAAGAATTCAAATTCTCATTCCAAGATTAAATTACCTGGCTGTGATTGCAGCTGACCCACAACAGAGTGTGTGTTGTACTCAGAAACGAAGCTCCAGAGTGCAAAAAGGTCACGGTGCATTAGTGATTGTGTGCTCTAGACTCATTCATATATTTAGTGCTTGAACTTTGTGTGTGTTTGTGGGTGTGTTTGTGCATGCGAGTGTAGATCCTGTCTCCCGAGTTCTTCTGATGGCAGTGTTTGGTAACGGGATCCTAGCTGATGTCTGCTCTCAGACACTGTCTGGCTCTCAGCTCTGCATCTATTATTCACACACCTACACAGACACTCGGATACACACACAGACACACACACATACACACACTCTGCTTTTTCCTATATTTTCCATTTTTTCCTCTGATTGGTTAAAGATTTTCTCGGTAGTTTTTTCTCTTGCATGCATTAGTGTGTTCATGTTGTGTACTTGCGCTTATCTCTCAGGAAAGCAATCAGTCAGTTGAAGTCAATGAACTGCTCTGTTTGCCTGGTAAACAAGCCGAAAATTAGTATTGACCAAGAAAAAGGGGGCGAATGAGAGAAACCGAGAGAAGGGGATAGTTAAACAAACTATGGTTTTGGTAGGAGACCAAACCTTGCTACCTCTTTTCCTCATGGTTGGAGCTGATCAGAGCCTGTCATTAGAGTGTTATCAGAACGAGACATCTTTAGGGGACATGGCTCTTCACCACCACCAGGGGTGGAGATGCTGCTGATTGACTTTAATGGGAGCAGAAGATGGTCCAATCAAAACCACAGAGCAGAGAATGTGCCTGGCATAGATATGAATAAAGGTCACAGAGGCAGTGTTTGCCAGTGATCATCTGAACCCTGATCAAAGCATTTCACTGCAGCCTTATCTGAAGAGCTCAAATTCATCTGAGATTCCTGAAGAGGAGTGTAGAACCTCTAAGATTGATCTGAGATGATTTATCCTCCAGGTTTAAACAGCTTGTGATTGATGTAGATACCAGAAAAAATGCCTGGAGCTGTTTTTTCTTATCCATGTAAAATATGTTCCGTTCCGTCGTCTTCCGCTCATCTTAGGCCGGGTCGCGGGGGTAACGGCCTCAGACGGGAAGCCCAGGCTTCTCTCACCCCGGCTGCATCCTCCAGCTCAGCTGGAAGGATCCCAGCAGGTCTGGGGTTGCAAAATACTTTTATAAAAAATTATTTCCATGATGCCTTAAATACGGATGTATTGGTTAAAAAAGAAAACAAAAAAAGGACCTTTTTGAAATGTTTTTCTCCGAATTGGACAAACATCCCAGAAAAGCTTCCTGTCCTTATGTTCTCCATATTTTGGCTCAAATCTTTGGCTGAAACCAACAGGCGAGCTGCAGATTGAAACGTCCATGCATAATGTAAGAAGGAAAAATACCAAAGTACTGACAGCAAGAGAAATAGATTTAGTTGGCAATCTGTTTAAAATGACATACTTGATAAAGACCCTTCCTGTTCTGGCAGCAGCTCTGACTGGTCTTCAACACCCAAACTCCGACAAGTCCGACCTGCCAAGTTGTTGTGCAGCTCTGGTCCGTTGTCTTCTTGTAATCCGGGGCCAGGTCACGGGGCAACAGCCTCAGACGGGAAGCCCAGGCTTCTCTCACCCCGGCTGCATCCCCCAGCTCACCCAGAAGGATCCCGAGTCGTTCCCCAACCAGCTCCTTGACATAGACTCTCCAATGGGTCCGGGGTCTGCCTCTTGGTCTCCTCCTGGTGGGACGTCCCCGAACCACCTCACCTGGCTCCTCTCGACCTGGAGGAGGAGCGGCTCAACATTGAGCTCCTCCCAGGTGGCAGAGCTCCTCACCTGACTTCTGAGTGAGAGCCCAGCCACCCTGCGGAGGAAGCTCATTTCAGCCGCTTGTATCCGCGATCTCATTCTTTCGGTCACACCCAAAGTTGTGCTGCTCCATGTTGTAACATTTTTATTCTTTAGCCTAAATTTTGTAGTTTTGTCCAGTTTTGTTGGACTTACCTCTTAAAGAGAAGAATGATGAACATGTATGTTTACAGACATAGATAAAATATAATTGTATATAGGGGGAGATGTTGGCTCAGTGGTAGAGTGTCCGTCCTTGGACTGAGAGAAGTTGGTTCAATTCCCACTGAGCCTTCTTCGTGTCCTTGAAGCAGACGCCTAACCCTGTAGTTGCTCCCACCATTGGCGTCATTGTGACTGCCTGCTGCGGTGCAATGCAGCACAAAAATGTTCCCACGGAACATTTAGTACAGTAAAATAAATAAATAAATGTTTGTATAGAATTTTGACGTGTATTCAGTGGGATGCGTACATGCGAACTTCCGGTTGACTTCCACTGCAAACTGCAAGCCACCATCTAGAGACATTGAAGGTTCGGTGTCTTGCCCAGCGACACCTTGGCATGGGTAGGGAGTTAATGACGAGTAACGTGCAGCCTGTTACCGGCGACCCTCCGGTTACAGGACAGTCGCCCTACTACCGAACCCTCCTTCCCCATCTAACAACCAGACCTGATTAGATGAACTGGCTTTCTTATTTTTCACCTTGAAGACTTTATTAATTCAGTGTATTTTCAGACCTTTTTGTCTCACACACTTTGGTCCCCAGTCATAAGATATAATGAGGTGTTCTCCACTTTGTAACACCAGTAATAGAAAACAAGGTGCTAGGACTGTCCCCATGTTATACTGAAGCCCCTGTGGGGTGTTTAAGACCCAGCCGGTGGCTGAAGAAATGGTACTACTGTGTGGTAACAAAGACAAATAGTTGAAAAAATAATTGGTTAGAATAAAGTGTGTGTGCTCCTCTCGGCCAAAGCAAGTATTTGTCTCTAGTTACTGGCATCTGCTGGGAAATCTCAGCCTGTTGATCCAAACGCTGTCCTGTGGCTAATGAGATGGCAGCACAGACATAGAGATGTTATAATGGGAAGAAAAATCACAACCAAAAAGATCAATAAATGAGAATAAAAGAAAATAAATGGAAGGTTATTCATTAAAATTGAATAGGCAAGATTTTTTAGGCTGAGAAACTTTCATTATTTTATTTTGAAAAGTTATTACCCGGTTAAAACCGGTCTGGGGACAAATAAAAAAAACAAAAAAAAAAAAACGTTTTGTCGTCTTCCGCTCATCCGGGGCCGGGTTGCGGGGGCAACAGCCTCAGACGGATCGCCCGGGCTTCTCTCACCCTGGCTGCATCCTCCAGCTCACCCAGAAGGATGCCGAGTTGTTCCCCGGCCAGCTGTGAGACATAGTCCCTCCAGCGAGTCCAGGGTCTGCCTCTTGGTCTCCTCCCAGTAGAACATGCCCGAAAAACCTCATCAGCGAGGCGCACGGGGGCATCCTGACCATCGATCTCTGAGTGAGAGCCCGGCCACCCTGTGGAGGAAGCTCATTTCGGCCGCTTGTATCCGCTGTCTCATTCTATAGGTCACCACCCACAGCTGGTAGGAATATCGATCCTGGTTACCATGGTAAGGGTAGGAACGTAGATCCTGGTTACAATGGTGAGGGTAGGAACGTAGATCCTGGTTACCATGGTGAGGGTGGGAAGGTAGATCCTGGTTACCATGGTGAGGGTGGGAAGGTAGATCCTGGTTACCATGGTGAGGGTAGGAACATAGATCCTGGTTACCTTGGTGAGGGTAGGAACGTAGATCCTGGTTACCATGGTGAGGGTAGTAACGTAGATCCTGGTTACCATGGTGAGGGTAGTAACGTAGATCCTGGTTACCATGGTGAGGGTAGGAACGTAGGTCCTGGTTACCATGGTGAGGGTAGGAAAACATAGATCCTGGTTACCATGGTGAGGGTAGGAACGTAGATCGACTTGTAAATCGAGAGCTTTGCTTTTTGGCTCAGCTCTCTCTTTACCACGACGGACCGATGCAGCGTCCGACTAATCTGCCCTTGCCCGGACGCAGGTCACTGGAGCCCCCCCTTGGAGCCAGGCCTGAGGGTGGGACACGATAGCGAGTACTTGATGGCCGGGCTTTTACCCAGGGGGCCCTGCCGGGCTCAGCCCGAATAGGGGACATGGGTCGCCCATCCGGTGGACTCCCCACCTGCAGGAGGGGCTATAGGGATCGGGTGAAGGATCCTGGTGGTCAGATCCTCGGCTGCATAAGCTAGCAGACACTGTGAGTGACGATAAATAGTAAGAACCACAAAAATAAAAGTAAATAAAAACAGAGTTGGTTTCTAACAGTCAAAGGGTTACGAATGTTCTCCAGATTGAAGCGGGCATAAGCCCGCAGCTATTTTAAACAACTTCATGACTTAAAGATGGAGAGCAAGAAAGCCAGATGGAGAAAGCCAGAAAAGAGCAAAGGAAGTATTTGAGGAGGGAAATGAGTAACATAAGCTGAGCTGTGAGCCCTCCTGCTTGGTCACAATGCTCAGAGGCAGTGAAGGCAATGATACCAGGGAGACCTGTCACTCACCCTCCGTAGCCACGGGGGAGATTGAAGGAGACGAGGGGAGCAGAGGGAGAAATGAGCTAGCGAGCCTCCAGACACTTGTCCCCTTTCACGCTCAGCACCATTATTCCTCACAATAACATTCTTGTCCTTCTCTTCTCCTCTCTTCTGAGCCTATCTCTCAGCAGGGGGATAAGATTTGATTAGTAGGTTGCTTGGACCTGTAGGCTAACAGGTAGAACACCTTTAATGCCGCAGCGGTCACTCATTGAGCCCGGGGTCCTTGTCTAAGTCTGTCTGCTGCAGTGCTGGGTCCCAGGTGTGAAGTGGTTTTAAAAAAAAAAAAAAATCACTCTAGTGCAGGCATGGGGAAACTACGGCCTGCGGGCCACATGTGGGCCGTTAAACGTTTTAATCCAGCCTAAAAAAAAAAAAAGAACCTTGTTAATATTTTATTTCCTGCAATTTTGATGTTTCCTCAGTAGATGGTGCAGTTTAGATACAACAACACTGCTCCCAATAAAATGTGTGTTGCACATTGTCAAAATAAACAGTGCGCAGATATAAAAAGCCTGAGCGCAAATACACAAACAAGCGCGTTACATTTCCAACATGCATTTTAAACCTAGCGCGCAAGGTGAACGTTTTTTTAAGCAGTAGCACGCTTGATTTAAACTTGAGCGTGCTACATTGCGTGCCTATAGCAGCCCCAATGGCTTTCCATATCTAGCACGCTTGATCACCAACACATGCCATCCCTCTGCTCAGGTTCCGGGCCGTTGGTCAAATGATAGAACCCAAAGTGACCCAAATCCGAGTTACCATGGTTACAATGGTACCATGGTAACCCTTGAGTGATCTGAGTGAGAGCCCAGGGTGGCTGGGCTCAGATCGGGTGAGGAACTCGGTGTTCAGACGCTCCTCCTCCGGGTCGAGAGGAGCCAGATGAGGTGGTTCGGGTATCTGGTCAGGATGCCCCCCGAGCGCCTTGCTGGTGAGGTGTTTCGGGCCCATCCCACCAGGAGGAGACCAAGACGCAGACCCCGACTCGGGATCTTTCCGGGTGAGCTGGAGGATGCAACCGGGGTGAGAGAATCCTGGGCTTCCCGTCTGAGGTTGTTGCCTCCGCGACCCGGCCCCGGATGAGCGAAAGATGACGCAACGGATCGGAAAACTTAACTCAGCAGGCGTGCTATTGTGGAGGTCATATTTTTTGCATTGCTTCCATACTGACAATGCAAATCTGGGCTGTTTCTTCCCGCTAACAATGACATTTCCTTGATTTGCACCAACAAAGCACCTTCCCTCATAGTGCACGCATCAGGGGAAAGGCGTTAATTAAAACCCTGCAGTGTGGCAGATATGCCTAATTGCAAACATAAAACAGAGAAGAGTGAATTAAAGCATAGAATGAGTTGAGTTCCACTCGCTGCGTATCCTCGTCCCTCCTAGAGAGGGAAGTCAGAAGTAAGAGAGAAAAAAAAGATCTTTAAAGAGTCTCTAATGAGCACAATGAATATTTTACCTCCATAATGAAAAAACTGTGACTCAGTGTTGTGCTTTTTGCACATGGTGCCACTTTAAAGTCGATTCTGAAGGAGGTAAATATCACCAAATACGAGTGGAGACCAGCTTTACTCGGCCAGTTTTCTTTCTCCCTAAAATAAAAATGCATATGCACTAATTAAGAAGTTCACGTGTGATCGGTGACTCATAATGAGACATGGTCTGTCTGGCATCAGTTTTTGTGCCAAATCCTTTTTTTAATCCCCTCAGATTAATGTCAAATCATCCTCCTACTCGAGTCTCACTCCGGTTCATCTTGTCTAACGGAGATATTTCGAGGCACAGAATGTGAAAGTGGTAAGTTAGCTCTGGCATTGACTGATGCTGTGAGATGAAACCAGTCTGTTTCTATGACCTCCTTCCATGTCTGCAGATAAATGGTCACCACTGTGTCTCTGAATATATGAGAGACACAGAATCACACCGTGGTTTAGTTGGCTTGCTTCCTTCCATGCATTGATTGGTTCTTGTTCAAGGTTCTCTTACTACCTGCTTTATTTGATCTGCCATAGCCCTTCAGTTTCGCTTTCTTAACGAGATTCATAGTCATAAAAAAACACATTTTCCTTCTTAACGATCAACACAAATAGAGATAGGAATATAATATTCCTGCTGCTCAATGTAGATAAGACCAGGGAGATAGTGATTGACTTCTGCATTCTGGGTAGAGATGTGGAGGAGTACAAATACTTTGGAGTGACCATCGACAGCAGACTGAGCTGGAGGAGCAACAATACTGCTGTGTACAAGAAGACCTGCAGCCGACTTTACTTTCTAAGGAAGCTGAGGTCCTTCAATGTGTGCAGCAAGATCCTGGAGACCTTCTATCAGTCTGTGGCGACCAGCTCCTTGTTCTTCTCTGTCATCTGCTGGGGGAGCAGCATCACAGCCAGTGACTGATAAGAAAGGCTGGCTCCGTCATTGGCTGCAAACAGGACTCACTTGAAGCAGTGGTAGAGTTTTATTTCACAGGATTTGTCAGGGGAGAGTGCGAACGCAGTTATCCCACTACCAGATATTATGCTGTCGAGATTCCCACATTTGGGGAATTCGTAGGGGTCAGTACAGCCGGGGTGCAATGGCTGAGCCTCGCCCTGGGTACCACCTTCTTGATCATGGTAGAGAAGTTTGGGTTTCACTGCCCAAACCCTGCAAGACACTGAAAGGAGTACTAATTTACCAGCTTTTCCTCATCTGGCATCCTAAAAAGTATTAAGTTGGTTTAATACTGAACATACTCTTGTCCATCATGGATAATCATGACCATCCTCTCTACCCACTCCTAGACGAACAGTGGAGCTCCTTCTCCAAGAGGCTCAGACAGCTCCGCTCGAGAACATCTCGTTATCGGAGGTCCTGCTTCCCATATGTGGTCGAGTTCTACAATGACTCACTTAGCAGATAGAAAGTTGTTGTTGTGACACACAAATTTCCCATGTGTGGAATGATTAAAGTATATTCTGATAAGACCTCCAGAATTATGCACATCACTGACCAACTGAGAGAACCAGGAAGAATAATTGGCCAATGAGCATAGGAGAAGATGTCAAACATAAGGGTTCATTCCGGTTTGTGTGTGGCTTGAACAAGTCTGAGGTTGACCAAGCTGATGATTTCTGAAATTGATATTTTAACGTTAGAACCAAGAAAATGTTTACAGAGTTTTATTCGGAGGAAAAACCCGGTTGCAGAAACATGTTCTTTTCTGTTGGTTTCTTTCTTGCTGCTGAAAGCTGAAAACTTTTTAGAGAACTTTCCAACAGGATGGAGACTTTGGCAGTAACAGAGTGTTCCAGTCTTTTGGCCGGAGGCTCCGATGTTTGTGCTGACACAGTGTAATATGTTTGAGGTAATTAAATTACTCTTGTGTTCTCGATGGTGCTTTGACTGATTGATAAGGTTGTTTAATTACTTTTAACGTGGTTTCATAAAATGTTTCAATTAATAATGTGATCGTTACAATTAACGTGGAACTACGGACCAGCTCTATACCCTCTTCAGGATCTTGGAGGGGTTATGGGAGTTTGCCAACCAGTCTACATGTGTTTTGTGGATCTGGAGAAGGCATTCGATCGTGTCCCTAGGGGACTCCTGTGGAGGGTGCTCCGGGAGTACGGAGTCTCGGAGCCCTTGGTATGGGCTGTCTGGTCTCATTACGACTGGAGCCAGAGCTTGGTCCGTATAGCCGGCAGTACGTCAATTCCATTTCCAGTGAGAGTTGGACTCCACCAAGGCTGCCCTTTGTCACCGATTCTGTTCATCACCTTTATGAACAGAATATCTAGGTGCAGCCGAGGCGTTGGAGGGATCCAGTTTGGTGACCTCAGGATCGGATCTCTGCTTTTTGCGGATGATGTGGTTCTGTTGGCTTCATTGGACCGTGATCTCCAGCTCTCGCTGGATCGATTTGCTGCCGAGTGTGAAGAGGCTGGGATGGGAATCAGAGACCATGGTCCTCACCAGGAAATGTGTGGACTGCCCCCTGCAGGTCAGGGACAGGGTCCTGTTTTAAATGGAGGAGTTAAAGTATTTCGGGGTCTTGTTCACGAGTGGGGGAGGGCTCTTGATTTACAAGTCGATCTACGTTCCTACCCTCACCATGGTAACCAGGATCTACGTTCCTACCCCTCGCCATGGTAACCAGGATCTACGTTCTTACCCCTCACCATGGTAACCAGGATCTACGTTCCTACCTTCACCATGGTAACCAGGATTTACGTTCCTACCCTCACCATGGTAACCAGGATGTACGTTCCTACCCTCACAATGGTAACCAGGATCTACGTTCCTACCTTCACCATGGTAACCAGGATCTACGTTCCTACCTTCACCATGGTAACCAGCTCTATACCCTTTTCAGGGTCTATGAAAAGGGATCTACGTTCCTACCCTCACCATGGTAACCAGGATCTATATTCCTACCTATGTTCACCACCTGTGGGTAAGGGTTAGATTGTGGATAAAAGCGGCCGAAATGAGCTTTCTCTGCAAGGTGGCTGGGTTCTAACTCAGAGATCAGGTGAGGAGTTTTGCCACCCGAGAGGAGCTCGGAGTAGAGCCGCTCCTCCTCCAGGTCGAGAGACGGCAGATGGGGTGGTTCGCGGACGTGCCTCCCGAGTGCCTTGCTGGTGAGGTGTTTAAGGCACGTCCCACCGGGAGGAGACCGAGAGCCCAGCAGACCCCAGTCTCACAGCTGGCCGGGAATGACTTGTGATCCTCTCAGGTGAGCTGATGGATGCAGCCTGAGAGAGAGAAGCTTGGGCTTCCAGTCTGAGGCTGTTGCTCCCTCGATCCGGCCCCGGATAAGCGTGGGACGATGGAACAGAAGGTTTAGATTAGCATTCTCTTTTTCTAGGGTTTTATTACACAACCCAAATTGTGCCACTTTGAATTTGAAAAGCTGGTAATCACATTGTTTTGGCATTTTTCACAGTGATTTTTTTCTCTTTAATAAATCAATTATACTGTTTTTAATTTCCCGATCTTGTCACAAAATTTGGCAAATAAGACCAAACCTGAGTAACCCGTTTCTGATCGTATTGCTATCAAACAGCAGGAGGTTTCCAAATGTTTTATTGCTGCAGCTGCACGTTGGCACCAAAACTGAAACCGATCCCCTGCTTGTTAAAGGAAATTAGAGAAATTTCACAGTCGAATATTGTGGAAAGTTAAGTTTCTCAGCATGATTCATGGCTTTGGATGACATTTTGCTCCGGCCCACTCACCTCACTGTGGTTTCATGGCCCATGTCAAGCCATGCTGATGCTTTAGTCAGCAGCTTATTCTGGCTTCCCCGGCCCACATTTTGGTAATAGTGTGTGTTCCAGCCATGGTGTGTTAGTGTGTGTGCCATGCCTAACAGACTGGAACTCTGTGTGACAAGCTTTTCCTTTTGCTCTTTGAAAACCCATGCCATGGCAGGCAAGGACATAGTTCTGCTGTCTTTCGTCCTCATTCGTTGTACCACAGTTCCTGTTTCCTCAGCTCCTGTACATCTAAGATTTTAAATGTAAACATGTTGATCTATCTCATTATTCTGACGTTGATTTAAAATTTGTGGACTTTTTTCTAACATTATCAGTTGGTTCATGGCTTCTCATGTCTCTCCAGTGACTGAGGTTTATTAGTGGTGTTTATTTTCAACGTTGAGCCAGAAACTATTTCCATAAAACACTGTGACCGCAGTAAACGTCTGTCCGGTGTCCGTTGAGGATTTACCAGATTCATCCTGAAAATGAAGAGAATCTATTTTACATTATGTTCAAGTAGTATCCTGGTTACTGTAGTGAGGGTAGGAACGTAGATCCTGGTTACTGTAGTGAGGGTAGGAACGTAGATCCTGGTTACTGTAGTGAGTGTAGGAACGTAGATCCTGGTTACCATGGTAAGGGTAGGAACGTAGATCCTGGTTACCATGGTGAAGGTAGGAACGTAGATCCTGGTTATCATGGTGAGGGTAGGAACGTAGATCCTGGTTACCATGGTGAGGGCAGGAACGTAGATCCTGGTTACCATGGTGAGGGTAGGAATGTAGATCCTGGTTACCACGGTGAGGGTAGGAACGTAGATCCTGGTTACCATGGTGAGGGTAGGAACGTAGATCCTGGTTACCATGGTGAGGGTAGGAATGTAGATCCTGGTTACCATGGTGAGGGGTAAGAACATAGATCCTGGTTACCATGGTGAGGGGTAAGAACATAGATCCTGGTTATCATGGTGGGGGTAGGAACGTAGATCCTGGTTACCATGGTGAGGGAAGGAACGTAGATCCTGGTTACCATGGTGAGGGTAGGAATGTAGATTCTGGTTACCATGGTGAGGGTAGGAATGTAGATTCTGGTTACCATGCTGAGGGTAGGAACATAGATCCTGGTTACCATGGTGAGGGTAGGAACGTAGATCCTGGTTACCATGGTGAGGGTAGGAACATAGATCCTGGTTGTGTCTCTCTAGTGACTGAGGTTTATTAGTGGTGTTTATTTTCAACGTTGAGCCAGAAACTATTTCCATAAAACACTGTGACCGCAGTAAAAGTCTGTCCGTTGAGGATTTACCAGATTCATCCTGAAAATGAAGAGAATCTATTTTACATTGAGTTCAATTTGTTCCTACCAAACAAATCCTGTTTCAAAGATCATTCTAATAATTTCCCAGATGGGTGAAGCCTGGTTTCAGGCTGTTGCCCCGGCGACCTGGCCCTAGGTTAGCGGATGGCAACAAAACAAAATCCTGGTCTTTCAGTGATGTACAAACTTTGGGCCGTTGCCAAATTAGGACAAAATTTGTAGTTGTGGACGCAGGAGCGGTGACGCAGTGGTAGAAACCCTTTTGACGGGGAGAACCTGGTTCGATTCCCACTGTGCCCAAGCTACTCCTTGGACTACCTGACCAAAGAAGATTGAAGAAAAAAGAAAGACAAAGAAATATAAAGACGACAAAATTTGTAGTTGTGATTTTTCTTTTAAGGCAATATCGATTCAGGATCGTAACGTTCTGCCCTCGTGAACGTAATAAGCAGAAATTATTAAATGAACCAGTTAAATCCTGCTTTTTAGGGGCTCAAAAAATATTTAACCAGAAGGCTAAAGAAACCAAATCAAATCCTGACCCTTTTCTGTGGATGTTTCTCTGACTCAGGGGTGTTCAAACTCCGGTCCTTGGGGGCTGGTGTGTTCCTGGTTCAAAACAGCTGATGCACAGAAAGTGAAATCAACAGCCAATAAAATTTGGCACAATGACTCCACTGGATCAGGTGTGTCGATGCAAAAACACATGGAAAACCCCACCTGCTCCTCGAGGACCGGATTTGGACACCCCTGCTCTGACTTGACAAACCTGGACAGTAATAGGAGTCTTTTACTTGAATGTTTCTGACTATCGTCCAGTTTTTTAGCTTACCGTATGTTCCGCACTATTAGTCACACCTAAAATTCTTACATTTTCTCTAAAGTCCACGGTGCGCCTTTTAACCCAGAGCGCCTTATATATGGATTAATATTGAGCTACAACAGGTGTCGCAACTGCGTCAGCAGCCTGACTCCATTTCCCCCGTAGAAGAAGTAATGCGCGGTGCATGCTGGAATATATGAAAGGGCGTCTCATTTCCATTTGTGTGTTTGTGTAAAGACCCGGAAATGGCTCCTACTAAGAGACACTGTTACACCGCAGAGTTTAAACTCAAGGCGATCGGTCACGCAGTAGAGCCGCAGCGAGAGAGTTTAACATCAATGAATCAATGGTGAGGAAGTGGAGGAAGCAAGAGGATGTGCTGCGTCAAGTAAACAAGACTAAACAGAGTTTATCTCCAATGGAAGATAAACTGTGTCACGAAAATACTAATACTTTATCTCAGAGAAAATAATAAAACACCTGTTTATTCATTTTGGGAGTAAAAACAGAAAGCTGTTTTGTAATTGTTAATAAACTTTGACTGACCTGACTGTTTTTTTTACATTCCCTTTAGCGCAGCACCATTTAGTGAATGCATAACGTAACCCCAGCCTTTACTGTAGCGCCTTATAATGTGGTGCGCCTTATAGTGCGGAAAATACTGTAATTTTTTTTTTTTTATCTCAGCAGACAGTAGCACCAAGTGTGCGTGCTGTACTCCGTCTGCTTTAAAGTTGAACATGTTTTTCATACAAATGATGGTCTGGATTGTTTTATTTTACCAGAAATTTCTTCCCCTACTGTTCTGTTTCTATCTGCTGCGACCAGGTGGCCCGTCCCGTTCTCACATCAACAGGACGTTTTCATTTAGAAAGCTGCCACTCACTGGATATTTTCCTTTTCACATCATTCTCTGTGGAATTGTGTGAAAATCTCACATGATTGACGGTTTAAGGAATACTCAGACGTGACGAGCCAATCGCAGTCAAGTGATGAAACGTGATGATTAGACAAACTGATGAAAGCCAGAGCACCTGCACACATTGGCCCTCATTTATCAAAGCTGTGTTAAAGATGCTGCAAATGGAAAGAGAGATGTTTGTAGCAGAGATGAAGATGCTGAGGATCTCTCTGGGAGTGACCAGGGTGGACAGGATCAGAGGAACAGCACATGTTAGAGGTTTTAAAGTCAGAGAGGTCAGACTGAGATGGTTTGGACATGTACAGAGGAGAGAGAGAGAGTACATCAGAAGAAGGATACTGGGTTTGGAACCACCAGGAAAGAGGACTAGAGGAAGACCAAAGAGGAGGTTCATGGATACAGTGAAGGAAGACATGAAGATAGTTGGTGTGGCCGAAGAAGATGCAGCAGATAGGGTTAGATGGAAGAAACTGACTTGATGTGGCGCCCCCTGAAGGGTCTGTTTACCATGGTGAGGGTAGGAACGTAGATCCTGGTAACCATGGTGAGGATAGGCAGTAGATCCTGGTTACCATGGTGAGGGTAGGAATGTAGATCTTGGTTACCATGGTGAGGGTAGGAATGTAGATCCTGGTTACCATGGTGAGGGTAGGAATGTAGATCTTGGTTACCATGGTGAGGGTAGGAATGTAGATCCTGGTTACCATGGTGAGGGTAGGAATGTAGATCCGGGTTACCACGGTGAGGGTAGGAACGTAGATCCTTGTTACCATGGTGAGGGTAGGAATGTAGATTCTGGTTACCGTGGTGAGGGTAGAAACGTAGATCCTATTTACCATGGTGATGGTAGGAGCATAGATCCTGAAGGGAAATGCCAAAAGGAGAAGAAGAAGATGCATCAAACTGTTTGTTCTACTACTTCTCCATTTCTTAAAGCTCCGTTTTGATCTACACTAGAGTAGGTATTTTAAAATGTTGTAATTCTACCCACTGTTATCGTCCTGGACCATGACCACTGCATACATGCTGTAAGTTGTCCTCCATGCAGAGTCAGAGGATGTGACATAGCGTGTGCTTTTATGGTTTACAGAGCCAACACAGGCAAACTGAGAGTGGCTAATCCTGCTGTTTTCACACTGAAATGGTTTTCCTGTCTGTATCACACCTTATGTTAGCTGTTAGCCCCATGGAGAGAGACAGAGGATCACCCTGGGAGGCAGTACCATTCATTTACAGGAAGAAAAACAACCAGGGTCTGCAGGGGAACAAATATTATTTATTATGTGGTACTCAAGTAGAGCTTAATTTCAGAATGTTAGAGAAAGTCTTTTTCTTCTTTCGGGGCGCCACAGCAAGTCAGTTTCTTCTATCTAACCCTATCTGCTGCATCTTCTTCAGTCACACCAACTATCTTCATGTCTTCCTTCACTGTATCCATGAACCTCCTCTTTGGTCTTCCTCTAGTCCTCTTTCCTGGTGGTTCCAAACCCAGCATCCTTCTTCTGATGTACTCTCTCTCTCTCCTCTGCACATGTTCAAACCATCTCAGTCTGGCCTCTCTGACTTTAAAACCTCTAACATGTGCTGTTCCTCTGATCCTGTCCATCCTGGTCACTCCCAGAGAGATCCTCAGCATCTTCATCTCTGCTACAAACATCTCTGTTTCCTGTCTTTTCCTCAGTGACACTATCTCTAGACCAATCAGCATGGCCGCTCTCATCACACTGTCTCTAGACCAATAAGCATGGCCGCTCTCACCACACTGTCTCTAGACCAATAAGCATGGCCGCTCTCACCACGCTGTCTCTAGACCAATCAGCATGGCCGCTCTCACCACACTGTCTCTAGACCAATCAGCATGGCCGCTCTCACCACACTGTCTCTAGACCAATCAGCATGGCCGCTCTCACCACACTGTCTCTAGACCAATCAGCACGGCCGCTCTCACCACACTGTCTCTAGACCAATCAGCATGGCCGCTCTCACCACACTGTCTCTAGACCAATCAGCATGGCCGCTCTCACCACACTGTCTCTAGACCAATCAGCATGGCCGCTCTCACCACACTGTCTCTAGACCAATCAGCATGGCCGCTCACACCACGGTTTTCTACACTTTGTTTCATTTTAGCTGAAACTCTTCTATCACACATCACACCTGATACTTTTCTCCACCCGTTCCAGCCTGCCTGAACACTTTTCTTCATCTCTTTTCCACACTCTCCATTGCTTTGGACTGTTGATCCTAGATACTTAAAATCTTCCACCTTCTTTATCTCTTCTCCCTGTAACCTCACTCCTCTCATTCACACACATGTACTCTGTCTTATTCTGACTAATCTTCATTCCTCTTCTTTCTAGTGCAAACCTCCACCTCTCCAGCTTTTCCTCCACCTCTCCCCTCCTCTCACTACAGATCACAATGTCATCTGTAAATATCATTGTCCATGGAGATAATGTCAGAGAAAGTCTGAACCTTATTTTTTTAAACTAGATGCTGTAGAATTAGTTGTAGTAGTTTTTATTTGCCACTAGGTGATGCAGTTCATGGATGAACACTGTATGATCCGTGGTGTAACACACTGGAGGTCTGATGCAGACACAGTAATGTTTAATGGAGGAAAGTGTGTGTGGTGTGATGAGGGAGAACGTGTCTCCATGTATGTGTGAAAGAGAGAGATGGTACCAGGCCAATGTTTTATATGTGTAAATGTTTGAGTGTGAGCCCGGCACACGTCTCACCTACCCACCACTCGGATGAAGTCTGTCTAGCAGTGAATGCCTATTGTGTCGTGCTAATGTGATAGCAGAGATTACCATTGTAATCCATTTAGCATAGAGCAGTTAATCCACTTTATTACTGTTGAAAAGAAATCAGATAATAATGGCTAACCCCAGTGTAGCTGCCTAAATGATTTCAGGCTGATAAGGAAATTACTTCAGAGTTAAACTCACAAATCCAGTTCTGAGTGGGCGAGCTGTTGTTGTAGAGATATTCCGTTCTGTTCTGTCGTCTTCCGCTCATCTGGGGCCGGGTCGCGGGGTGAACAAGCTCAGGCGGGAAGCCCAGGCTTCTCTCACCCCAGCTGCATCCTCCAGCTCACCCAGAAGGATCCCAACTCATTCCCCGGTCAGCTGTGAGACATAGTCTCTCCAGTGGGTCTGGGGTCTGCCTCTTGGTCTCCTCCCGGTGGGACATGTCCGAAAATCCTCACCAGTGAGGCGCTCTGGGGGCATCCTGACCAGATGTCCAAACCAACTCATCTGGCTTGACCTGGAGGAGGAGCGGCTCGACACCGAGCTCCTCTCGGATGGCAGAGCTTCTCACCTGATCTCTGAGTGAGAGCCCAGCCACCTTGAGGAGGAAACTCATTTCGGCCACTTGTATCCGCAAGCTTATTCTTTCAGTCACCACCCACAGCTGGTTACCATGGTGAGGGTGGGAACGTAGATCCTGGCTCCCATGGTTGAGGGTAGGAACGTAGATCCTGGTTACCATGGTGAGGGTAGAAACGTGGATCCTGGTTACCATGGTGAGGGTAGGAACGTAGATCCTGGTTACCATGGTGAGCGTAGGAACGTCAATCCTGGTTACCATGGTGAGGGTAGGAACGTAGATCCTGGTTACCATGGTGAGGGTAGGAACGTAGATCCTGGTTACCATGGTGAGGGTAGGAACGTTGATCCTGGTTACCATGGTGAGGGTAGGAACGTAGATCCTGGTTACCATGGTGAGGGTAGGAACGTAGATCCTGGTTACCATGGTGAGGGTAGGAACGTCGATCCTGGTTACCATGGTGAGGGTAGGAACGTAGGTCCTGGTTACCATGGTGAGGGTAGGAACGTCGATCCTGGTTACCATGGTGAGGGTAGGAACGTCTCATCCTTGAGCCTCCACCTTATCGTGGTGGAAGGGTTTGCATGCCCCAATGATCCCAGGAGCTATGTTGTCCGGGGGTTACTACCTTTGGTAGGGTCACCAAAGGCTAACCGGTCCTAGAGATATTGCTCATCATTTTTATTCAAATCTTTTTTTTCTCTCTTGAGGGACTTTACCACTAATAGCTGCATGCTTGCGGACATGGTGCGTGCTCCCCGGTGGCCTATTTGTTTTGGGGTCAGACTGAGAGATAACATACAGAAGTTTCCCTTTGAAACCTTTCTGGTCCCCTATGGCTTTAGACCAATCCCAACGCAATAAAACTCAGGATTCAGCTACCGCTGTGAAGATGGTCAGCTCTTAAACTTTACAATGCAATTGACAATACTCATTGTTATTTACATAGAGAGTAAGATTATATCTCACATAGTGAGATGAAAACATATGCAAGATGCACTGCACCGGCAATGAACTCTCTCAATAGGGTAGATTAGATAACCCCACCTGGTTGAATCTGGTCCGGGCTCGTGTTGAAGTTTCTTTTTTCTTACCTCCTTCTCTTCTTTCTCGCTCCCATTTGCCTTCTGTTCTTTTCTTTGCAACTGACCCCAGATCGCACAATAGCTCCCAGTGGAAGTGTGTCAAGCTTTGATAAAGGAGAACTCAGGGTTCTCTGAGATCAAGGTCACAGAAAGCCAAGCGGGAGACAGAGCGAGGGGAGGAAGAATGAGTGAGAAACAAACAAGGCGGGAGAGGAGGTGAAATCAGGGTGAAAGACTTTGCCTGTTTAGTAGAATGTCATATTGTGTAAGTGGATATGAGAGAGAACGGCCGGATAGAGCTGGAGCTAAACAGGCTTTTATGTTTACTGCACATGAGTCGATTCATTCTTTTATTTGTTTAACCAGATATCGGCACAGTTTTTCAACAAGTTTCACAAGAAAATCAAACAAAAATTACAAAAAAATCAGTCTGAAATAAAACAATAGCTAATTGTTAGACTAATGAACAAAAAAACTGGAGACATTCCTGCTGTAAAGAAAGAGCTGAGCCGAAAAGTGAAGCTCTCGAGTTACAAGACGATCTACGTTCCTACTCTCACCATGGTAACCAACATCTACGTTCCTACCCTCACCATGGTAACCAGGATCTACGTTCCTACCCTCACCATACTAACCAGGATCTACGTTCCTACCCTCACCATGGTAACCAGGATCTACGTTCCTACCCTCACCATGGTAACCAGGATCTACGTTCCTACCCTCACCATGGTAACCAGGATCTACGTTCCTACCCTCACCATGGTAACCAGGATCTACGTTCCTACCCTCACCATGGTAACCAGGATCTACGTTCCTACCCTCACCATACTAACCAGGATCTACGTTCCGACCCTCACCATGCTAACCAGGATCTACGTACCTACCCTCACCATGCTAACCAGGATCTACGTTCCTACCCTCACCATGGTAACCAGGATCTACGTTCCTACCCTCACCATGGTAACCAGGATCTACATTCCTACCCTCACCATGGTAACCAGGATCTACATTCCTACCCTCACCATGCTAACCAGGATCTACGTACCTACCCTCACCATGCTAACCAGGATCTACGTTCCTACCCTCACCATGGTAACTAGGGTTTACGTTCCTACCCTCACCATGGTAACCAGGATCTACGTTCCTACTCTCACCATGGTAACCAGGATCTACGTTGCTACCCTCACCATGGTAACCAGGATCTACGTTCCTACCCTCACCATGGTAACCAGGATCTACGTTCCTACCCTAACCATGGTAACCAGGATCTACGTCCTACCCTCACCATGGTAACCAGGATCTACGTTCCTACCCTCACCATGGTAACCAGGATCTATTTTCCTACCCTCACCATGGTAATCAGGATCTACGTCCTACCCTCACTATGGTAACCAGGATCTACGTTGCTACCCTCACCATGGTAACCAGGATCTACGTTGCTACCCTCACCATGGTAACCAGGATCTACGTTCCTACCCTAACCATGGTAACCAGGATCTACGTCCTACCCTCACCATGGTAACCAGGATCTACGTTGCTACCCTCACCATGGTAACCAGGATCTACGTTGCTACCCTCACCATAGATACTTTACTTCACCCGTTCCACCCTGCCTGCACACACTTCTTCACCTCTTTTCCACACTCTCCATTGCTCTGGACTGTTGATCCTAAGTACTTAAAATCTTCCACCTTCAAACAAACTAGTTTAAAAATGGACAAATAAGTCCTTAAAAAAACGGTTTAATGTTTCAAATCAGGGTGCGTACGTAAGCTAAATATTCTATACGGTTATGATTCTTTTTGTACCAGTCAGCGTTTTCTTTATTATTATTTTAAAGTGAAGATAATTACCCTCCTGGTATTTTTATCCACCTCCTGTTCTCTGCATTGTTCACGTTGTGTGATCTAGAAGACACTCTGGCTTAAAGAACGCCATCTTTTGTTTTGTTTGTATGAAACGCTGACGGAGAGAATATAGTGTATGTTGTCACAAGCTTATTATAATTAATCATGAAGCGACTCACCTGTCTGCTTTACCATCTGCTCTCTGTCCAATTATCTCCCGTTTGTGCCTCTTACCTACCAATGCCTACGTGCTAAAGAGCACAAAGCACTACCTGGAGGCCTCACAACTTTGACAAGACTCGTTTCACACCTTTAGTAAACCCACAAAGACTTGTGAATGAACATGCAACCTACTGGGTCCTCCAACGTGCCAGGGTGGGGATGCATCGGAAGTATGTGTTTGTGGGAAACTGGAGCCAGAGGACCAGATTATTGTGTGTGTGTGTGTGACCGAGACCATGAAAGCAGATGTTCTGGTATACTGTGCATCGTAACATCAACGTGTGGGATTATTCCACACTTGTTCCTGGGTGAACCCACTCTGGAACCAATAAACCACACCTCAGGCCCAGATGTTTTATTACCATGATCACTACTGAATGACTTTATGAATGATTAAGAAAGATGGGTTTCTCACTAAGGCCCCGTCCACACGTAGCCAGGTATTTTTGAAAACATATATTTTTATTTGTTTTGCCGTCCACACAAATTGAGGTTTTTGAAAACTCTGGCCAAAGTGGAGATTTTGGACGTGTGAAAACGGAGATTTTGGGTCAGTACGTGCGACAAATATTGCACATACGTCATTCGTGTGCGTCCTTGTTTACAAAAGTAGACAGTGGGCAGCATGGATCCATGCTGCAGAAATGACGAGAGAGGTGCTCTGATTGGATAGCTCAGAACTGACGTTTACATCAACACTGCTGACTTTTGGTCTGGCATGCTCATAATCGCACTCAGAAGCGTATTTATACGGCTTCATGTGAACGCGGATACTTTGAAAATGGTTACGTGTGGACGTGAACATTTTCCTAAAACGGAGGACAGCAAATATGCATTTTCAAAAATACCCGGTTACGTGTGGACATGGTCTAAGACGCAAACGTGTACGCAGAAACCTTGAAGGAAAATATACGAATAAAAACTTCCCAAAAGACTCACATTGTTCTGTTAAATGTTATTTCTTTGAATTTTTTAAGTCGTTTTTGTTGAAGAAAATTAAAGTAACTAAATGAAGGAACAAAAAAACTAGAGGTAAGATCTTAAGACCGACCTTGAGCCAAAGCCTGACGGTTGGGTCTGGTCTAAAACGTCAACCATTACTTCGGGTCAGGCTCGGGCTTCTCTCTTGCCGACGTTTTTTTCAAATAAATATATGTTTATAAAATGTAAAGTGAAAAAATTAAAAAATTGTGTTCCTGAAAATGTTTCTATGTATAAATAACCCTCCTCCTCCCGAGTCTTCACAAATAAAATGACATTTCGGGTTTGCTTCAGGCTCGGGCTGCAAATCAAGTTAATTGGTCAGGCTCGGGCCGGGTTTTAATACCCACAGCCCGCGTCGGGTCGGACTGGAGTTTTTAGGCCCGATCTCACCTCTAAAACAAACTATGAAAACATGAACAAGTTCCATTTTAACAAATTGTTTTTTATAACTTCTTTTTTTAACGGTAGTAATAATAATAATAATAACAATTTTATTTGTAAACGCACTTTGTATCTCCAGTGGAGATCTCAAAGTGCTACAATGACCAAAAGAAACAACAAACAGCTAAATTAAATAAAACCACAAAAAACAACACTAAAAACTTTGCTGAAAAGCCTTTAGAAATAAAAATGTCTTAAGTCTTTTCTTAAAAACCTCAACGCTTTGTGGAGCCCTCGAGCTCTCGGGAAGAGCATTCCAGAGCCGTGGAGCAGCTGCCTGGAAGGCCCTGTCCCCCATAGTGGAGAGTTTGGTCCTTGGTTGGTGTAGGCAGTAGGAGGAGGAGAAGGAGCGCAGGTCTCGGACAGTGGTGTGGAGGGTTAGGAGTTCTTGGAGATAGACAGGTGCAGTGCCGTGTATGCACTGATGGGTGAGGAGGCGGAGCTTGTACTGAATTCTGTAGAAGACCGTCTTGTCCTGTTTACAATCAAACAAACCTGATAAGCTGTGCTTTTCTTTTCAGATCCGTGTCGATGCGTCTCTGCGTGGTCTCCAGTATGAAACCGTACAGGCTGTGAAGAATGGACCCATCCTTCGAGACATGGCCTTTTCCTCTGACCACCACTACCTCTATGTCATGTCTGAGACCCAGGTCAGCTTTCTAAACACACACATTCATGCTTTTTTTTTCTCCAAAGTCAATGCCCTACCTCTTGATCACTTATCGAGCTCTTACATCATAAGGTAACATAACCTTCAGTGTTTGTAGATTTTCATTAAAGGGAAAACACAATGAAAGCTGAGACCATCTTTTTATGGCAACAGACTGTGTGGCTCGACTCGGAGTGAATGGATGTTTAAAATTACAGGGAGAGAAGAGAGCGGGCTTCCTGCAATGTGTGTGTATGTGCACTGGGATTCTCTCACTGTCACACTATCTGTCTTTAGTACCTTTGATGACATGGAATCTGGAGGCAAAATAGCAGCACTCTGTGTAATGGACACACACACACACACACACACACACACAGGGGCTGTGAACACGTCCATTAGAGGGAAAGCTACAACAAAATAACAGCACAGAAAGTCAGAATGTGCCCGCCTGTAAATGACTGTTTGGGATTCTTTACATCAACGCGGGGTAACCAAGCAGCAAAGACCTGCACTTAAAAACAGCCTGTTTTATGGTTGGATTTATTTCTATGTAAATTCATATGTTGATTTTCTAAAATTCAATATAATAAACTACATTTTTTTAAGATAAAACTTTTACAGCAATTTAAAATATTAAAAATTAACACGTTTAGATTTAGGGTTAGGCTGAAATGAGCTTCCTCCGCAGGGTGGCTGGGCTCTCACTCAGATCGGGTGAGGAGCTCTGCCATCCGGGAGGAGCTCAGTATCGAGCTGCTCCTCCTCCAGGTTGAGAGGAGCCAGATGGGGTGGTTTGGGCATCTGGTCAGGATGCTCCCCCAAGTGCCTCTCTGGTGAGGTGTTTCGGGGACGTCCCACCGGGAGGAGACTAATAACTCAGTCTTTTTGAAGGCATGTACTGAAGTCTAAATGACTTTAAAACACCATTTAAATGCAATTATTTAACTCATATTCTAATTCAGCTCCTTGACAAGATGTCTTTTATCTTAAGGATGGCCACAGATATTAGTTTCTGTCATCAAACCCTGTCTTTTATATCCTCTTCTTTCCCACCGACTACCTTCACGTCCTCTCTCACTACATCTCCTCTCTTGTGCCATACCAGCCTATCAATACCTGATCTTGTCAGACCTCGGAAGCTAAGCATGCTCGGCCTGGGTAGTACTTGGATGGGAGACCGCTGGAACCCCTGGTACTCCAGTGGGACGCCCGTTGAGATTAAATTGCCGTTGTATCCCTGGGCAAGATACTTCACCCACGTTGGCTACTCTGAATGGTGTGTGTGATTGGTTGGTGATGGTCAGAGGGGTCGACAGCTTCTGTCAGTTTGCCCCAGGACAGCTGTGGCTACAACAGTAGCTTACCATCACTTGTTATGGGGTGAATGAATAATGCATATGTGAAGCGTCTTTGAGAATCCTGAAAAGCTTTATAGAAATACAATGCATTATTATTATTATTACATCCTCTTCTCTCACACTAACTACCCTCATGTCCTCTCTCACTACTGTACATCCATGCCACGTTATTGTAAGAACGACATGTAAACCCCAATCCACTCGATCCATTTTATTTCACTAAGTCTTGTTTCAAACGTTTTTTGTTTTTTAAATTTACATCGTTATTACATCACAGATATTCAAATAAGAACTTGTGTGGCTTTTGAAATAATTAGCTTATTAACCCAGTTAAATTTTGACCTCCAGAAATCATTTAGGAGAAACAATTGGGAATTAACTTCACTAGAAATATTAAAAACACTTAACGAACACGAGAAACACTCAGAAAAAAAGAGGCATTTAACACCAGTGGGCCCAAACAGTTTTAATCAGTGCCAAGGGGTTTAAAAACATGATGAAAGTGAGGGAGAGTTTATGGGTTTCATTTTTTTATTTACAGAAAATATTCTAAGCAGATTTTTTATTCAAAGAAAAAAGTTCTGTCAATGAGATTAGACATTTTAAATGGTATCTGATTCAATGATCTGAAATAAACCAGCGGGTCACCATGTTTAAAAAACTTCTGGTTCTGAATGGATTTCTAAATTAAAATAATCAAGGAAAGGATTTATTTATTACATTATTGTGGAATGCCTCCTGCAGGTCAGGGACAGGGTCCTGCCCCAAGTGGAGGAGTTTAAGTAACTCCAACGGTTACCATGATGAAGGTAGGAATGTAGATCCTGGTTACCATGGTGAGGGTAGGAACGGAGATCATGGTTACCATGGAGAGGGTAGGAACGTAGATCCTGGTTACCATGGTGAGGGTAAGAACATAGATCCTGGTTACTATGGTGAGGGTAGGAATGTAGATCCTGGTTACCACGGTGAGGGTAGGAATGTAGATCCTGGTTACCATGGTGAGGGTAGGAGCGTAGATCCTGGTTACCATGGTGAGGGTAGGAACGTAGATCCTGGTTACCATGGTGAGGGTAGGAACGTAGATCCTGGTTACCATGGTGAGGGTAGGAGCGTAGATCCTGGTTACCATGGTGAGGGTAGGAGCGTAGATCGACTTGTAAATGGAGCGCTTTGCTTTTCGGCTCAGCTCTTTCTTTACCACGGCGGATCAATGCAGCTTCCTGATTATTGCAGACCCCACACAGATCCGTCTGTCGATCTTCGGCTCCATCCTTCCCCAATCGTGAACAAAACAAATGTATTTTGTGTAAAATTTATTTTGAAACTTTGGTTTCAAAGTCCTTAGTTCTTAGTTCTTTCTAAAAGCAGAGTATCAGTCACTACCGAAACCCAGCCTTCAGATGACGGGACTTTTAACGCTTCCACATCATCAAAATCCTTTTTTTTGTATCGTTATCTAACTGGACAAAAGTTGGGATTGGGTTCTTTAAGTCTAAAGTAGTCATATACTTATTTTTGTAGTAATTATGTATTAAAAATTTTGAAAATGTAAATTAGAGAGGACCAGACTTTGTTTACCTCGTTTTTACCTAAAACAAAACTTTGATTTAAATTTGCTTCCATAGACCCACATTTATCACACACTGGTGAGACGTCTGAGAAATTAAGAGTATATGTGACTGCTTCCAGTGTTTTTAATTTAAATAATATGTATTTAAGTAGCTTAATTAAAACATTCTACTGTGTTGTTCTTAGTAAAGACCTGATTAATATCTGCAGATAAAAGTCATTTTTTATTCGTCCCTTTGCTCTTTGTTAACCTCTGAATGATTACTGGGATCATGGGGCATATAAATATGGTCATCCGAGCAAGCGGTATTATTGAGTGGAAAATCACTGAGCAGATCATTGCACTAATTTGGAATCACATCCAGCATCCCTTCATTCCCAGGAGTGGTGAATGTCATTAGAGCGGCCCGGACTGGTCGATAGGAAAAGGCCACCTGCTGTTTCTGATCCTCGGGTCCCAAACTCACCGATCCCCAAAGGTTGTTTTATACTAATAGTTTTTATTTTTAGAAAATTTTGATTAAAAAAAAAAAAAAAAACTTAAGATAAATAAAGTAAATGGAAAATTTTAGCTTTTCTTTTTTTCTTTTTCGTTCTGTCATCTTCCGCTTATCAGGGGCCGGGTTGCGGTGACAACAGGCTTCTCTCACCCCGGCTGCATCCTCCAGCTCACCCTGGAGGATGCCGAGTCATTCCCCAGCCAGCTGTGAGACAGTCTCTCCAGCGGGTTCAGGGTCTGCCTCTTGGTATCCTCCTGGTGGGACGTCCCTGAAACACCTCGCCAGTGAGGCGCTTATGGGGCATCCTGACCTGGAGGAGGAGCGGCTTGATACAGAGCTCCTCACTCGATCTCTTCTTATTATTGTTTTTTTTTAGTTTGTGCTTCCAGTTTTCAGTCCAATAGTCCAGTAGCAAAGGGAGAGCTTTGGCTCAGTGGGATTCGAACCTGGTTAACCCAGTTGAAAGATGGTAATTCTATCCCTACACCAACGCCCCCTAGGACCGTCTTCTCCCGATCTCTGAGTGAGAGCCCTGCCACACTGCGGAGGAAGCTCATTTCAGCTGCTTGTATCTTAGATGGGTGGCAGCCATCGACAGGGATCCTGGTGGTCTGATCATAATCCTCCTTCCAGTAAACAACCAAACGTTGTTTAAAAAAGACATCTCTTGCAGTCGTGTTGACTGGAAAAATAATAGTCCCATTCCATTCGTTGCTCTGGGATGTTGTTCATTACTCCATCCTCTCACTGTGTCATCCTTGTTTAGTTTGTTTACCTTGCTTGTTTATTGAGTTTTACTCCTGCATTCTGTTTCTTTTCTACAAGGATTTGTGAAATAAATCCGTATTAGACCCTCCGTGTTTTTCTTCCTCCTCTTTATTCCATTTCTTTGTACCACTTGTCTCTTCCACCCAACATCATTCGCCACTGTCCCACCCTCGCCCCTCCATTCCTCAGCACAGCGATCCGTCTTTCCTGCCTTCACATTTTCCTCAGTGATTGGTCATCTTCTAATGAGATTTCTTTCCATCATTTTTTACTCACACACACACAGTCAGACTCACAAGTCATCCTATTAGTGGGTTAAATGGATGTTCAGACATAAGGAGGACAGTCATATGAATGGCTCGTGATTAGAGATGTTTGGGTTGCAGTTTGAGTGGCAAGAGCAGGTCAATCAGACTGGTAATTTGAACTGGTTCTGTGGTTCAATACCGTATTACCACCCTGTTAACACCAGTTCAAGTGTCTGCAGCATCTGTGAAAAAAAAATGGTGGATGTTTTTGGATAAAAGGATCATTTTAACATGTAGGAAATTACAACAAACATTGTCACGGTTTTAAAAAAACTACTTAAATCAATAAAAACTCAGTTTTTCCAAAGGTTTTTCTGTGTAAAATAAAAAAAAGGAACTGGGCTCTCTCCCGAGCCGCTCCTCCTGCAAGTCGAGAGGAGCCAGATGGGTGGTTTGGGCATATGGCCAGGATGCCCCCCCCAAGCACGACCCACCAGGAGGAGACCAAGAGACAGACCCTGGACCTGCTGGAGAGACTATGTCTCACAGCTGGCAGGGGAATGACTCAGGATCCTTCTGGGTGAGCTGGAGGATGCAGCCGGGGTGACAGAAGCCTGGGCTTCCCATCTGAGGCTGTTGGCCCCGCGACCCGGCTCCGGATGAGCGGAAGATGACAGAACGGAACCTCTAACAGGATTCTATCCTGGAATCCTGTCCATCCTGGTCACTCCCAGAGAGATCCTCAGCATCTTCATCTCTGCTACAAACATCTCTGTTTCCTGTTTTTTCCTCAGTGTTACTGTTTCTAGACCCGTCTTTTATAAAATGTTGTTTTTGCAAAAGGTGAATTTTCTAAAAAAAAAATTAGACCTTTGGTCACTGCTTTAATGAAACCACCGGTAGATCAACCAATTTCAGTAAAAAATTGGTCCGTTTGAAAGCATTTAGATTTGTTGTATTTTTTTTCTGTCTTTTTTTGGCTCTAATTGTGTCGAGACTCTGGAGATAATTAATCATAATTCATAAACAAATAGATAATTATTTCCTTCCCATTGAGCTGAACTCTGCTCTTTAGCATGGTGCTACCTGCCTCCACAATGTTCCACCTAAAGGTTTTTATCAGACTGAACAGACCAACCCGCCTCCAGGACTGACCTCAATATCAGTCAGCCCAAAAATGTTGGACAGAGAATAAAATGTCACAGCGGTGTCACCAAGCTGGTAACCAGCAGATAGAGAAGGTTGGAACTTTCTGGTTGTTTATTGAGACATTATTAAATCATCAAAACCAGAGACAAAATGAGTTACGCTTTAGTAAAACTTAGGTTTTTTATAATTAAAAAGTAAAACGTGAGGAGTTTTTTTGTCTTTGAATTGAATACTAATCCCTCACCAGGAAAATTTGTAGTCTGCACTCCTACACCGCAGCAGGCTGCCAGGACAGCGCCGATGGTGGGAGAAACGGGGGGTTAGGCGTCTTCTCCAAGGACCTTAGACATGCACTCAGTGGGATACGAACTCGTGAGCTTCCGGTTTGACTTCCGGTCCACGTGCGAACACTAACAACTGAACCACCGTCTCCCCCCAATGTGTTTCTGCCCGCTTTCAAACCAGGGACCTTTCGCGTGTGAATGAGTGTGAGCTGGAGGATGAAGCCGGGGTGAGAGAAGCCTGGGCTTTTCCGACCCGGCCCCGGATGAGCGGTAGACGACGGAACGGAATGTTCTGTCATAGTTTCAATGCTTGGGTCATTTTTCATGTAAACTAGTTATAAAATCCAGCAAATATTATATTTGTTATGCTAAACCATTTCTATTTGGTTTAAGAAATGGAAACATTTGAACATGTGTCTGACAGTCTGATGAGTTTTTCAAAGCCAAACCAAGTTCCCTCCAGGAAAATCCGACAAGCTAATTTGTAAAGGGACCCGTGTTGTCGTATCTCATGCAACCTGTTTAATACCAGCATCCTTTCATTTCTATCCCCACAACTTTAAGAGTGTGGCTTCCTCACCTCGCTGCTGTATGGCAGCGAGTTATGAAGGCGTTCAGATGTGCATATTATGCTGTGGAGCAGATTAGCTGCAGGCTTGTTGTGGCCTAACAAGGCAAGTGAACAGAGCTGATTTGTAAAAGGCATTTCATCCTGATATGCTTCTGAAAAATGTCAGAAAAGGTGTGAGACGAGCGTGGCGGAAACTCTCGGCTTATTCAAAGTTCTCTTTGAAGTTTTACCTTTTCTCTGTCTGACTCAGAGCTTCTCGGTTTGATGAAGACATCTTACTTATTAAACCAATACGTGAGATTTAGTTTGTTTAAGTTTAACTTTTTAAAGCTTTTCTACTTTTAATAACGACGTGTGGACCTTTTATTTGTTACCAAAGCTCTTGATTTACTAGTCTATCTACGTTCCTACCCTCACCATGGTAACCAGGATCTACGTTCCTACCCTCACCATAGTAACCAGGATCTACATTCCTACCCTCACCATGGTAACCAGGATCTACATTCATACCCTCACCATAGTAACCAGGATCTACATTCCTACCCTCACCATGGTAACCAGGATCTACATTCCTACCCTCACCATAGTAACCAGGATCTACATTCCTACCCTCACCATGGTAACCAGGATCTACATTCCTACCCTCACCATGGTAACCAGGATCTACGTTCCTACCCTCACCATGGTAACCAGGATCTACATTCCTACCCTCACCATAGTAACCAGGATCTACATTCCTACCCTCACCATGGTAACCAGGATCTACATTCCTACCCTCACCATGGTAACCAGGATCTACGTTCCTACCCTCACCATGGTAACCAGGATCTACGTTCCTACCCTCACCATGGTAACCAGAATCTACATTTCTACCCTTACCATGGTAACCCGGATCTACGTTCCTACCCTCACCACGGTAACCAGGATCTACGTTCCTACCCTCACCATGGTAACCAGAATCTACATTTCTACCCTTACCATGGTAACCAGGATCTATGTTCCTACCCTCACCACGGTAACCAGGATCTATGTTCCTACCCTCACCACGGTAACCAGGATCTACGTTCCTACCCTCAGCATGGTAACCAGGATCTACGTTCTTATCCTCACCATGGTAACCAGGATCTACATTCCTACCCTCACCATGGTAACCAGGATCTACATTCCTACCCTCACCATGGTAACCAGGATCTACGTTCCTACCCTCACCATGGTAACCAGGATCTACGTTCCTATCGTCACCATGGTAACCAGGATCTTGGTTCCTACCCTCACCATGGTAACTAGGATCTACGTTGCTACCCTCACCATGGTAACCAGGATCTACGTTCCTACCCTCATCATGGTAACCAGGATCAACGTTCCTACTCTCACCGTGGTAACTAGGATCTTTGTTCCTACCCTCCCCATGGTAACCAGGATCTATGTTCCTACCCTCACCGTGGTAACCAGGATCTACGTTCCTACCCTCACCATGGTAACCAGGAACTATTTTCCTACCCTCACCATGGTAACCAGGATCTACGTTCCTACCCTCACCATGGTAACCAGGATCTACGTTCCTACCCTCACCATGGTAACCAGGATCTATGTTCCTACCCTCGCCATTCCAGTGTTCCAGTGGATGAGCTCAGGGTAGTTTTTAAGGGTGACCCACATACTGCTGGAACAAAATGACCATAAGTTTTATTAGAAAAAGACTTTAGCAGATCCACCAAAATGGTTAAGATTCTAATTTCAGACCTGTCTGTTTTTTCTGAATTGTTCATGTAAATGTTATTGACTTTTAAACGGAGAGATGAGTAAATATGATTGATTATTTCCAAGTCATTTGTCTTCGGCGGACAGTCCCGCCACTGCGATGGATGGCTCCGTCATTTAACCTGAGATGTCAAATGAAAACAATATTGCACAAGCAGCCAGTGCCCGGCTCTGTTAACGCCGTTTATGACATAACACGATGGGCTGGTGGATGACTGATTGAGTGGTGTGTCAGCTATAACGAGGCGTTTACTGGCTGATATGTCCCTGGTTCATTTGACTCCCGTGTCAATCTCTTCTCCATTCAGGTGGAGCACAGCAAGGTGGACACTAGACAGGACGGGAAAGGAGTAAGACAGAGAGTTATGTAGTGATACTTTTATAAGATTCTTAAATATGGAGGAAAAAAGTTAGTGTTTGGGATTATTATTTAATGGATGACCAATGCCCCGGTTAAGGGTGTGTGGCATGAGGGTCTAAAAGACTGCAACGACACCCAGGAAGCTTAGCCTGGGGACAATCGAGGCCTGGTTGCGGTAAAACACCAGGACAACAACAATTAAAAAAACATAGTAGAAAAAGTTAAAAAAAATCCCGGTTTTCTTTAAACCGGTCAACACATTACGGCAGAAACTAGTACATCCTAAAGACAAGATGCCTACAGAAAAACAGAGCAATGTAGTGAAGGTAGCTGCAAAGAACACTACATTGGGGAGACTAAACAGCCACTCCACAAAAGACTCTATTAACACAGAAGAGAAGCCTCAAGTGGTCCACAGTCTGCTGTACATCTGCATCTTAAATCCACCAAACACACTTTTGAGGACAGTGAGGTGAAGATTCAAAGTAGAGAGAAAGGTTGGTTTGAAAGAGGTGTGAAGGAAGCCATCTTTGTGATGAAAGAGAATCCCTCACTGAATCGGAGTGGAGGCGTTAGATACATTCTGCCCGGTATTTACAGCAGCCTTTTGAAGCCATGGACTAAAGATGACACCTTGTGACCCAGTTTCATGCCTCTCGTTAGCAGGAATTTCTATTCACAAGGCTTTTAGCATTTTTATAATAGGGTTCGTTTACTGGTCTGTGGCTACAATAGGAGCCATTCACGGCCATCATAGGTAACACAGGCTCATTGGTTGAGCCCTCCTTTACTATTTTATTACCTTTTACTCAGGTTAGTATAAATAGATCCAGGTTTCAGTCCATTTCATTCAGATTGAAAATGATTTCTGGATGGAAGTCGAAACGTCTCGATCAAGAATTAAACTGTCCAGAAGACTTTTTTAAAATTTTTTCTACTATGGATCACTCCTGGATGAATGAGGGGATACACAGACTAATTAAAAAAACAATTAAAGTACTAATCAAACTTATGATTTCCAATAATATGGACAAAACAACGGCTTCCTGCTGAACGGTGACGCCCACGAGCAGCCACACAACTAGACATGAAACATGATAATGAGAGGAAGAATAAAGAAAAAACCAACACTGTTTAACGGCTTACCTGCCAGTAACGAAGGTAGAAGGGGCTGCAGGCAACCACCGGAGCTTTTAACAGTCTGAAATAATATTTAATCAGCCGTTGTCCCATCCTCCCGGATGGCAGGGCTCCTCACCAGATCTCTGAGTGAGAGCCCAGCCACCCTGCAGAGGAAGCTCATTTCGGCCGCTTGTATCCACGATCTCCTTCTTTTGGTCACCACCTACAGCTGGTGACCAAAAGTAAGGGTAGGATCATAGATCCTGGTTACCATGGTGAGGGTAGGAACGTAGATTATGGTTACCATGGTGAGAGTAGGAACGTAGATCCTGGTTACCAGGGTGAGAGTAGGAATGTAGATCCTGGTTACCATGGTGAGGGTAGGAACGTAGATCCTGGTTACCATGGTGAGGGTAGAAACGTAGATCCTGGTTACCATGGTGAGGGTAGGAACGTAGATCCTGGTTACCATGGTGAGGGTAGGAACGTAGATCCTGGTTACCATGGTGAGGGTAGGAACGTAGATCCTGGTTACCATGGTGAGGGTAGGAACATAGATCCTGGTTACCATGGTGAGGGTAGGAACGTAGATCCTGGTTACCAAGGTGAGGGTAGGAACATAGATCCTGGTTACCACAGTGAGGATAGGAACGTAGATCCTGGTTACCATGGTGAGAGTAGGAACGTAGATCCTGGTTACCAGGGTGAGAGTAGGAATGTAGATCCTGGTTACCATGGTGAGGGTAGGAACGTAGATCCTGGTTACCAGGGTGAGAGTAGGAACGTAGATCCTGGTTACCATGGTGAGGGTAGGAACATAGATACTACCCCGAACCTACCGGTAAGAACTCCGATCATACACAGCATGCCTGATGTGTGCGCTCTAGATAGGGTGCGGGGCAGGAAGCTGGAGAACCCAGCAGGTGTGGAGTAGTTCTGTAAATCAGGACGAGGTCTGTATCCTCTCATTCCCCCCGTGAACCCACACACACATGTATGTGTATATGTATACAACAGACCTTCAGATGTTCTTGTTTAACATGTCTAAAGGATTCTGTTTCTCTTTTTTTGTGACTTCTAATCAAGATAAGTTTCTGTGTTTACACTGAAGTAGTGAACAGACTCACACCAGAGGAAGGGTAGGGAATGAAAGGGAAGAAATGGAGTTTGCCTGAGGATTGAAGAGAAAAGATAAGAGGAGTTGTGTGTGCTCCCCTAGAGGCTGTAAATGCAGATTGTGAGTGTGCCCACCATCACTTTTTCTCTGGGCTTTGGCTGCAGGTGCAATCTGTCTTTAAATACAAGTAGGGGTAAAATAATAGCAAGATAAAGAGAAGAGGAACGGAGCGCAGGCAGAGGAATTAGTTGATAATAAAAGTGTGCAGATTTAAAAAATGATCATTTTCTCCCTGGAGGTTGTCTGGAAGCCTCCTGGTTTTATGTAAATAAAGGAAACAAAGTTGAACTTCATCACACACTGGGATTGTTTATGAGAAGAACATTTTCCATACGCTCACTTCCTCCCCTTGACATCCATCCGTAACGCACACTTATATACATCTCTATATAATTTAGTCTTATTGTGACACCACATCAAATGATCAAGTGTGTCTTCATTTTTCTCCTCACACATTAAGGCATCAAGTAGTTTTGTGATCTCTGGCTCTTTTAAAAGCATGATTACGTTCAGCAGCCTCCATCTCTACCTATTGTGAGAGGAAGGAAAGTGCTGGGTGTAATGGCTGTCATTTACTCACCTGAAACAGGAGGGAATTATAAATGCCATGCACCCCATCCTTTGTATTTATCCCTGCTGATATGATGGCGCGGTCATAGTGCAGAGACAGTGAGCTGTAATGGTCTCCTTGCTGGCAAAGCCCACAAAGAAGATAGCATGAAATGAATTTGATGCTGAGATGAGGAGGACAAGAGGTGCATTGGGACGTTTAGCCACCAAATCCTTCAATTTTGTGATAAAAGAGGAGACAAAAGTCTGGCCTGCTAAAGTGTGTGTGTTGGATAGAGAACCGAGGCTCTGGAGAGATGATGAATGTATGATCTTACACACCTCAGAGCACCGGATTGGCAGACAGAGAATGAATCATATCAAGATCTCTGCTTTGGAACAGAGGACACCTCTCGGCATCCATCGCTTTGAATGGGATGTGTATCTGTTGACCAAAACAATCTCTCTAAATGCAGGCATCTAAAGCACCTTTTGTTCCGTCATCTTCCGCTCATCTGGGGACAGGTCACAGGGGCAACAACCTCAGACGGGAAGCCCTGGCTTCTCTCCCCTTGCAGCATCCTCCAGCTTACCCAGAAGGATCCCGAGTCGTTCCCCAGCCAGCTGTGAGACATAGACTCTCCAGCAGGTCCGGGGTCTACATCTTGGTCTCCTTCCAGTGGGACATGCCCAAACCACCCCATCTTGCTCCTCTCGGCCTGGAGGAGGAGCGTCTTGACACCGAGCTCCTCCCGGATGGCATAGCTCCTCACCCGATCTCTGAGTGAGAGCCCAGCCACCCTGCGGAGGAAGCTCATTTCGGCCGCTTGTGTCCGCGACCATCCACAGCTGGTGACCATAGGTGAGGAAAGGAATGTAAATCCTGGTTACCATGGTGAGGGTAGGAACCTAGATCTGGTTACGTGGTGAGGGTAGGAACGTACATCCTGGTTACCATGGTGAGGGTAAGAACGTAGACCCTGGTTACCATGGTGAGGGTAGGAACGTACATCCTGGTTACCATGGTGAGGGTAGGAACCTAGATCTGGTTACGTGGTGAGGGTAGGAACGTACATCCTGGTTACCATGGTGAGGGTAAGAACGTAGATCCTGGTTACCATGGTGAGGGTAGGAACGTACATCCTGGTTACCATGGTGAGGGTAGGAACCTAGATCTGGTTACGTGGTGAGGGTAGGAACGTACATCCTGGTTACCATGGTGAGGGTAAGAACGTAGATCCTGGTTACCATGGTGAGGGTAGGAACGTAGATCCTGGTTACCATGGTGAGGGTAGGAACGTAGATCCTGGTTACCATGGTGAGGGTAGGAACGTAGATCCTGGTTACCATGGTGAGGGTAGGAACGTAGATCCTGGTTACCATGGTAAGGGTAGGAACGTAGATCCTGGTTACCATGGTGAGGGTAGGAACGTAGATCCTGGTTACCATGGTAAGGGTAGGAACATAGATCGTCTTGTAAATCGCAAGCACCTTTTGTTTTACTCTCTAATTCTTTAGGAAGTGTGTGTTTGCCAGTGTGCCCGCCATTGATAAAGTGTTAACTTATAAAGTGCACAGATAAAACAAGTTCTGTCTGGTTCCACAAATCATGAGGTGACAAAACCACTCCAAGCAGTGGCATAGCTCTGGAGTTGACATACACACAGAAGCAAAGATACAGGGAATTTGTAGCTTCACACACTGTGGTGATAAGGCAGCTGAAACCCCAACATAAGCTATCACTGTGGCCTTTTTTTCCTGCAGAAACTGAGAGGTTATTTTACTGGCAGGAGGGGTGGATGTTAAGAAGGGGTGGTAGCCTGGGGAAGAGTGGCAGAAAGTGAAGAAATGTATCTTGGGAGGTACATCTTGCAACGTGGATCAGTGTTGGGTTTGATCATGTGCACACAATGTTGCTGTACTATCTCCCTGATTCCATCTCAAACTCATTTCCTTTATCTACCTAATGCAAATATGCCTCTACAGCAGGAAGAGCAAAAACATACCACAAAAGCTTAACACACAGATGCACCTGCATTGTCTCTAATCTGTAATAGCATGCATGATTCCTCTTGACTTTGACAAGCAGATATGCCTCTCTGAATTCATTCAGCTGGAATCTGTAGTGTGTCGGCATGCTCGAGTATTCTATATAAAGTACACACACACACATGAATCATAGAGTGGCTCATATGATGCTGTTTGATTGTGGAGCTGACTGCACTATAGATGAGCACAACCTGCCCTTAGACTCTCCTTCACTATGAGGAAAAACTCCTAAAAAAAAAAACGTTCAGACTGAGATGGTTTGGACATGTGCAGAGGAGAGAGAGAGAGTACATCAGAAGAAGGATGCTGGGTTTGGAACCACCAGGAAAGAGGACTAGAGGAAGACCAAAGAGGAGGTTCATGGATACAGTGAAGGAGGACATGAAGATAGTTGGTGTGACTGAAGAAGATGCAGGAGATAGGGTTAGATGGAAGAAACTGACTTGCTGTGGCGACCCCTGAAGGGAGATGCCAAAAGAAGAAGTGGGGATCCACATGAACGAGAGATCCCTCCCCACGGGACGAGCCTCGAATGTGTCTAAGACTATTGTTTAAATATTAGCTTATTCTACTCTACAACTAAATATCTTTCCGTTCTATCGTCTTCCGCTCATCTGGGGCCGGGTCGCGGAGGCAATAGCCTCAGGCAGGAAAGCCCATGCTTCTCTCACCCCGGTTGCATCCTCCAGCTCACCCGGAAGGATCCCGAGTCTCTCCAGCGGGTCCGGGGTCTGCCTCTTGGTCTCCTCCTGGTGGGACATGCTAGCTTATGCAGCCGCAGATCTGACCGCCAGGGTCCCCGTCATTGGCTGCCACCCATCTCCTCCTTCACCCAACCCTAATAGCCCCTCCTCAAGGTGGTGAGTCCACTGGAAGGGCAGCCCATATTCCCTGTTCGGGCTGAGCCCGGCCGGGCCTCATGGGGAAAAGCCCAGCCACCAGGCATTCGCTCTCGTGCCCCACCCTCGGTCCTGGCTCCAAGGGGGGGCGCCGGCGACCCGTGTCCGGGCAAGGGCAACTTGGCCATGTTCGATATCTTCATAGGGGTTTTCGAGCCACGCTTTGTCTGGCCCTTCACCTAGGACCTGTTTGCCTAGGGTGACCCTACCAAAGCTCCTAGGATCATTGGGGCACGCAAACCTCTCCACCGCGATAAGTTGGCGGCTCAAGGAGGAAAGCTAAATATAAAGAAGTTAGAAAAGAAGTCAAAAGATGTTCTTTATCCAGATGGAAACACGGGGGACTCCTAAGCCCGGTGATGCCCAGGACGGGGATGAGAAGATGGGCTTCCTCCTGATGGAGCAGGGATGATGAAGCGCGGAGGTCTCCTCAGTTTCCTCGGTCTGGCCATGCCCAGGACAGGAACGCAGAGTATCCATCAGGAATCTGAAACAGAGCTCTCTCCCAAAGAGGAGGGAGAGAGAGGTGGACAGCATGTGAATCGTTCTGTACCAACGCACAGTGTAAATCTAAATGAACAGACAATAGAAAATAATGAATGAGATAGAGAGCCAGATATCTGCCAAGGGCGGTTTGGATCACTTTTTAAAGCAAATTTATATCTAAAGTGTAGGAAATTATGATCTTCTGTGAGTGGATGCAAATGTTAACGTGTGTGTGTGTTTGTGAAAGATACTTTTAGGCCGGGATGTGCTGTGTAAGCCATGCTTAGTGAAGTCCTGATAGTGCAAACGTGTCGCATAAGCAGTTTCTTATGTTTTATCACGTCCTGGTCCGCATGGCTTAGTCATTGTTTTACGCATCCAAAAATAAACAAGCCCACATGCACCCTAACCACAGAATCCACTCCACAGTGAGTGTGTCACCTCTCTATCCCCGTCAGTCTGAGTGACGGCGGTCATCCACCAATGACGGCTCATTAATCAAAACTGCCAGTAGGACAGATTTTATTTTTTTTTTGCACACTGCTGTTACTATGGTTACAAAGAACAGCTGAGATCCTCTTCTCTATTGGCCTTACGTTTGGTCATTCGCTGGCCATGCCAATCAGTGCCAGTCAATGCCACTTTGTATTGAGGAGGCTATACATCATCATTGATAGAGCACTACTCCCTGGTGTCGAAGCCCCCTCCTCCAAACGGGGACAGCGGGATTGAAGACTGATGAAAACTGTCAAGCTATAAGATGATAATCACAATCTGCCATGATGCAAAATAATTTACATATGAAAGTAGTTTGG
Source organism: Neostethus bicornis (assembly GCA_902685375.1). Taxonomy (NCBI): domain Eukaryota; kingdom Metazoa; phylum Chordata; class Actinopteri; order Atheriniformes; family Phallostethidae; genus Neostethus; species Neostethus bicornis. Next base: position 2,512,334 of record LR738562.1, on the reverse strand, counting down.
GTCGGTTTGGTTTGTCACAAGTGTCACAAAAACAGATCCGGATCGTGCTAACGGTGCAGCAGTGTCCAACATGTGGTTTGAGGTCATTTTACAACACGTTTATTCTGTCATTTATCGGACTGTGATGGACCAAGCAGTGCAAATAGACAGGCACAAGGTTTTAAGTAAAAAAGGGGTCTTTTTATTGAACCCAAAAAAATATCAAATGTTCAACAATTATAAAAGAGGTCAAAATAACTAACTCAACTCAAGATAAGGTTTAACAAAAGAGAATTAACTCAAACAAACAGACCTAACTGACTGAGAACAGCATGACCTTAAATGAAAGAATACTAAACCACTGCCAACACAAAAGGGGGGGTTAACAAAACAGCTTAACTAAATCTAAGCTAACAAAACCAATTTCACCCCTAAAGAAAATAAATGGTTCAGTCCAATTAGGTGACTCCAGCCCAGGACAGCAGGTGATCCTTCAGCCCAGGAACTGGAGCACCTGCAAACTCAAGAAAATCAAATTAATGTGAATCAACAACATAAATCAAACATGTGCACTAATCTAAACTTGTATTAAATCCAAAGTAAAGAAAAGTGGTTTAACAAACAAAATATCTAAATTATATTCATAAAGTGAATAAATTATAAAGTTTACAAACTAAATGGTTGTGTGGCTGTAGCCATCACACACGCCCCCTCTTCAGATTTCTCGCTGACACAGCGAGAAAGACAATCTCTAATGACGTTGTCTCTGCCGGGAATGTGGTGAATAATGAATTTGTACGGCTGTATGGCCAGGTACCACCGTGTAATTCTTCCATTTATGTCCTTCATCTTCTTGATCCATTGCAGAGCCTTGTCGTCTGTCTCCAGAATGAATTCACGTCCAAGAAGATAGTATTTGAAAGATTGGAGTGCCCACTTGATGGCCAATGCCCCCTTTTCCACAGTTGAATACCGGACCTCTCTTGGAAACAACTTGCGGCTGATAAAGGCAACTGGGTGGCGCTCTTCTGATGGTCCCTGCATCAAGACAGCTCCCAAACCCCTCTCCGAAGCAACAGTCTGAAGGACAAACATTTTGTCAAAATCAGGGCTATGCAAAACTGGACTCTTACTAAGAGAGGGTTTTTGGCACTGAGGGCAGCTTTCACAGTACTGAGCAACATCTGTCCTCAATCCAGGCCAATAGAAGTGCTTTCTGATGCGATCCACGGTCCTACGTTTTCCAAGGTGACCGGCCCCTCGGATTGAGTGCCCCAGAGACAGCACCACCTGCTGGATCTTCCGGGGAACCACCAACTGCAAAACTGATCCCTGTTGACGATAAAGTACACCCTCCTTTATCAAGAAGGTTTCTTTGCTGCAGAGATTTTCAGATCTCTGTTTCCCTTCTGCTTTCTGAAAAAGAGGTGTTAGAGTTGAATCTTCATGTTGCATTTCAATGATGTTTTCAGGAATCTTGAAACCCAAAGGCAACTCCAACTCAGTGTTAGCAGATAGTTTTGCAGTGTGATTGAATTTATCTTGACTCTTTTGTCTGAAAGACTTACGAGACTTCCCTGGTGCTGTCTCCAGGTCTGCATCAGGAAAGGGCAAAGTATGAAGTATATGTGAAGATTCTTCTCTTTTCACCGCTTGAGCTCTGGTTACAGCAACATTGCATGCCTGGCTAGAATCAAGCAAGTCAGACAACACAGGTAGATCTCGACCTAACACAACTGGAAATGGCAGATTCTCAGAGACTCCGATGTTTAGTAGAAATGTTTGTCCTTGTACCTTAATGTACATTTCTGCTGTTGGATATAGTTTTTCCTCCCCATGTACACAGCGAACTGGGATTGTATCAGCAACGTTGACTTTGTCTACAGGAACAAAGTCTCTGTGCACAAGGGTTTGGGTACTTCCTGAGTCAATTAGAGCTTTTATAGTTCTACCATTTAGCTCAACCAGCGCCACCTTTAAACCACTCTGCAGGTCTATCGTTGGGGTGATCTGCTGACGAGGGACAAAACACATTTGGCTTATTTTTGTTGAATTTTGTGGGCACATTGGCTTTGTGTGGCCCTCCATTCCACACAAATAACAAATCACCGTCTTGGATCTTGAGGGCACTGTGATGGACTGACTTGGAGGTTTACTCACCCCTGTCTGGTAGGTTTGAGATTTCTTAAAGTCCTTCATTTTCCAAGCCGTCTGACTCCACGGTTGCCCTTTTTCCCGTGCCGCTACAAACACATCAGCCAGCTGTGCAGCCTTTGCAGCAGTGTTTGGATTACGCTCTTTAATCCATATCTGTAACTCAGGAGACAACATTCTCAAGTATTGTTCCAGAATGAAGAACTCACCAATTTCCTGCACCGTTTTTCCATTTGGTTTAATCCATTTGCTGTACAATTCTTTTAAACGTGCATAGAGTTCTTTTGGGCTTTCATCTGACTTTACCTCTAGAGAACGGAATCTCTGACGAAACGTCTCAGGGTTAATGTCATATTTCTCAAGGATGACTGTTTTCACTTTATCATAATCTAATGAATCATCCACATCCATGTGAACATACGCACCTCTTGCCTTGCCAGTTAGCAGGGGGATCAGCCGAAAAACCCAGTCTTGTTTTGGCCATCGGCAAGCGAGGGCAATACGTTCATAGGTCATTAGAAAATGTTCAATGTCATCATCATTTGTTAATTTTTCCAGTGTCGGTGCCTGAAAGTGGAACTGACCTGCTTGAACATGCTCTTTATGATTAGTAGCAGAGCAGTTGTCCTCAGCTTCCCAAGGCTCCACATCTGAAGGTTCAGGTTCATCCATTTGATTTTCTGGAGCTGGGGATGTACGAGCTTGTACTTCCACCTGCAACAGCTGAAACTGATGTTGTAATGCTCTGAAACGCTGTTCTTGGCGGGTGAATTCCTCCTTTCGTCTTGCTTCCTGGGCCTCCTGTTGACCCATATGAGAACGGAGAATAGAAATCACTTCCGATATTGTTGGCTCCTTACCGTAGCCCTCAGTGCCATCCACCCCTCCAGAGGCTTCATTTTCCTCTCCTTGGGTTGCTGTTTCAACAGGCTGGTTTTGACCATCTCCTTTCACTCCATTGCCGCTCCGTCTAGATCTTGGCATTATTCAGTCAGGAAGGGATTATGGAAAAAACAAACAAAAAAAAAAAAAAAAAAACAACCCTGTGCCTTCATCTGCAAGATCCCACTTCTGACACCACTTGTGATGGACCAAGCAGTGCAAATAGACAGGCACAAGGTTTTAAGTAAAAAAGGGGTCTTTTTATTGAACCCAAAAAAATATCAAATGTTCAACAATTATAAAAGAGGTCAAAATAACTAACTCAACTCAAGATAAGGTTTAACAAAAGAGAATTAACTCAAACAAACAGACCTAACTGACTGAGAACAGCATGACCTTAAATGAAAGAATACTAAACCACTGCCAACACAAAAGGGGGGGTTAACAAAACAGCTTAACTAAATCTAAGCTAACAAAACCAATTTCACCCCTAAAGAAAATAAATGGTTCAGTCCAATTAGGTGACTCCAGCCCAGGACAGCAGGTGATCCTTCAGCCCAGGAACTGGAGCACCTGCAAACTCAAGAAAATCAAATTAATGTGAATCAACAACATAAATCAAACATGTGCACTAATCTAAACTTGTATTAAATCCAAAGTAAAGAAAAGTGGTTTAACAAACAAAATATCTAAATTATATTCATAAAGTGAATAAATTATAAAGTTTACAAACTAAATGGTTGTGTGGCTGTAGCCATCACACGGACACTGAATAAGCTCCAGCTGAACATCTCCAAAACCAAGGAGAGGGGGCTGGACTTTCAACGAGTCCCCTCCACCGTACGCCCTATTGCCATCAAGGATGCGGAGGTGGTGAACTCATATAAGTATCTGTGTCCTCAGCTGGACAAGAAAGGCCAGAGCAGAATGTACTTTTTAAGGAGGCTGGCCTCCTTCAAGGTCTGTCCCACACTGCTGAACATGTTTTATCAGACTATTGTGTCCAGTGTGAGGAAAAAGGACACTCAGAAGCTGGATGGCATCATTCGAAGGGCTGGCTCTGTGGTTGGACTTGGTCTGGACTGCGTGGAGAAGGTGGTGGAGCAGAGGATATTGGCTAAGATCAGAGCTGTCCTGTCCAACCAGAATCACCAAATCCAGACAGGAGCTCTGTGAGCACCAGACTTCGCTCACTGAGATGCTCCACAAACAGACTGAGGAATTCTTTTGTGCCCTATGCCATCATACTGTATAATGCAGCCACGTCGGGCAGGAACAGATACCATGACAATTTCAATAAAGTATTTATCTCTTTTTAAAAAACGACTTTTATTGATTCTTATGAACGTTGACTTGTTTTAAGTTAGTTTTTTTTATATATATCTTTTTAAATTCCAGTGTCATTCATTGTTCTCTATATTCCATTCCAGCTCTCGAGGGTACCAGTGGAGGCCTGCGGTCAGTACACAACCTGCAGTGAATGCCTTGGATCTGGAGATCCCCATTGTGGCTGGTGTGTCCTGCACAACATGTAAGTTCTATTGTTCTCCTTCTTCTGCTTGTGGTTTTCCAAAAGGTTCTTGTGTTTATGGTAGCCTTTCATTTCCCAATGAGATGCTCTGCACTTAATTCTCTACTGGAGTCAGACCCATCGATAATTCCTCCAAGCCTTGACCTCATTCATAAAGACTGATGGAGATCTTTGGCTGATCAAGCATCTTCTGATCTTACACAGATTATACCTGAAAAAGTGTCTGGTGTAAACCAACTTGAGCTCCTATCCACCTCAGTTATGCCCATAGAACTCCAAATATCTATCATGGAAATGAGCAAAGGCAAGGTATCACCATCGGGACGTAACTCACTACCTTGTGAGAGGCAACCGAGTGGGGGTCGGTTACCACGGCAACTCAGAAAGTCATTTATCTTTATATGTAAGATGTGGAATTTCACTCATAAACAGGTTACAATAGCGCTCAATTTCAAAATCAGCTTGAATTTGGTGATTGAGAACACGCATATTTCTTGATGTGGCTTATTTTTCCTATGACTTGCTTTTATGTGCTATCTAATTGTTTCCTCACAGGTCTTTTTTTTTAATATACTTTATTAATCCCTGACCGGGAATTTTATGTGCTGCATTTCACCGCTGCAGGCTGCTAACTATGATGGTGCCAATAGTGGGAGAAATAGGGGGTTATGTGTCTTCTCCAAGGATCCTAGACGTGAACTCAGTGGAATGCGAACACGCAAACATCCGGTTGACGTCCGGTCCACAGGCAGCTGCTCTAACCACTGAGCCACCGTCTCCCCTAAACATTGAGACATGAATCTACACTATTCTAGTTGCAAGAGTAGCAAGGAGGTTGGGCGTTCGAGTTCCGAAGAGGGGCAAGGCTTGAATCACTGGTCTTTCTGTGTGGAGTATGCAAGTTCTCCAAGTCCATACTTTGAGTGGGTTTCCTCCTGGTACTCCAGTTTCTTTGCACCCTTCAAAAAATCGTGTTAGATTGCTTGATTTATAAGTTGCCAAATCTGCGTAGAGCCTATGCCCTGTAAGCATGCTTAATAAATGAGGTCCCTGGGCTGGGATTGCTTTCCTGGGGTTTTCTCTGTTTCAGCGTGTACCCGGTTTTCTTGTCCCGGTTTTTCCCTTCCTGATGTTTAAATGACGAAAATCCCCGTGAAAGAGAGAGACGTTCTAAGTTAGAAACATTACTTAATGACTACTTGGTCATAATTGTATCTCAGTTATTATCACTTGTACCACGGGGAGAACGATATTAACTGTAAGCTGCAGTTTATTGTTGATTTAGTTTTTTTACCATTTGAACTTTTACATTCAAATCAAGATTTAAAAAAAAAATAGGAATGGAAGAACAGAAAAATTGTACAAGTTTATGGTTTAAATAGAAGAATAAGAATCTTGAGATTAAAAAGCACCTAAATTCAGGCACTGAGATATTTAGTAACAACAACTGGCACGTCAGACAATTGCCACCTCCATGACAGGAGTAATGGTTAAAGCTTCCAACAACCGGTAAGTGTGTTTTCTGTTTGTGAGATATTTTAGACACGATTTTGAGGAATAATGAGTGACATAATGAATGAGGTTACAGGGAGAAAAAATAAAGAAGGTGGATGATTTTAAGTACTGAGGATCAATGGAGAGTGTGGAAAAGAGGTGAAGAAGCGTGTGCAGGCAGGCTGGAATGGGTGGAGAAAAGTATCAGGTGGGATGTGTGATAGAAGAGTTTCAGATAAAATAAAAGAAAAAGTGTAGAAAACCGTGGTGAGAGCGGCCATGCTGATTGGTCTAGAGACAGTGTGGTGAGAGCGGCCATGCTGATTGGTCTAGAGACAGTGTGGTGAGAGCGGCCATGCTGATTGGTCTAGAGACAGCGTGGTGAGAGCGGCCATGCTGATTGGTCTAGAGACAGTGTGGTGAGAGCGGCCATGCTGATTGGTCTAGAGACAGTGTGGTGAGAGCGGCCATGCTGATTGGTCTAGAGACAGTGTGGTGAGAGCAGCCATGCTGATTGGTCTAGAGACAGTGGCACTGAAGAAAAGACAGGAAACAGAGATGTTTGTAGCAGAGATGAAGATGCTGAGGATCTCTCTGGGAGTGACCAGGATGGACAGGATCAGAGGAACAGCACATGTTAGAGGTTTTAAAGTCAGAGAGGTCAGACTGAGATGGTTTGGACATGTGCAGAGGAGAGAGAGAGAGTACATCAGAAGAAGGATGCTGGGTTTGGAACCACCAGGAAAGAGGACTAGAGGAAGACATGAAGGTAGTTGGTGTGACTGAAGAGGATGCAGCAGATAGGGTTAGATGGAAGAAACTGACTTGCTGTGGCGACCCTGAAGGGAAAATTCCATGCAAAGCATTTTATAAGAACAGATATAACTTATTAAAAACGTCATGCTTCCTGTTTTTAAAATGTCTCTTGTGACTTGTTGTATTTTAATAGAACGGTTCGGCCAGCGGTTCCCTTTCAAAAGCACTCCTTCAGATAGTTTGTTGTTCCAATCAACCTTGAAATCACCTCACTGCTCTGAGGAAAAAACGGAATTGCACGCTCGCTCTCTTTCTTCCTCATCCACACACACACTCTTTCCTCTATCAGCATTGCTTTTATTTACTCTATGGATCGGTGAGAGGAGCTGTTAGAGAGAACACCAGGGCAAGAGGAGAAAGGCAATCAATATTATGGGAGAGGAAATCAACGGGAATGGATGGCACACCTGTTTGTGTCTCTGCTTCTCTGATAGCAGTCATATTGTCCTTCACTAACACGGCAGCGTTTATTTCAAAGGACCTTCAATGTCTTCAGCCATTACACAAATGGTTGACTTTGAATGTGTGCATGGGGTGTTCAAGGTGTGTGCGTGTGATCATCTTGTCAACTGAAAATACCATATGTATAGTCTTTAAAACTAAGAGGGAATTTGTAGAAGTTCAGCTCATGCAGCGAGGCCTGACATTTTTCAGATTGCATGGCTTGCGTTCATGCTTGGTCCCTACTTTGAAAGATGGTAGGTCTTCAGCATAATTTGGGCAGTTTTCTTACTAAAATTTATTTATGGCCTCATGAAATATTTCCGCTATGCCATGCACATGCCTAGGAAGCAGGACAAAGTGAAGAGCCTGATGAAAGCGGAAGGATCCCGAGTCGTTCCCCCGGCCAGCTGTGAGACATAGTCTCTCCAGCGGGTCTGGGATCTCCCTCTTGGTCTCCTCCCAATGGAACGTGCCTGAAACACCTTACCAGCGAGGTGCTCGGCCAAACCACCCCATCTGGCTTCTCTCGACCTGGAGGACGAACAGCTCGACACCGAGCTCCTCCCGGATGGCAGAACTCCTCACCCTGAGTCAGAGCCCGGCCACGCTGCAGAGGAAACTCATTTCAATCGCTTGTACCTGCACCACCTACAGCTGGTGACCATGAGGGTAGGAACGTAGATCCTGGTTACCATGGTGAGGGTAGGAATATAGATCCTGGTTACCATGGTGAGGGTAGGAACGTAGATCCTGGTTACCATGGTGAGGGTAGGAACGTAGATCCTGGTTACCATGGTGAGGGTAGGAACGTAGATCCTGGTTACCATGGTGAGGGTGGGAACGTAGATCCTGGTTACCATGGTGAGGGTAGGAACGTAGATCCTGGTTACCATGGTGAGGGTAGGAACGTAGATCCTGGTTACCATGGTGAGGGTGGGAACGTAGATCCTGGTTACCATGGTGAGGGTGGGAACGTAGATCCTGGTTACCATGGTGAGGGTGGGAACGTAGATCCTGGTTACCATGGTGAGGGTAGGAACGTAGATCCTGGTTACCATGGTGAGGGTAGGAACGTAGATCCTGGTTACCATGGTGAGGGTAGGAACGTAGATCCTGGTTACCATGGTGAGGGTAGGAACGTAGATCCTGGTTACCATGGAGAGGGTAGGAACGTAGATCCTGGTTACCATGGTGAGGGAAGGAAGGTAGATCCTGGTTACCATGGTGAGGGTAGGAACGTAGATCCTGGTTACCATGGTGAGGGTAGGAACATAGATCCTGGTTACCACGGTGAGGGTAGGAACGTAGATCCTGGTTACCGTGGTGAGGGTAGGAACGTAGATCCTGGTTACCGTGGTGAGGGTAGGAACGTAGAACCTAGTTACTGCCAAGCCGTCCCTGGAACTAAAGAAAAGACACAAAAACAAAGAAAGTAAAGAAAATAAAAACATTAAAAAGACAAAAAAATACTAAAATAAACATTTAGGTTTTTTGTTACAACTGAAAATCTTTAGAAGTCACAATTTTTTTTTGTGTAATCAAAACCTTTTGCTGAATTTCTTTTGTTACAAATTCATTCAAACTATTAAATCATGGCTGAGAATGAGGTGTTAATTTTTCAAGTGTCTCCATTTTTAAGGTTATGAATTAAGAATAAAAGAGTCTGGTTTTGTTTATAATTTTAAACAACAAAGAATGTGATCGCAGCAAACAAACAAACTTAAAAGAAAAATCTGGGAAAATTGTAATAAATGGGGTTTTAAAGAAGCAGAAAGTCAAATATTTCACTTTTAAAGAGTGACATGGAGTGATATTACATCCCATAATTTCATGCCAAGTTTGATTGCAATCATTAAATAAAAAATCTAATCCCAATATGGCCTCCAGTCTGACAGGCTGTCACACCGTACTGGTGTCTCGACAGTTTGGTTAACCACTTACTGAAGTGACAGTGACAGGCCGGCGTTACAGGAGGCAACACAACCACAACAAGGCTGACGGCGTTCTGTTATGCTCACTCTATGCAGGAGGCCTACTGCCTTTCTGGGAGGGAGTGAAGTGTGGACTTTAGTCCCAAAAACGCATAACATCAAACCAACTGTAAACAGGATTTAATCTTACAATTTACAGGTAATGAGCTGACTCACCATGACTCTACTGATACTCTACTCTCTCTCTCTCCTCTGCACATGTCCAAACCATCTCAGTCTGACCTCTCTGACTTTAAAACCTCTAACATGTGCTGTTCCTCTGATCCTGTCCATCCTGGTCACTCCCAGAGAGATCCTCAGCATCTTCATCTCTGTTACCTCCATCTCTGTTTCCTGTCTTTTCCTCAGAGACACTGTCTCTAGACCAATCAACATGGCCGCTCTCACCACACAGTCTCTAGACCAATCAGCATGGCCGCTCTCACCACACTGTCTCTAGACCAATCAGCATGGCCGCTCTCACCAAACTGTCTCTAGACCAATCAGCATGGCCGGCCCACTGTCTCTAGACCAATCAGCATGGCCGGTATCACCCCACTGTCTCTAGACCAATCAGCATGGCCGCTCTCACCACACTGTCTCTAGACCAATCAGCATGGCCGCTCTCACCACACTGTCTCTAGACCAATCAGCATGGCCGCTCTCACCACACTGTCTCTAGACCAATCAGCATGGCCGCTCTCACCACACTGTCTCTAGACCAATCAGCATGGCCGGTCTCACCACAGTTTTCTACACTTTTTTTGTACACTACACAGTGCACAAATGTTAGCTGTTAAAAATAATTGATATTATCGTGTGGTTATTTTCATTTGATCTGACATAGCAGAGATCTGTGTGTGTGCATGAGTGCGCATAGATGATTAAGGAATGTGTATGATGTGGATCTTTGCAGTAACACAGAAAAAAGTGGCTCTTATTCTCTGGCTAGTGGCCACCCCTCCACTAGGCCAACGTCCCCTATGACCAGTAAAAATTAAGAATAGTGTCAGATTATACTTAATATGTCCATGATTAACATTTTAAAATTCCTGTAAAACATCGGGAACTCGTTTCATACAAGCATCAGTTTGTAAAAGTCGGTTTCACTGCTTTCTTATGTGTTAGATTTGGTTTAACTTCCTTGGGTCCATGTCGTGTCTGTCATACTTTTTAAACTAAGATCCATCTGCCCATAAAAGCCTTTACTCTCACTCTCTGTAACTCTCTTCTTCTCTCCACCCAACACTCATAAGTATCGATTCTTTCAAGTGGAATAGGAACAGTAAAGTCCTCTGTGCCACTCGCTGCAGGCAAATGTCTTCTCTTACTCGTCTGGTTAAAGCATGTCGATCCAATCGATGGTTGCTCTGTGAAACCGTGCCCTACAAGGACATGCTTATAAATCACTGATCTGGGATGTTTTCTGTGTCTCTAGACGGTTTATAGATTTCTGATCTGACTTGTAGATTTTGCAAGTTTACAATAAATGTCCGAAACACCTCACCAGTGAGGGAGGCATCCTAACCAGTTGCCTAAACCACCCCATCTGTCTTCTCTGGCCCTAGAGAAACAACTGCTCTACTCCGAGCTCCTCCTGGATGGCACAGCTCCTCACTATCTGTGAGTGAGAACCCAGACATTCTGTGGAGGAAGATCATTTTGTCCGCTTGTATCTGCAATCTTGTTAGTTCAGTCGTCACCTTCAGCTGGTTACCATGGTGAGGGTAGGAACGTAGATCCTGGTTACCATGGTGAGGGTAGGAACATAGATCCTGGTTACCATGGTGAGGGTAGGAATGTAGATCCTGGTTACCATGGTGAGGGTAGGAACGTAGATCCTGGTTACCATGGTGAGGGTAGGAATGTAGATCCTGGTTACCATGGTGAGGGTAGGAATGTAGATCCTGGTTACCATGGTGAGGGTAGGAATGTAGATTCTGGTTACCATAGTGAGGGTAGGAACGTAGATCCTGGTTACCATGGTGAGGGTAGGAATGTAGATCCTGGTTACCGTAGTGAGGGTAGGAACGTTGTTCCTGGTTACCATGGTGAGGGTAGGAACATAGATCCTGGTTACCATGGTGAGGGTAGGCACGTAGATCCTGGTTACCACGGTGAGGGTAGGAACGTAGATCCTGGTTACCATGGTGAGGGTAGGAACATAGATCCTGGTTACCATGGTGAGGGTAGGAACGTAGATCCTGGTTACCATGGTGAGGGTAGGAACGTAGATCCTGGTTACCATGGTGAAGGTAGGAACTTAGATCCTGGTTACCATGGTGAGGGTAGGAACGTAGATCCTGGTTACCATGGTGAGGGTAGGAACGTAGATCCTGGTTACCATGGTGAGGGTAGGAACATAGATCCTGGTTACCATGGTGAGGGTAGGAACATAGATCCTGGTTACCATGGTGAGGGTAGGAACGTAGATCCTGGTTACCATGGTGAGGGTAGGAACGTAGATCGACTTGTAAATCTAGAGCTTCGCTTTTTGGCTCAGCTCTCTCTTTACGACGACGGATCGATGCAGTGTCATTGCTGACGCCGCATCGATCCGCCTGTCGATCTCCCGCTCCATCCTTCCCCCACTCAGGAACAAGAAGAAGTTGGACTTAATTTAAACTTGTTGCTTTGATCTGGAGATTCTTGGATCTCTGGTGTTGCTCTGATGCCCAAGGGATGCTTACGCTCCCTTGTGTATGGGCGACTAGTTCCACTCCTTGCCCTCACCAGTCACCTCCTGGTGGGTCTTAAGGAAAGTTGAGAGAAGGGAACAAGGCCAAGAAGTGACAGGGGCACCAGGATGGAACAGACTGCTTCACGTCCCAGTTCCCTCTCAACTGTCACCATCATAGTGTGAACACACACACATTCACAGAACACACACGCAAACACTGCATACCCACTTTTGAGTCAAGACCATTGCTCACTGTCACCTACTGTCACTCCAGAGCGCATAAGGAAGTGCAGGCACTGGAAAATGGACATCCACACTCACAGCGGGGCAGTCGCCTCACTTTTATCCGATGGAGCATGAACCAGACCGGCATGAAACGGAGCCCGTGACTGACAGATGTAGTGACAGTCAAAGAAAGAGAGCTGTTTCAATTCAGATGGCCAAGGTTGGCCTCGCAGAATTAGAAACAGAGGATGTAGAAGAGATTTCAGGGCTGCAAAGGAGAGACAACCCTGTTGTCAATTAGCATGTATATTTTAGGGGCTGAGAGGAAGCCAAATAGAACCCACCTTTCTATGTGGAGTTTGCATGCTCTCCTCATGTAGGTTTCCTCCGGGCACTCCTGTTTCTTCCCACCCTCCAAAAACATGCATGTAAAGTTGATTGGCTGCTTCAAGATTGTCCCTGGGAATGAGTGTGTGTGGCCTCGTGACAGACTGGCGACCTGTTAGAGGTAAATCCTGCCTCTTGCCTTGAATCAGACGGGATAGGCTCCAGCGACCCCAACAGGGAATAAGCGGTTCAGAAGATGACTTGCTGTCGTACAATCGCTGATTGTGTGCACTGAATTTGGGCGTGGCAGCGAGCAAAATCCATGGCTTAGAACAACCTGGTGTTTGAATAGAATTTGAATCCCAGATGGAAGAGCTTGCACAGTCCTCAAACATGCAGGAATGAAAAAAAAGCACTTCAGGAGACCCAAGAGTAGAGGTAATGGCCTAAAATGTCCATCATTACTTCAGGTCGGGCACGGGCTTCTCTCTTGCTGACTTTTTTCAAATAAATATATGTTTATAAAATGTATACTAAAAAAAATTAAAAAGCGTATTCCTGATAATGTTCCTATTTATAAATAACCCTCCTCCTCCCAAGACCTCACAAATAAAATATGACATTTCGGGTTTGCTTCAGGCTCAGGCCTGCAAACCAAGTTAATTGGTCAGGCTCGGGCCGGGTCGGGTCAGCTCTCGATTTACAAATCGATCTACGCTCCTACCCTCACCTGGTCAAAAGCTGTGGGTGGTGACCGAAAGAATGAGATCGCGGATACAAGCGGCCGAAATGAGTTTCTTCCGCAGGGTGGCTGGGCTCTCGCTCAGAAATCGAGCCACTTGTCCTCCAGGTCGAGAGGAGCCAGATGGGGTAGTTCGGGCATCTGGGCAGGATGCCCCACCAAGTGCCTCGCTAGTAAGGTGTTTCAGGCATGTGCTGTTCCTCTGATCCTGTCCATCCTGGTCACTCCCAGAGAGATCCTCAGCATCTTCATCTCTGATACCTCCATCTCCGTTTCCTGTCTTTTTCTCAGTGACACTGTCTCTAGACCAATCAGCATGGCCGCTCTCACCACACTGTCTCTAGACCAATCAGCATGGCCGCTCTCACCACACTGTCTCTAGACCAATCAGCATGGCCGCTCTCACCACACTGTCTCTAGACCAATCAGCATGGCCGCTCTCACCACACTGTCTCTAGACCAATCAGCATGGCCGCTCTCACCACACTGTCTCTAGACCAATCAGCATGGCCGCTCTCACCACACTGTCTCTAGACCAATCAGCATGGCCGCTCTCACCACGGTTTTGTACACTTTCTCTTTCATCTTATCTGAAACTCTTCTATCACACATCACACCTGATACTTTCCTCCACTCTCCATTGCTCTGGACTGTTGATCCTAAACAATGAAGGAAGAAAATGTAAGACTACATTAGATCAATTCTGTGTTGACCCTATGGCCTGGCATCCACCGGCCTGTCTGGAAATGTTTCTTCAAAATATCTATTATCATGTAAATAGAAAAAAGAGAGAATGTGATTTTTATCGGGTTCCATACTCGGTATGTTCACTTCAGTCCTCTAAGTGTCTTTCTCTGAGCCGTGGATAATGATTAAGTAGTTTTTAGTGTGTCTACTCACACCGAGTCAGAAGCTGCTTCGTGGCTGTGAATAAACACACCTTAACTCCGTAGGCTGAATATTGACTGTCTGGATCAATACCGCCATATGCTGCTGTCTGCGTTGCGCCCAGCCTGCATCATAACACAATATAAAGATAAAAACCATCTGCACTTCTAAAGAAGCGTCCCTTTGCTGTCACCTTCAGATGCACAGAGAAAAAAAAACATTATGAAAAGGTAGAGCATGGTTTCAATGTTATTTTCCCAAGAGTGGTTTCAGCCATATGACTACAACCCAGAAATCGGCCATTGTGGATGCAACAATTAGGATGACACTATCATTAAAGCAGTATTTCTTTCATTTTTGTCGTCTTATGGTGCTATTCAGACGTGCAATTAGTTCTCCACGTCGTTAGCGAGATATCTTGGAGCGAAAGAAAAAAGACGATATTTGGGTGAGGAGTTCTGCCATCTGGGAGGAGCTTGGAGTAGAGCTGCTGGTTCTCCAGGTCGAAAGAAGCCAGATGGGGTAGTTTGGAAATCTGGTCAGGATGCCTCCTGAGTGCCTCGCTGGTGAGGTGTTTTGGGCATGCCCCACTGGTAGAAGGGACTATGTCTCACAGCTGGCCATGGAAAGATCTGGGATCCGTCCTGGGTGAGCTGGAGGATGCAGCTGGGGTGAGAGAAGCATGGGTTTCACGAAGTCTGAGGCTGTTGACCCCACAACCTGGTCCCAGATAAGCGGAAGATGACGGAACGGAACAGTTGTTTTTTTCACGTGACGTCATCAAGCCAGAAGTATACATCCAGTCCTTTAAAGGAGGGGTTCCCATCCTTTTCTGCGCCACTGACCGGTCTAGTGTCGGACAATAGTTTTACGAATCAGTCTTAAAAAAATACGGTGATTTTTCACATTAAAACATCATTACGGTTTGAATAATAAACCAAATGGATGTACCTGTAATGGAAGGTCTTTCTTCTTTCTGTGCGACCCACTACCCCATAACCCACGGACCAGGACTGGTCCACGGCCCTGTGGTTGGGGACCATTGCTTTAAAGGCCATCAGATCTTAAGCTGAGTAGCCATTTGGAATGAAAATACCAACAATGTTTGTTTACTAATTTACAGGCGTCAAATCGGGATTTTTTTGAAAATAAATGATTTGGAATTGTACAAGGTGGTTTGGGCATCTAGTTAGGATGCCTCCCGAGCGCTGGTGAGGTGTTTCGGGCTCTTCCCACAAGGAGGAGACCAAGAGGCACACCCCGGACTTGCTGGAGAAACTATGTCTCACAGCTGGCTGGAGAACGACTAGGGATGCTTCCAGGTGAGCTGGAGGATGCAGCCGGGGAGAGAGAATCCTGGGCTTCCCGTCTTAGGCTGTTCCTCCGCGACCCAGCCCTGGATAAGTGGATTACGACGGAAGAGAATTGTGTAAGGATCTTCTCCACCAATCAACTGTAGTTTTTCTACACATCGTCATTTCTCTTTTGCTCCAAGTCCTGCCAATTATTTTGCGGAATCATGTTGACGACCTGGGGAACAAATTACACCTCTAAATAGCACCAAAAGTTAAAAAGAAAAAATACTCCTTTGTTGACCGTTTCCTACTGATCTATGTTTGATCTATGCCTCCAAAATGGCCGTCTTCCGGATTGTTATGAGGAAAACCTCTGGATAAACATCGTTTCTCACAGTAAACACAAATTTCCCAAGTGTGGGATCAATAAAGTAAATCTAATTCTAAAAAAACCCGTTAGTTTAGAGACTGTTTGTGGTTGGGTTGGTAAAAAAATACTAACTAATACTTTCCACTGATGTTTGGATGTTAAATAAATCCTTTTACTACATTCACCAAATCAAACTCACTGTGAACGTTTTTTTTCTTCCTTTAAGAAACCGAGATGCTGTCAAAGTGTGAACACACCTCATTATTTAAACCAGTTTGCAAATTGATTTGCAGTTATTTTTATCTGAATGTTTCACAAATTTTCTCACGTTTTAAATCAATTCAGTTTAAAATTAGACAAAGAAATGTATAATTTTTAAAGCAACTTTGAGATTTGAATGAAAAGAGAAAATGTCAATTATTCTGTTTCTTTTCTACAAAATTAAAATTTATTTCAATTCATCTCATTAACTGGTTGAAAGAAGAGATAAAGAAGGTGGAAGATTTTAAGTACTGTACTTGAGATTAACAGTCCAGAGCAATGGAGAGTGTGGAAAAGAGGTGAAGAAGGTAGGAACGCAGATCCTGGTTACTATGGTGAGGGTAGGAACGTAGATCCTGGTTACTATGGTGAGGGTAGGAACGTAGATCCTGGTTACTATGGTGAGGGTAGGAACGTAGATCCTGGTTACCATGGTGAGGGTAGGAACGTAGATCCTGGTTATCATGGTGAGGGTAGGAACGTAGATCCTGGTTACCATGGTGAGGGTAGGAACGTAGATCCCGGTTACCATGGTGAGGGTAGGAACGTAGATCCTGGTTACCATGGTGAGGGTAGGAACATAGATCCTGGTTACCATGGTGAGGGTAGGAACATAGATCCTGGTTACCATGGTGAGGGTAGGAACATAGATCCTGGTTACCATGGTGAGGGTAGGAACATAGATCCTGGTTACCATGGTGAGGGTAGGAACGTAGATCCTGGTTACCATGGTGAGGGTAGGAACATAGATCCTGGTTACCATGGTGAGGGTAGGAACGTAGATCCTGGTTACCATGGTGAGGGTAGGAACGTAGATCCTGGTTACCATGGTGAGGGTAGGAACATAGATCCTCGTTACCATGGTGAGGGTAGGAACGTAGATCCTGGTTACCATGGTGAGGGTAGGAACATAGATCCTGGTTACCATGGTGAGGGTAGGAACGTAGATCCTGGTTACCATGGTGAGGGTAGGAACGTAGATCCTGGTTACCATGGTGAGGGTAGGAACATAGATTGACTTGTAAATCGAGAGTATTTACAGCACAGACAAAGTTTCCAAAATAAGGGGATTGATGTTATTTTTGTAGGTTTTTTTAAGAAGACTTCCCACAAAATCTTGGTCAACGTGCCAAGGAATCAGTCTCTCTGCAGTCGCAGATTCCTTCCCTGTTTACCTCCACTGCTAATAACGACACAAGTCTCTGTGTGTCTGTGTGTTTTCTCCATTTCTGTGAAAAATGTAGCTGGCCTGAATGCCAATGCGTCTCATGACTGAACGTGTGCGACACAGCTTCACTGAGACTTCCACAGCCGTCGGCTATTAGTATGTATGGGGTTGTATGTAGTGTGTGATGATGCATGGGTGCCATGGTAATTGGCTTTCAGTTGGACCAGAGAGCGACTATTCGTTTTCTATTGATTTACTACAAAACCCTGTAAAGATGCAAATTCCCTCGTGTAACAGGCGGGACACCGTTTCTCACTTTTCCTCACATATTTTTATCTGCTATTAACCGTTTATGCCCACATGCATCCCCACTGCTCATTGTAGTCCCTGTTTCTCATATTATCTGATGCTCTTATTTTCCTGTCAAAGACGGAGCAGAAAATGTCTCAACTGTAGCTTTAATTTAACAGCTTTTATTTCTCAGCCTGTTTGACCTTCTGCTTGCCCGGCATTAGACATGCATCACACGTAAAGTCTCACATGGTCACATACAGCTGCTGAGTTGCTGCTCTTCTGAGACCTGAAACCTGCCGCCCAAAGATTTACTGCTTTATTTCAAAAACACCAAAAAATTTTGGTGACCCTTTGCCTTTAAGATTTTAACTTCTTCTTTCGGCATTTACCCTATCTGCTGCATTCTCTTCGGTCACACCAACTATCTTCATGTCTTCCTTCACTGTATCCATGAACCTCCTCTTTGGTCTTCCTCTAGTCCTCTTTCCTGGTGGTTCCAAACCCAGCATCCTTCTTCTGATGTACTCTCTCTCTCTCCTCTGCACATGTCCAAACCATCTCAGTCTGGCCTCTCTGACTTTAAAACCTCTAACATGTGCTGTTCCTCTGATCCTGTCCATCCCGGTCACTCCCAGAGAGATCCTCAGCATCTTCATCTCTGCTACAAACATCACTGTTTCCTGTCAATTCCTCAGTGACACTATCTCCAGACCAGTGGTTCTTAACCTTGTTGGAGGCACCGAACCATTCTTTAGTAGCGTCACTAACGCTAACCCAAAGTCACTGACGCACACCGCTGGTCAGACGGAGTGTTATTAAAGAAGGTGTTGTTAAACCCGACTGAGAAGGAGGTCTCACTCTGCTGTTTATCCAGCGCTCTCAAAGCGGACCGGTAGGAAATCCCAGAGCAGGAAGCTTTCAATGACTGTGCCCACTAACTGCAGAGTAGACTGAGAGGCAGACCTGTGCGGCGGAGGCTCCACCGAATCCTTAAGACCGACTTACCGAACCCATAGGGTTTGATCGAACCCAGGTTAAGAACCACTGCTCTAGACCAATCAGCATGGCCGCTCTCACCACGGTTTTGTACACTTTTCCTTTCATTCTTGCTCAAACTCTTCTATCACACATCACACCTGATACTTTTCTCCACCCGTTCCAGCCTGCCTGCACACGCTTTTTCACCTCTTTTCCACACTCTCCATTGCTCTGGACTGTTGATCTTAGATTCTTAAAATCTTCCACCTTCTTTATTTCTTCTCCCTGTAACCTCACTTTTCCATTTGGATCCCTCTCATTCACACACATGTACTCTGTCTTACTCTGACTAATCTTCATTCCTCTTCTTTCTAGTGCAAACCTCCACCTCTCCAGCTTTTCCTCCACCTCTTCCCTCCTCTCACTACAGATCACAATGTCATCTGTAAACATCAGTGTCCATGAGGATTCCTGTCTGACCTCGTCTGTCAGCCTGTCCATCACCATAGCAAAGGACTCAAGTCAAGATTTAACTTTGCTCCTTTAGCTCCTGCATTTCTTTAAGAAGTTGTAAATATATTTTTTTTTGTCTGTAAAATCCTCGTCAGCAACAAATACCAGACCTAAAAATCCTCCTCTCTCTCCTCATGAGTCACTCTAATTGCATCATCTTATCACCGGCTCAAAGAAACAAAAGTGTAGATTGGTTTTCATTCAGAACCCAATCTAATCCTTTCAGCTCACTCTCATACCGGGCCGTTGCCATTCAGTCTGACTGTTTAGCACACAGTTGTGTTATTACATGAGGATGCGTTGGACGGGGATTTTGTTTGAACAGAAAAAAGAATGACGTTACTTTTCTTCTTTAGCTGCTGAAAAAGGAGCAAAATTATTCATCTGAATTTAAACAAAGCAGCAGATTAGTCGCTTTGTGTTGATAAAAAACATAAAAAATATAGTCATCAATGAGCTGAAGACAATCAAGGAGTTGAGTTTTTATTTTATTGTTAATGGCATCACTGAGTTTTATATTTGTGGGTGCATTGTGTTACACATGGTTCTCTTTCTGGCGTACTCTCCTCTTTCCATTTTATGATTGCAGTGGTTTCATTAATATGAATGCAGACGCTCTCCAGAGCAGCCTCATTTCTCATCCTTAGAGAGATACTGTGGGGATGATGAGCCGGGAAAAGTTCCCTCCTCTGCTGAATCACACACTCTGCATTGTTGGAAAGGTTTATCATTTCCACCTTTTGCCTTTTTCATCCTGCACAGCAGTCTGTGACCTTCTGACTCTGAGAAAGATGAAAGTGTCTGTAAGAAAGTCTAAGTCAGACTCTACAGAGTTCTGCTCCTAAAGGAAAAAAATATAACTGAGAAAACTAATGTTTTTTATTTATGAATCTATGGATTTAGAAGTTTATTTGTACATAAAATAGACCCTACTTTTCTACCTGCTTTGGTTCTTAATGTGCTTTATATTGTAGCTCCCATTCACACAAAGCTCTCATTTACAAGTCGATCTACGTTCCTACCCTCACCATGGTAACCAGGATCTACGTTCCTACCCTCACCATGGTAACCAGGATCTATGTTCCTACCCTCACCGTGGTAACCAGGATCTATGTTACTACCCTCACCATGGTAACCAGGATCTATGTTCCTACCCTCACCATGGTAACCAGGATCTACATTCCTACCCTCACCGTGGTAACCAGGATCTACGTTCCTACCCTCACCATGGTAACCAGGATCTATGTTCCTACCCTCACATGGTAACCAGGATGTACGTTCCTACCCTCACCATGGTAACCAGGATCTACATTCCTACCCTCACCATGGTAACCAGGATCTTCGTTCCTACCCTCACCATGGTAACCTGGATCTACGTTCCTACCCTCACCATGGTAACCAGGATCTACGTTCCTACCCTCACCATGGTAACCAGGATCTACATTCCTACCCTCACCTTGGTAACCAGGATCTACGTTCCTACCCTCACCATGGTAACCAGGATCTACGTTTCTACCCTCACCATGGTAACCAGGATCTACATTCCTACCCTCACCTTGGTAACCAGGATCTACGTTCCTACCCTCACCGTTGCAACCATTGCCAAGCAGGGCTCGACACCGAGCTCCTCCTGGATGGCAGAGCTCCTCATCCGATCTCTAAGTGAGAGCCCAGCCACCCTGTGGAGGAAGCCTTGACAGTAAATAGATTTTATTTTTTTTTTTTGTTGATCCTAAGCTAGAGACCAGACTGAGATGGTTTGGACATGTGCAGAGGAGAGAGAGAGAGTACATCAGAAGAAGGATGCTGGGTTTGGAACCACCAGGAAAGAGGACTAGAGGAAGACCAAAGAGGAGGTTCATGGATACAGTGAAGGAAGACATGAAGATAGTTGGTGTGACTGAAGAGGATGCAGCAGATAGGGTTAGATGGAAGAAACTGACTTGCTGTCGTGCCCCCTGAAGGGAAATGAGAAAAGAAGAAGGATTACTCGTAGTATGTGGTCTTATTAAATCAGAAGACAAGTGACAGAAAAGCACAAAAGAAGCAAAGCGATTAAACCCTCCTCCACCCGGCTTATAGGGAAAGCTTTACATGAAGCCAACAATGGCTGCATTCCTTTAAATCTGTCTTCTACGTTCTACCTAAACTCTCCTCCTCCTCCTGCTTTCCTTTTCTTTTATCTTCGTCTCTCCTTCGCAGCGCGTAAGGCCGCTTAGCTGCACTATAATCATGTCAGGTCAAATCCCACCCTTCTTCAGAGGGTCCTCTTCTTAAGAACAAACTTCTGAAAAGCATCTCTAGGAATGATTAACTGACCTTTTTACAGGAGTTTTAAGGACAGATGTGAATTAGATAGACAGACAGTGGTGGATGAAGTACTCACGTTTTGTACTTAAGTAAAAGTACAAAAGTAGTTGGTGTAAATTTTACTTTTTAAGTAAAAAGTAAAAGTATTCGACCATAATTCAAATGTTAGTGTTTGTGCTGTAGGGTCATAAGGACTCTGCAGGGGCAGATCCAGGAATAGGGGGAGGGCGTAGCCCCCTATCCCGTAACCTCCCACCCCCGTCCCTCCTTTGGTCCACAAAAAAAAAAAGAAGAAATTAAAGGGGACAAGTCAACCTATCCCCTTACAGGGCCAGCAAATGGGCCACCAAAATGACCCTACACCCCCTCCCGGGCCCCTTTACAAAATTCTTGGTGCTCTGTGTAATGATGGCTCAACTTTTATATTTAAAAGTAAACAACAATCTTCTGACTTTTTTTTCAATTTGTGCTATATTTCATGTTAGTTTTTTGGCTGTGAATGACTGGAAAATTCTGATTGGTCTTCGATTCTTTACTTCTTCTCCCTCTGGGAAACCGCAGGCAATCAACTGCTTTCTCTACAGGTTGATTTTGGTGATGCGGCTTCAAGATGCGCTAAAAAAAATTGTATATTTTTCAAACTGACTGAAAATGTAACGAAAAATGCAAAACAGACTTTTAAAAAAATAGCGGAGTAAAAGTACAGGTTATCACGTTCGCCTAAAACGCGAAAGGTCCACGGTTCGAAACCGGGCGGGAATACTTTTGGGGGAGACTGCAGCTCAGTGGTTAGAGCGTTCATGCGCGGACCGGAAGTTCGCAGGTTGGCATCCTGCAGAGAGCATGTCTAAGGTCCTTGGAGAAGACACCTAACCCCCGCTTCTCCCACCATTGGTGCCGTCGAAGGGCAGCCTGCTGCGGTGTAAGGAATGCAGCACACAAATTTCCCCGGTGAGGGATGAATAAAGTAACCCTTTATCCTTTAACAAAGTACATTTACTTCATTACGTTCCACCACTGTAGATAGATAGATAAAAACTTTATTAATCTCCCGCAGGATAAATTCTGGTGTCCAGCAGCAACAGAAATCACACAAACTGTACATACAAAAAAAATAAAAACAACATACATACATAATAAAACAGGACTCAGTTCCTTCCAGAAACATCTGCCTGAGGGCTGAAGGGATGAACGACCTCCGAAAGCGCTCAGTCCTACAGACCTGTTACTTCGGGTCGTGATAACATCACGTAGAGGGTGACGGGGGTTATTCAGGATATCCTGCATTAAAGCCCTCATCCTCCAAAACAGCTCCCAAAGAGTCTACATTTCTCCCCACCAGAGATCCACACTTCCTTATCAGTCTTTCCAGCCTATCACTGTCCTCCCCAGCAGACGACCGCAAAGAAAACTGCAGTTGCCACGACAGACTGATAAAAGATGTTCATCATGTCACCACACACGTGAAAAGTCTGAAGCCTTCTTAAGAAAAACAGCCTGCTCTGTCCTTCTTTATGCAGGGCCCGAGCCTGCTCTGACTAGTCCTGTTTACAGTCAAGATGCACACCCAGATATTTGTAGGTGTTAACAACCTCGATGCTCTCTCCGTCGATCCTGTTAAAGTCAATGATCATCTCCTTGGTCTTGTAGGAGTTCAGAACCAGACCGTTGTCTCTGCTCCATGCGGTGAATGTTACTAATGTTACGTTTCTGCGTATTAATTTGGTTTATTTATACACCTTATAATAAATTAGCCCAAATATTTCATGTGAAAGCTTTCCAGTCTGCAGGTTTGATAGGAATTAATGGCAGTTCTCAGCCTAAGAAACCCCTTAAACCCTTGCAGGCTTTCAGGGGAATGACCTGCAGTGTATCAGGGGAAAGCATTAGGAACTGGAGTCAGTAAATTCCTCCTCCAGCACAATAGCCGAGGCCCTCCCGCTCCCACAGCCACTGTAATAGACTGGATTAGACCACCTGGACTGGTATTAGGAGGGGGAGTAATCCATCTCGCCCCCCGTCAGCATCCACATTTCCACCTGCAATTTGGCATTGCCCGTGAATGCCAGTCATTAAGATGGCTGCACAAAGCCCGCTCCTCCTTCTTTCCCAATGGGTTTTCACATATAAAGCAAGCATTGTTTTAAATGCAAGTGGTTCCACTGAGCTTCCATTCATTCACCGCTGTGGTTGGTACGCTGCCAGAGGAGAAATATGATAAATGTTTCTAATGCCACCTGTTTGGGAAAGTTGGGACTCTCCCTCCCCGCCCTCACGTACCTCTATTCCTCATACACCAGCAGGTGGAAAGGAATAAACCACTATTAGGTTACGATATGCGTTTGTTAAGCGCAGGTATTGAAGAGTAATACACCCTTCTTCTGTTTTTTCCTCCCTCTCTTTCAGGTGTGCCAGAAAGGAGAAATGTGAGCGCTCATCAGAACCGAGGCGCTTTGCTTCGGACATCAAGCAGTGTGTACGTCTCAGTGTCCACCCGAGCAACATATCAGTGTCCCAGTTCAGTGTCACGGTAAGTGGAGAAAAACACAAAGCGGGAGTGTCATGTATTTCTAACACATCGTTTGGATTGTTGGAGTCTTAAAATGTTTTTTTTACAAGATCTTTTACAACAATTAAAATATGGTAACCATGGAAACAAAAAATGACCCGTCCTACTAGTTTTAAAATTTAAAGCGTAAAGATATGAATATCTAGGACGGTGCATCGATCCGTCGTGGTAAAAAGAGAGCTGAGCCGAAAAACAAAGATCTGAATTTACAAGTCAATCTATGTTCCTACCCTCACCATGGTAACCAGGATCTACGTTCCTACCCTCACCATGGTAACCAGGATCTACGTTCCTACCCTCACCATGGTAACCGGGATCTACGTTCCTACCCTCACCATGGTAACCGGGATCTACGTTCCTACCCTCACCATGGTAACCAGGATCTACGTTCCTACCCTCACCATGGTAACCAGGATCTACGTTCCTACCCTCACCATGGTAACCGGGATCTACGTTCCTACCCTCACCATGGTAACCAGGATCTACGTTCCTACCCTCACCATGGTAACCGGGATCTACGTTCCTACCCTCACCATGGTAACCGGGATCTACGTTCCTACCCTCACCATGGTAACCAGGATCTACGTTCCTACCCTCACCATGGTAACCAGGATCTACGTTCCTACCCTCACCATGGTAACCAGGATCTACGTTCCTACCCTCACCATGGTAACCAGGATCTACATTCCTACCCTCACCATGGTAACCAGGATCTACGTTCCTACCCTCACCATGGTAACCAGGATTTACGTTCCTACTGTCACCATAATAACCAGCTTTGGATGGTGGCCGAAAGAATGAGATCACAGATACAAGCGGCTGAAATGAGATTCTTCCACAGGTTGGCTGGGCTTTTACTCTGAGATCGGGTGAGGAGCTCATCCAGGAGGAGCTTGGTGTCAAGCCGCTCCTCCTCTAGGTTGAGACGAGCCACATGGAGTTGTTTGGGCACGTCCCACCGGGAGGAGACCAAGAGGCATAACCCGGACCTGCTGGAGAAACTATGTCTCACAGCTGGCCAGGGAATAACTCTGGATCCTTCCTAGTGAGCTGGAGGATGCAGCTGGGATGAGAGAAGTCCTGGCTTCCTGTCTGAGGCTGTTGCCCTGGCGACCCGTCCCCGGATGAGCAGAAAGGAACAAACATCTAGGATTGGATTTAATCTGACAAAGATCAGCAGTAAACTGATGTTTATTTACACAAACAAAAAAGACAAGAAACCCTTTTCTGTTTTAATGGCTTCAAAAATCTGATCAATACACTTGACAGTAAAAAAGAAGTCTGAGCTCGTATTTTGGCAGCTGTGCAGAGCGAAATGTCCAGGAGGTAAAAGTGGCACAATTGGCAGCCGACACAGCTGAGCTCCATTGGATCCTGTTAATGACGCCTAGCATGTGTTTGGAGAGTTTTTCACAAGTACAAACAAGAAGTTGTGAGGTCAGAGTTTGAAGAATGCACGTTGGCAGGCGGGATTAGGGCGTTAACACGGTTTACTCATTAGGAGTTACAACATAATTGGATCGTGTTAAAACTTCACAGAGTGATTTTGTCAACGTGCCAGATGAGATTTTCTCACTTCCAGCATTTTCACTTATCGTTAAGTGGAAGAAAATAGTTTCTTAATGACCACAAATGGAGGAAATGTTTAATGAGTCAATACAAATTTAAGTTTGACCAAATTAAAGTGTAACTAACTCCGCTCTAAGAAGGAAACTATGCCTCCAGACCCCGAAAGAGGGAGGTGGTGTGGTCACTGTGCTGACATGGGCGGTAACCAGAGGGATGCCAGCTTTGTTACAGGTCGCTCTATTAAGGTGGCTGCCCAACATTTCAATATCAAACTTGGTGTCTTCTCCAAGAACCCTAGACGTGAACTCAGTGGGAATTGAACTCGCGCACTTGGTTAACATGGTAGGGGTAGGAACGTAGATCCTGGTTACCATGGTGAGGGTAGGAACGTAGATCCTGGTTACCATGGTGAGGGTAGGAACGTAGATCCTGGTTACCATGGTGAGGGTAGGAACGTAGATCCTGGTTACCATGGTGAGGGTAGGAACGTAGATCCTGGTTACCATGGTGAGGGTAGGAACGTAGATCCTGGTTACCGTGGTGAGGGTAGGAACGTAGATCCTGGTTACCATGGTGAGGGTAGGAACGTAGATCCTGGTTACCGTGGTGAGGGTAGGAACGTAGATCCTGGTTACCGTGGTGAGGGTAGGAACGTAGATCCTGGTTACCGTGGTGAGGGTAGGAACGTAGATCCTGGTTACCGTGGTGAGGGTAGGAACGTAGATCCTGGTTACCGTGGTGAGGGTAGGAACGTAGATCCTGGTTACCATGGTGAGGGTAGGAACGTAGATCCTGGTTACCATGGTGAGGGTAGGAACGTAGATCCTGGTTACCATGGCGAGGGTAGGAACGTAGATCCTGGTTACCATGGTGAGGGTAGGAACGTAGATCCTGGTTACCATGGTGAGGGTAGGAATGTAGATCCTGGTTACCATGGTGAGAGTAGGAAGGTAGATCCTGGTTACCATGGTAAGGGTAGGAACATAGATCCTGGTTACCATGGTGAGGGTAGGAACAACAATCTACTTTTAAATCCAGAGCTTTGCTTTTTGGCTCAGCTCTTTCTTTACCCCAACAGACCAATGCATCGTCCGAGTTATTGCTGACGCTGCACCATTCCGCCTGTCTATTTCCCCGCTCCATCCCTCCCACACTCGTGAACACATGTGTGTATAGTATATTTATTACCAGTTTTCACCATCGACGTTCAACCTTAACCCCTTATGTATGATGTCAGCTTTCATTTTTATTACCTATTTATAGGTTGTTTTAAAACAGCTTTGAATCTCATAAACTTTAAGGCGTTTGAACGTCTTTTTCAATTTTCTGGAGTAAAAAAAGAAAGACTGTTCTCCTCTTGTACACAGAAGGTCACACGCGAGCTGGTGATTTTCAGAGATGCAGTAATAATATTCATGGAAGTCTATGTGTGATGTTGCAGAGTGTTTAACCTTTCAGCACACATTTGCCATCTTGTTAGATTCTGGGCAGAAGTTTGTCATTCTGACTGGTCCCTGCATGACCTTTGATTTATTAAATGTTTGGAAAGATGCAGCACGGGATTGTTTAGAGGAAGAATACAAACTACTGCTCACAGGATCAAAGTCTTCTTTACCATACTTCTACATATTTGTGTTTAAAGCCAGTTAGTTTCCCTTATTCTAACCAAACCTCCCGCATCGTCTACCTCATACCCTCCTTTTTGGTCTCCCTCTTGGACTCCTGCCTACCAGTTCCAAACTCAGCATCCTTCTGCACTGGCTACACAGAAAACGGTGATGAAACTTTTGGCTTCAACGGATACAATTTTGAGCTGGTTTCTCTCAGAGTCAGGGTGCGAGCTGGACGTAGCACCTAAACAAGCAAACGGTATCTGTGGCTAAAAACATCATAGATATGTACTCTCTCTCTCTCCTCTGTACATGTCCAAACCATCTCAGTCTGACCTCTCTGACTTTAAAATCTCTAACATGTGCTGTTCCTCTGATCCTGTCCATCCTGGTCACTCCCAAAGAGATCCTCAGCATCTTCATCTCTGCTACAAACATCTCTGTTTCCTGTCTTTTCCTCAGTGACACTGTCTCTAGACCAATCAGCATGGCTGCTCTCACCACACTGTCTCTAGACCAATCAGCATGGCCGCTCTCACCACACTGTCTCTAGACCAATCAGCATGGCCGCTCACACCACACTGTCTCTAGACCAATCAGCATGGCCACTCTCACCACACTGTCTCTAGACCAATCAGCATGGCCGCTCTCACCACACTGTCTCTAGACCAATCAGCATGGCCGCTCTCACCACACTGTCTCTAGACCAATCAGCATGGCCACTCTCACCACACCTTCTCTAGACCAATCAGCATGGCCGCTATCACCACGGTTTTTCCTTTCATTTTATCTGAAACTTTTCTATCACACATCACACCTGATACTTTTCTCCACCCGTTCCAGCCTGCCTGCACACGCTTCTTCACCTCTTATACTGTACTTAACTCATATAATACGATGGTTTGATAACCATTAAATAGTTATTGAGGGGTTGATTGATGCAGATGGAGCACTACGGAAGGTCTGGGTGGTCCTGCTGCCTAAGTCCAGATTAGAATCAAGAAGTTATTGATTGTAATAAAATATATTTTAGGACATTTTTGGACAGTCTGGCTGTCTGAGCAGCCTCACATCTGGTCACAAATGGCTATAGTTTTTTTAACAGACTCCATGATGCTTTGTGTGTGTGTTCCTTTGGCTTCGATGGAGGTTTTATGTGCATGTTTTTCATATTCATGCTGCATCGCCACGTCTTGATGTATGCAGAACTACTTCAAACAGATTTAAAAAAAAAACCTCCAGGTCCGTCTTTTTCCTGCTTAAAAGGAAACCTAACTAAAAGGAAGAGATTAAGGTGAGGAGTAGAATGTAAGAGATAGGAGCCAACACGTCCACTGTCCATTCTGTGTAAGATGTGTAGCTGCTTTCTTTTCATTAAACAGCAATATAAAAACGGAGCGGGTCAGCCCTTCTCGGCTGCTGAGGCAGCTTTTAGCATCACATCACCAGTGAACTTCTGACTACGCTTCAAATCAATGCTTTAGACCAAGGTCCCTCTGCAGACACGGCTTTCTATCAGTATGCATATTCTGGTCCTGACCCCTCTCTACCGTCTTTCAGATGCTCCTCTTCTTTTTATTCAAGGAAAGTTCTCTCCCTCTCTCTTTCTCTCTTTTTTTCTCCTTCTTTACCTGAGGCCATTTTTCCCGAGGTGCCGTGGGAGCTTACACAGCATTTTCAGAAGAAGGAGAGAAATTTGCATTCCTTATTTCTTGAAGAGCTCTCTTTTGCTCGGCTGTCCAGCAGCTTGTAAGCCTGCTATTTTCTGTTCTCCTTTTATGTTCACTGCTTCATTGACTGACCTAAATCCTCCTGGTAGATCTGTTCTCCTCTCACCCAGAGGATGTGGGCCCGATACCAATCTTACATTAACTACAGAGCTCTGCTTGGAGGAATGTCACAGTGGGAGCTGCAGGAGATGAGAATGTCCTGTCAATCTCAGATGGAAACAAGAACTTCAACTCAAGGAAATTTTTAAAATTTATTAGTGGAATTTAATCATTTGAGTGTCATTTTTTTTGCTTTTTAGAAAATTACTTTTTCCACAATAAATTAAATACTCTAATAATGATTTCAATTATTCCTACTAGTGTTCCGTCTTCCGCTCATCCGGGGACGGGTCGCGGGGGCACAGTGGTGGATGAAGTACTCACTTTTTGTACTAAAGTAAAAGTACCAATAAAAAAAATCTACTTAAGTAAAAGTACAAAAGTAATTGGTGTAAGTTTTACTTTTTAAGTAAAAAGTAAAAGTATTCGATCATAATTCAAATGTTATTTTTTGTGCTATAGGGTGTCACCATGGTAACCAGGATAAATACTCTGCAGGGGTGTGACACCCCCTCTCCCGCCTCTTTTGGTCCACAAAAAAAATAAAAAAATAAAAGGAAAGGGGACAAGTCAAGCTATCCTCTTAAAGGGCCAGCGTATGGGCTCCAAAATGGAGGAAAATGACACTTATTTTTTAAAATGTTTTGGGGGGGAGGCCCCCAGTCACTATATATTGGCTTAGTCAAAGCCCCACGCCCCTTTGGAAAATTCTAGCTCCGCCCCTGCTCTATGTAATGATGGCTCAACTTTTTATTTAGAAGTAAAAACAATGAACAACGATCTTCTGACTCTTTTTAATTTGTACTATATTTGATGTTTGGTTTTTGAATGAATGCGGAAAATGTTTCTCGATTCATGACTTCTTCTCCCGATCAACTGCTTCTTTTGATTTTGGCGATGCGGCTTCAAGATGCGCTAAAAAAAAAAATCCTGTGTATTTTTAAAATTCCAGAACGAAAATGTAACAAAAATGTAAAACACACTTTTAAAAAGTAGCGAAGTAAAAGTACAGATATTTGCTCTAAAAATGTAGTACAAGTACCGGTCTTAAATTTTACTTAATTAAAGTACAGATACACAATTTATACTTAAGTACTGTAACGAAGTACATTTACTTTGTTACGTTCCACCACTGCGGGGGTAACAGCCTCAGACAGAAAGCCCAGGCTTCTCTCACCCAAGCTGCATCCTCCAGCTCACCCTGAAGGATCCCAAGTCGTTCCCCGGCCAGCTGTGAGATATAGTCTCTTCATAGTTTGCCACTTGGTCTCCTCCCGGTGGGACGTGCCCGAAACACCTCACCAGCAAGGCTCAGGCTCCTCTCGACCTGGAGGAAGAGCGGCTCGACACGAGCTCCTCCCGGATGGCAGAGCTCCTCACCCGATCTCTGAGTGAGAGCCCAGCCACCCTCATTTCAGCCGCTTGTATCCCCAATCTCATTCTTTCCTACCGGTTTTGGTCTCCAGATCGACTCAAACGGATCTCCTGATGGTTTCTGTCCTGATGGTTTCTGTTCTATAATAAAAAAAAAACAAACAAGTTATATGAACAATCTTTATCATCATTTTTGTAGTTTAATAAACCTAATGTATTAAAATAGAGATTAAATGACATTAAAATGATCTGCAGACATGTTTGAGTGTAATTAACCACTCCTTTTCTCTTTCAGCTGGTGTTAGAAGCCCACAATGTACCAGAACTTTCAGCGGGTGTAAACTGCACCTTTGAGGACCTGGCTGAGATGAACGGCTTGGTGGAGGGAAACCGGATCAAATGCTTCTCTCCTGCTGAGAAGGAAATGCCACGTATCATCGTCAATAAAGGTAACAAAGTAGCACCAAAATAAAAAATTCTGAATGAATCTCAGTTATAAAATAAAACCATCTGCTCCCGGCCGGCAAAGATTTACACCAACATCACTGACCGTTAGAGGTGTAAACAGTCACCTGCAAACCACAAACACATGTTCTGGTCCTGACCAACTCTGGTGAACTTCTGGCGTCAAATCTTTGAAACACTCACAATAGTGCTCAAAATTAAACTTGATCCTGACCCGCTTACAGTGCTGTTTGGCTCTCCTCCCTTACATTACCCTATCTGACCAAGTCATAGTCTTCTCAACTCTACTGGCCCGGCGTCTGATTCTGCTAAAGTGGAAGCACGCAATGCCCCCATGTCACAACAGCTGGTTGAGAGAAATTCTCTCCCACATCGGTCTTGAGAAGAACTTATCCTCGAGGCTGGAGCGATACATTTAACACGACCTGGAAGCCTTTTATTGAACACTTACACAGCATTTCCATACATCCAGAAAGTGAGTGATGCCCTGTCTCCACCCCTCTCTTCTTCCTTTTTTTTTCTTCCTCCCTCCCATTAGGGGTGTGCGATACCGCAAGTTTTGGTATCAATCCGATACCAAGTAAACACCAGACCAATATCGCCGATATTGATACCGATATTTAAATTTTTTAAATGACTATTTTTGCATCTAAGGTTTGGGTCATATATATAGTATGACCAAGTATATGTATAAACACAGGTTGGTAGGTAGATCCATAGAAGTGTCCAGTTGCAAACAAATGTTAACTAATGATAAAGCTGATTATGTTGTACTTTCACAATGTGGTGGAAAACAGCCTCGGTGGAAGAAAAAGTCAACTGCTTTCTTTACATGTTTATTGCATAGATCACATGTGCACAGGTGAAAAGCTTGAGAGATCTCTTTCCTAAGTTTCTGATTCTACAACATTTAATGCATTGCTGTACTGAAGGTTTAACCTCCCCCTGGATAGTTCAACTTGAGTTCAGAGCCATCTCGGTCTTGAAGTAAGATAAGACACTGGGGGGATGGAGATGGTGCCAGCCTGTTCCCTCACACTCCCTAAGACACCTGGAGTCCAGTAACAGAGAAACACAGCATCATTGTTACACCCTTATAATAAACTAAAATGTCCTGTATCTTAATAATCAATTAATAATATTTGCTAAACACTACTGCTTATATTTTCCATTACAACAATTAAAATTGGAGCGTCTCTGTTAATGAGCGCTGCCTCTGAGAAACAGAAGGGGTCAGGGTTTTCTCCTCCGTTTCTGAAGTTTTTCTTTGGGGTGATTCTTTAATATATTTAACAGCCTTTCTACACATGGTGCGGGTAGCCTCAAAGTACAGCCACACGCTAAGTCTCTTTTTTCCATCTCTCTACTTTTACCCACTTGCGTTTTTTTTTTTTTTTTTTTGTCTTCTGGCCCCGAGTCGCTAAGTCATGTGACAAGTCAAAGCCAATGAGAGGAGGGAGGGGGCGGGGCCGCCTCGCTTTAGCATACAGGCGCGACACACAGTGTTTACGCATATTTTGCAGACAGATAAGTTAGGTTAACTTTTTGAGAAAAAAAAAAAAAAAAACAGAAGCAAAGTGCCAGGGTATCTCCGGACCGTGATCTCCAGCTCTCGCTGGATCGATTTGCTGCCGAGCGTGAAGCGGCCGGGATGGGAATTAGCGCCTCCAAATCCGAGACCATGGTCCTCACCCGGAAAAGGGTGGAATGCCCCTGCGGGTCAGGGACAGGTTCCTGCCCCAAGCGGAGGAGTTTAAGTATCTCGGGGTCTTGTTCACGAGTGGGGGAAGGATGGAGCGGGAGATCGACAGGCGGATCGGTGCGGCATCAGCAATAATTAGGACGCTGCATCGGTCCGTCGTGGTAAAGAGAGAGCTGAACCGAAAAGCAAAGCTCTCGATTTACAAGTCGATCTACGTTCCAACCCTCACCATGGTAACCAGGATCTACATTCCTACCCTCACCATGGTAACCAGGATCTACGTTCCTACCCTCAACATGGTAACCAGGATCTACGTTCCTACCCTCACCATGGTAACCAGGATCTACAATTCCTACCCTCACCATGGTAACCAGGATCTATGTTCCTACCCTCAACATGGTAACCAGGATCTACGTTCCTACCCTCACCATGGTAACCAGGATCTACGTTCCTACCCTCACCATGGTAACCAGGATCTACGTTCCTACCCTCACCATGGTAACCAGGATCTACGTTCCTACCCTCACCATGGTAACCAGGATCTATGTTCCTACCCTCACCATGGTAACCAGGATCTACGTTCCTACCCTCACCATGGTAACCAGGATCTACGTTCCTACCCTCACCATGGTAACCAGGATCTACGTTCCTACCCTCACCATGGTAACCAGGATCTACGTTCCTACCCACATGATAACCAGCTGTGGGTGGTGAGCGAAAGGATATGATTGTTGATACAAGCGGCCAAAATGAGCTTCCTCCGCAGGGTGGTTGGTCTCTCACTCAGAGATTGGGTGAGGAGCTCTGCCATCCGGGAGGAGCTCGGTGTCGAACCGCTCCTCCTCCAGGTTGAGAGGAGCCAGATGGGGTGGTTCAAACATCTGGTCAGGATGCCCTCCGAGCGCCTTGCTGGTGAGGTGTTTCGGGTATATCCCACTGGGCGGAGACCAAAAGGCAGACCCCGGCCCCGCAGGAGAGACTATGTCTCACAGCTGGTCGGGGAACGACTCGGATCCTTCTGGATGAGCTGGAGGATGCAGCCGGGAAGAGAGAAGCCTGGGCTTCCCGTTTGAGGCCGTTGCCTCCACGACCTGGCTCCGGATGAGCGGAAGACAACAGAACAGAACGGCTGTCGCATACTGCAATGATCCCATTGTGGGACAAATAATGGTTTTCTTGATTTTTGAATTAAAAAAAAACAGCTTATCTTGTGTTTCTTACAGGCGACCATCAGATTGTTCAACTGTATCTCAAGTCTAAAGAAACCGGCCTGGCGTTCGCAAACACAAGTTTTGTTTTCTACAACTGCAGTGTCCACAAATCGTAAGTGAACCTCGTTCAGTTATCCCACTTAGAAATATTCCATTTCCTTTTTGTGTAGAGATTTATTGCTGTTTTTTTTCCAGGTGTCTTTCTTGTGTGGACAGTCCGTATCAGTGCTATTGGTGTAAATACAGACATGACTGCACCCACGACCCTCGCACATGCTCCTTCCAGGAGGGCCGGGTCAAGAAAAATGAGGTAGGGGTCTAAACATGCTTCGATCTGAGTGGTACTGTGATTCTGGTTCATCTCCACATAATGATGAAGTAGAGATCCTCTCCCAGAACCAACATGAGAGGTCCCTCTTAAGGCGGACCTTCAATCAGTGGTCCATTTGAGAGCTTTTTTTATATAGAAGGCACATAAAAAGACACTGCATCCACTAGATCAGGGGTCCCCAACCTTTTCTGCATCAGCCTGAAAAAATGTTTTTTTTTTTTTATCAATAATAATCCACTTTGTTTTCACAAGAAAATTTATTAGCAGCGTCTTTATAACATGGAAACATTCTCTCTGCTCGAACGCACTCCGGTTGCTATGGTAACTCCCCTTAGAGAAGAAGCTTCCTATAGATCATTGTTGTTTTGGCAGCCATCTAGTTTTAGTCTTTGTCTTTGGAACGAAAATTAATTTAAGTTTTAGTCACATTTTTGTCAACAAAAACCCAAAAGAGTTTTCGTCTAGTTTTCGTCAGGAAGACTTAGAACGTTTTTATTCTTGTTTTAGTGTAAAAAAAAAAAAGTCTTACTTTAACAATCGTGTTTTTATTACTGAGAAGGATGCAGGTAATTCGTTTAAAAAAAAAAAAAACCCTTCCGAGCTTTAATTTGCACAAAACAGAAAACATTGTAAAACAATGTAAAATAAATAGAAATTCTTCAGTGAGGAACGTTGTAACTTATGAATACTTAAAAATGACACCTCTTAAAAACTCCTGTAAACAACCGTAATTTCACGACCATAAGATGCACCTAAAAGTCTCAAATTTTCTTCAAAATGAGCGGTGCGCCCTATCTGATTTGTGATTGGTGGACGTATTAGAGAACCATCAGGCGGATGCAGTTGAGAACATGAGAATGTTAAAGGGTGAAGTGTGTGTGTGGATTATGTATAAAAGAACAGGTGTGTGCTTTATGCAGCAACACTGAAAATGGAAAAGAGACACGCTTATGAAGCTCAGTTTAAACTGATGGCAATCAGCTGCGCCGGGCGAGTTACGCCACAGTTTGCCAGTGGATTGTAGATGCTTGGGCTAACGTGTCTGCTGGCATTGTTGTCCGAGCGCCAACAAGCTGGCATTAGCTTGAAGTTAACATGCTGTTTAAAAATATGTAGAAAACTTTAAGTTTCTGACCATCAAGCTCCTTTGTTGCTGTTTTCACCATGGTTTGTGACTGTCTCGTGGCTGCAGGTATTTGTGTAGACGGTGTGAACGTGCAGCATTGTAGGTGGCGTGCCGCTGTGAGAGACAGATGCAGTCGCAGACAGAAATGTGAAAGTCTGACATCTATTTTGTTACATGTTCGTCTCGTCAACAGAAACTTGCAAACGTCTCGTCATATTGTCATAACCAAAAAGTCGCATTTATTTTGTCATCAAGTCTGTGTAGTCCCTCATTCATTCAGGAGTGATCCATAGTAGAAAAAGTTTCAAAAAAGTCTTCTGGAGAGTTTAATTCTTGATCGAGACGTTTCGACTTCCATCCGGAAATCATTTTCAATCTGAATGAAATGGACTGAAACCTGGATCTATTTATACTAACCTGAGTAAAAGGTAATAAAATAGTAAAGGAGGGCTCGACCAATGAGCCTGTGTTACCTATGATGGCCGTGAATGGTTCCTATTGTAGCCACAGACCAGTAAAAGAACCCTATTATAATAATGCTAAAAGCCTAGTGAATAGAAATACCTGCTAACGAGAGGCGTGAAACTGGGTCACGAGGTTTCATCTTTAGTCAATGGCTTCAAAAGGCTGCTGTAAATACCGGGCAGAATGTATCTAACGCCTCCACTCTGATTCAGTGATGGACTCTCTTTCATCACAAAGATGGCTTCTTTCACCCCTCTTTCAAACCATCCTTTCTCTCTACTTAGAATCTTCACCTCGCTGTCCTCAAAAGTGTGTTTGGTGGATTTAAGATGCAGATGTACAGCAGACTGTGGACCACTTGAGGCTAAAAGCCTCTTTTCAAGAATTGAACTGTCCAGAAGACTTTTTTGAAACTTTTTCTACTTATTTTGTTATCGTTACGTCATTGTCATCAAAAAACGCTTCGTCAACTAAATCATTTCGTTGTTGTCATCGTTGACAAAAACAACTCTGCTATAGATCTTTGTTTTTTTAATCATTTTGCTGGTTTAGGGGTTTAAATTAAACGGGATGACGCGTCAAAGATGATTCATTGATGGATGATAGGAAGAAGATCCGGTGACTTTTCAAAATAAAACATCCGTAGCCACAATGAACCAGTATTGATCCATACATGAGGCCTTTTAAAGGCCTCTTAATGTGGAAAATACGGTAATTTTGCAACTATATGTTTGAAGAATTAAGCAGATGGGCTTCATCCAGATGTGGAAATAAGTCGTATTTCATCAGTTGTAAAGTCTGTAACACTTCCTCGCTTTAGTCAGTCTGTTTGCTTTGAGCCAGCTGAGTTATTATACATGATAAAATAAATTGAGGGGAAATGTTTGGCTGTGTGAGACTAATAGCTTATGTTGGAGATTTCACAGGCAAAGAGAGTTGTGTTAAAAGGACCAAGGCACCTTTCAGCGGTGGTGTTCCATCTGGCAGCGGGTCCCCTGGCACGTCTCGCACTTGACTGCACATCAAAGGGCAGCGAAAGCTAATAAAACTGAGTCATTTCCACATGCCCGGCCCAATTCCCTGCAACAGCTTAGTCTTTGTGAATTATCAATAATATTGGCAGTGAGTTCTATTCCCGTCGAAGCTGAGCCCGCTGTAATTGGGGTGCACAGCTATAGAGGGCAGGCCCGTATCTGGACCGGGCGTTTTTGCTGAATAGCCTGATCAAAGATCTTCCCAACGTAAAAGACATGTGAGGATATCTTCTCTATTTATTCCTGTTCGGTCAATCCCAAATGGATTTAAGCAGGGAGGGTCTTACTGGAAGTTTAGTGGCCTGTTAATCCTAGCCTGAGGTGAGCAACGATGGAGATCACTAGTGCTCATGTCTGTGTCGGCAGGCAGGGACAAGCTTAGCCAGATTGCTCCCTTTGATGAGCAGGCTGCTCTCAATTGTGTCATTTT
Source organism: Neostethus bicornis (assembly GCA_902685375.1). Classification (NCBI taxonomy): domain Eukaryota; kingdom Metazoa; phylum Chordata; class Actinopteri; order Atheriniformes; family Phallostethidae; genus Neostethus; species Neostethus bicornis. The sequence goes on along the minus strand of LR738562.1, from coordinate 2,475,298 downwards.
ACCCTTTTTTTTTTTGTCCTTTTTCAACCTCAACAGACTGTTTTACTTTCTTACTATTTCTTTATCCTGTCTTTTAGGTTCCAAACACACTTCTTTTCAGGTTTACTTTTGTAATTAGCCCGGACTTTACCGCCTAATATTGACTCTGTAATAATGAGAGAACGCTCCCCTATTGTGTCGCCTCTGAAAAGAAAACTATAAATAAAGTAAGGGATAAATTTTCATTAGCATATTAATGACATCTTTTTATGACATGTTGCAGAAAAAGCAGGTGCTAAGCAGACTTACTGACTTTAATTTGCTTTTAATTAACCCCTCAAATCCCAGGTTATGCATTTGCTGCCAGACGCAGTGATAAATTAATAGTTTAGGCACACATGTGTAAGCTTGAGAACATGCAGACCCATCAGAAATGGGGTTTTTCTACATTCAGATAAATGATTGGGTATCATTACAATTAAAGGATTTCAAGCAGTGATCTTAATAATCCTCCAACGCTATGTTCGTTTTTTAGGTCGGAGAGATCTTCCTACTAGTTGAGCTGATTGTTAGTATGCATCTCAGGGTGGAGGTGAAGCCAGACTCAGACTCCTAGTTAAAGCCTTTTTACTCATGCCAGCATTGATGTGGGCAAAAAGATCAGACATTTCTCTTGGCTAACAAAGACTGAGTTCCAGTTTGCCCTCAAACATCTCAAGGACTTTCCCATCCTAGTTTACAGACAGAAAGCAGACCTTCCCCGAGCGTGTAGGGTAAATTCTTTACAAACTTTTAGTTGCCTTAGGAGACCAAAAGCATACGTAGTCACAAAACCTTAAGATATTATTTGGTTTAAATGACTTAACATTAAACGTATAAAATGAAAACATCCACTTACGTAAATGTGGGTTAAAATTAATTCTATATTAACTGTTTTATGAGCATTTAAAAAATATTATATCCATTGCTTTATTTGAGCCATCGAAATTTTTGATTAAGTAGATAATGTAGATAACGCGGATTGGTGCGGCGTCAGCAATAACTAGGACGCTGCATTGGTCCGTGTGGTAAAAAGAGAGCTGAGCCGAAAAGCAAAGCTCTGGATTTACCAGTCGATCTACGTTCCTACCTTCACCATGGTAACCAGGATCTACGTTCCTACCCTCCACATGGTAACCAGGTTCTACGTTCCTACCCTCACCATGGTAACCAGGATCTACGGTCCTACCCTCCACATGGTAACCAGGTTCTACGTTCCTACCCTCACCATGGTAACCAGGTTCTACGTTCCTACCCTCACCATGGTAACCAGGTTCTACGTTCCTACCCTCGCCATGGTAACTAGGATCTACGTTCCGACCCTCACCATGGTAACCAGGATCTACGTTTCTACAAACCATTAAAATTTACTGCTATCCTCTTTTGGATTTACAAACACTCTTAATTAATTAACACCTCTGATTTAATTTAATTTTGTTTATCATTTTTTTCAAGTTTTTTAGGAGGAAAATTTAAAGTTTGAGGAGAAACAAGAAGCTTAATGGTGTTAAATTAGAGGAACAGAGAAAAGGGACGAGACCAGAGTGTGTGTGCGTGCGTGCGTGCGTGCGTGCGTGCGTGCGTGTGTGTGTGTGTGCTTTTAGAGGAGTGTATAAAAACTCAAGATGCTCTTCATCTTCACACCTTACACGACCATAATTACGGGTGGTTTTCTTTTTCACTATCACCCTCTCTTCTTTAGCTTCAAACTATGCCAAGGGCTTTTACATTCACAGCTCCCATTCTGCTTCCTACTCTCTGTCACTTCTCCTATCTCCACCCCTTCACACCTCCCACCAGCCTCTAATTATCAGATCTAAGTAGGTCCTGGAAAGAAAAAGAAGTCAGAAAAAAGTGGAGAAGAGAAGGAATCAGAATCAAGGTGAGAGAGAAATGAAAAGGGTCAGCTTGCTGAATAAATAATTGAACAAGCTTTGTGTGTGGGGATGTAAATGAAAAGAAAAACAAGCCACGAATGAGAGTGATCCATGTTCCTCAAAGGGATTTTATCCTTCCTCGTTCTTTAGTTCAGACCTCTGATTGCAGCATTGTCACTGAGGTTCACAAGCCCGACAGGTACACGGCTAAAGAAGCAGACATTATTCCGCTCAAAGAAAATGTCTTCGGTTCAAACAAAGCTGGAAAATAAAGCTTAAGAAAAAAATCCCTTTAAAAAAAAATCTACTCATATCTACATCTTTAGTTATATCAAACACAATAAAAATTTTTTGATCTGTCGTCTTCCGCTCATCTGTGGCCGGGTCGCAGGGGCAACAGCCTGAGACGGGAAGTCCAGGCTTCTCTCCCCCCAGCTGCATTCTCCAGCTCACCCGGAAGGATCCTGAGTTGTTCCCTGTCCAGCTGTGAGACATAGTCTCTCCAGCACGTCCGGGGTCTACCTCTTGGTCTCCTTCCGATGGGACGTGCCTAAAACACCTCACTAGCGAGGGAGGCATTCAGACCAGATGCCTGAACCACGCCATTTGGCTGCTCTCGACCTGGAGGAGGAGCAGCTCGACACCGAGCTCCTCCCGGATGGTAGAGCTCCTCACCCAATCTCTGAGTGAGAGCCCAGCCACCCTGCAGAGTAAGCTCATTTTGGCAGCTTATATCCGCAATCTCATTCTTTCGGTCACCACCCACAGCTGGTTACCATGGTGAGGGTAGGAACGTAGATCCTGGTTACCATGGTGAGGGTAGGAACGTAGATCCTGGTTACCATGGTGAGTGTAGGAACGTAGATCCTGGTTACCATGGTGAGTGTAGGAACGTAGATCCTGGTTACCATGGTGAGGGTAGGAACATAGATCCTGGTTACCATGGTAAGGGTTGGAACGTAGATCCTGGTTACCATGGTGAGTGTAGGAACGTAGATCCTGGTTACCATGGTGAGGGTGGGGACCGTAGATCCTGGTTACCATGGTGATGGTAGGAACGTAGATCCTGGTTACCATGGTGAGGGTAGGAACGTAGATCCTGGTTACCATGGTGAGGGTAGGAACATAGATCCTGGTTACCATGGTGAGGGTGGGGACCGTAGATCCTGGTTACCATGGTGAGGGTAGGAACGTAGATCCTGGTTACCATGGTGAGGGTAGGAACATAGATCCTGGTTACCATGGTGAGGGTGGGGACCGTAGATCCTGGTTACCATGGTGAGGGTAGGAACGTAGATCCTGGTTACCATGGTGAGGGTAGGAGCGTAGATCCTGGTTACCAGGGTGAGGGTAGGAACATAGATCCTGGTTTCCACGGTGAGGGTAGGAACGTAGATCTTGGTTACCATGGTGAGGGTAGGAACGTAGATCCTGGTTACCAGGGTGAGGGTAGGAGTGTAGATCAACAAAATAAATGTGTTTGCTTAAAAAAAAAAAAAAAAAAAGGATACTTTATTGTGTTTAAATAAAGAACTAATGTAATTTTCTTAGTTTTCAGCCCAGATTCCCCGCATGTGTGTGAATCTCTTCCCAAGTAAACAATGGGATATTGCTGTGTGCTCACTTTTAATGATGAATGATCATAAAGGAATCCAAATCTGAGGATCTAAGGGATTATGAAGTAATATCAGAAGGAATATTTTCTCTGCAGCAACGTCAAATAGGATTGTGTTTACAATGAAACAAATTCTCACCAAGAATAATTTCACTTAAAGGTCACAGTCAGTTTTATTAGTTGGAAACTGAAGCAGACGGTGACGTTTTCAGAGCACAGAAAAGGAATGGGTAATTTCCTTCAAAATTAAAAGCCAGTTATTTATGAACATATGGATTTGTGTCCAACCCAAAAGGCTTTTTTTTAGATTTAAAGAAGAGTAATGTGCTTGTAGTTTAGTTGGACTACAAGCGTTTACAGATGACATTGTGATCTGTAGTGAGAGGAGGGAAGAGGTGGAGGAAAAGCTGGAGACTAGAAAGAAGAGGAATGAAGATTAGTCAGAGTAAGAAAGAGTACATGTGTGTGAATGAGAGGAGTGATGTCACAGGGAGAAGAGATAAAGAAGGTGGAAGATTTTAAGTATCTAGGATCAACAGTCCAAAGCAATGGAGAGTGTGGAAAAGAGGTGAAGAAGCGTGTGCTGGCAGGCTGGAACGGATGGAGAAAAGTATCAGGTGTGATGTGTGACAGAAGAGTTTCAGATAAAATGAAACACAAAGTGTCCAAAAATGTGGTCAGAGCGGCCATGCTGATTGGTCTAGAGACAGTGTGGTGAGAGCGCCCATGCTGATTGGTCTAGAGACAGTGTGGTGAGAGCGGCCATGCTGATTGGTCTAGAGACAGTGTGGTGAGAGCGCCCATGCTGATTGGTCTAGAGACAGTGTGGTGAGAGCGGCCATGCTGATTGGTCTAGAGACAGTGTGGTGAGAGCCGCCATGCTGATTGGTCTAGAGACAGTGTGGTGAGACCCGCCATGCTGATTGGTCTAGAGACAGTGTGGTGAGAGCGGCCATGCTGATTGGTCTAGAGACAGTGTGGTGAGAGCGGCCATGCTGATTGGTCTAGAGACAGTGTGGTGAGACCCGCCATGCTGATTGGTCTAGAGACAGTGTGGTGAGAGCGGTCGTGCTGATTGGTCTAGAGACAGTGTGGTGAGAGCGGCCATGCTGATTGGTCTAGAGACAGTGTGGTGAGAGCGGCCATGCTGATTGGTCTAGAGACAGTGTGGTGAGAGCAGCCATGCTGATTGGTCTAGAGACAGTGTCACTGAGGAAAAGACAGGAAACAGAGATGTTTGTAGCAGAGATGAAGATGCTGAGGATCTCTCTAGGAGTGACCAGGATGGACAGGATCAGAGGAACAGCACATGTTAGAGGTTTTAAAGTCAGAGAGGCCAGACTGAGATGGTTTGGACATGTGCAGAGGAGAGAGAGAGAGGACATCAGAAGAAGGATGCTGGGTTTGGAACCACCAGGAAAGAGGACTAGAGGAAGACCAAAGAGGAGGTTCATGGATACAGTGAAGGAAGACATGAAGATAGTTGGTGTGACTGAAGAAGATGCAGCAGATAGAGTTAGATGGAAGAAACTGACTTGCTGTGGCGCCCCCTTAAGGAGACGCCGAAAGAAGAAGAGTAATTTGCTTGCAGTTTAGTATCAGCTAAGCATATTATTCCTTTTTTTTTCCATAATTTAAAGCCTCTGCTTTGCCATCTCACCTGTCATGGCATCTCTACATGCACAGGGATGTGTGGGATTACCGAGAAGCTGAAGGAATTCCAATGTTTTTCCCATTTGTGGAAACAAAGTAGGGAAAAATTGTGCCCATAAAACAAGAATAATAAATCTAGGATAACAGATTATTTGAATATTTCTTCTTATTCGTGCTTTTTGTTGCTTTATTTCTATATTTAAAGTTTTTAAACCTGAATAAAAGTGATTAATAAGGGATTCCATCTTTCTTTTCTCCTCCACTTATCTCCAGTCTCCAAATATGACCCTTTCCTGCTTAGGAAAATGAGATTTGGAATGGCAAACATGGTACATGCAGTCTGCCACCTCCTCTGCAGAACACTCTGTCATTTATCTATAATGACTTTGTGAATAGTGTCACCGGGTGCTCCTCTCTCTCTCCTCATCAACCGTTCACTCACTCGGTAACTCAGCCTAACCCAATCAAGTGGCTTTTAATGAACTTCAAACAAGTGTTATCACCTGGTTCACCGCCTGCTGTGCTCTGCTACCCCCCCATCCCGAGTGAAGAGGGCTCACCTTATCAGCTCTTCTCTTTACATTCCTTCCTTCTCTGTCTTTGACAAGCCAAAGCTTCTCCTGTCACATGTGCTTAATGGCATTTCTGCCTCCTTCAGTTCTTCTTTTCTTCTGTTTTTTTTTCCTTTTATTTTGCATATTTTGCCGTTTCTATTTGTTCCGTTCTGTTCCGTCGTCTTCCACTCATCCAGGGCCGGGTCGTGGGACAACAGCCTCAGACGGGAAACCCATGCTTCTCTCACCCCGGCTGCATCCTCCAGTTCACCTGGAAGGATCCCGAGTAGTTCCCCGGCCAGCTGTTAGACTGTCCAGCGGGTCTGTGGTCTGCCTCTTGGTCTCCTCCCGGTGGGACGTGACCGAAACACCTCACCAGCGAGGCGCTCCGGCGGAATCCTGACCAGATTCCCGAACCACCCCATCTGGCTCCTCTCGACCTGGAGGAGGAGTGGCCTGACACCGAGCTCCTCCCAGATGGCAGAGCTCTCTCTGAGTGAGAGCTCAGCCACCCGACGGAGGAAGCTCATTTCTGCCGCTTGTATCCGCGATCTCATTCTTTCGGTCACCACCCACAGCTGGTGACCATAGGTGAGGGTAGGAACGTAGATCCTAGTTGCCATGGTAAGGATAGGATCGTAGATCCTGGTCACCATGGTGAGGGTAGGAACATAGATCCTGGTTACCGTGGTGAGGGTAGGAACATAGATCCTGGTTACCATGGTGAGGGTAGGAACATAGATCCTGGTTACCATGGTGAGGGTAGGAACCTAGATCCTGGTTACCACGGTGAGGGTGGGAACGTAGATCCTGGTTACCATGGTGAGGGTAGGAACGTAGATACTGGTTACCATGGTGAGGGTAGGACATAGATCCTGGTTACCATGGTGAGGGTAGGAACGTAGATCCTGGTTACCATGGTGAGGGTAGGAACTTAGATCCTGGTTACCATGGTGAGGGTAGGAACGTAGATCCTGGTTACCATGGTGAGGGTAGTAAAGTAGATCCTGGTTACCATGGTGAGGGTAGTAAAGTAGATCCTGGTTACCATGGTGAGGGTAGGAACGTAGATCCTGGTTACCATGGTGAGGGTAGTGACGTAGATTCTGGTTACCATGGTGAGGGAGGAACGTAGATTGACTTGAAAATCCAGAGCTTTGCTTTTGGCTCAGCTCTCTCTTTACCACGACGGACTGATGCAGCGTCCTAGTTACTGCTGACACCGCACTGATCCGCCCGTCGATCTCCTGCTCCATCCTTTCCACACTCGTGAACAAGACCCAGAGATATTTAAACTCCTCCTCTTGGGGCAGGACCCTTTCCCTATTCTCTCACTTTTGTTTTCTATCCATCTTGTTCCTTCTCTCCACCTCGTTTTCTTTCTTACTCCTCTCTCTCTGAAAGAACATTTCCTCCATTTTTAACCATCGACTCACACCTGAACGATTTTGTGTTAATTTTAGACCTCTGATTGCAAAGTGATTCTTGGCTTCCTCATAGTTTCCCTCCCCCTGTGTCATTCATTCTTGTTTATTTACAACACAAGCAGGAATAAAGCGAATCTGGGAACCATCTGGGGTGTCTCCTCCACATAGAAATTCCAGAGCGGAGTGGAAAGAAAAATAAACACTTGATCATATCAGCTCAGGAGAAGTGGTTCAGGTTGTAATGTTGGTATAATTGGTACTTATTTCCCGTGGATAATGACACTAGAGTACTTTTTGATCTGGCTCTTTACTCGATGGTGTGAAAAGGTCCTGGGAAGTGGCACTGCTCATTCCAACTCAACAACAAAAGCTGAACAAATGAAAGCCTTAAACTCTGAAAAGCCAACGAATCAATGGTCCATCCAATAAAATTAAATAAACTAGCTCTTTTATTATGTTAATGATATGATTGGATGAGTGATTTTAAAGTGTCAGCTTTTAAACAGTTCATAGCTTTAAACTCTTAAAGTGAAAGTGACAGAGTGGGACAACAGATGGAGATATTCGATACGTAATGATGCCCAGATAAACACAACCATAATGCTCCCATCTTCTTCTTCTTTCATCATTCCCCTTCAGGGGTCGTCACAGCAAGTCAGTTTCTTCCATCTAGGCTTCTTTCCTGGTGGTTCCAAACCCAGCATCCTTCTTCTGATGTACTCTCTCTCTCTCCTCTGCACATGTCCAAACCATTTCAGTCTGGCCTCTCTGACTTTAAAACCTCTAACATGTGCTGTTCCTCTGATCCTGTCCATCCTGGTCACTCCCAGAGAGATCCTCAGCATCTTCATCTCTGATACAAACATCTCTGTTTCCTGTCTTTTTGTTAGTGGCACTGTCTCTAGACCAATCAGCATGGCCGCTCTCACCACACTGTCTCTAGACCAATCAGCATGGCCGCTCTCACCACACTTTCTCTAGACCAATCAGCATGGCCGCTCTCACCACACTGTCTCTAGACCAATCAGCATGGCCGCTCTCACCACACTGTCTCTAGACCAATCAGCATGGCCGCTCTCACCACACTGTCTCTAGACCAATCAGCATGGCCGCTCTCACCACACTGTCTCTAGACCAATCAGCATGGCCGCTCTCACCACACTGTCTCTAGACCAATCAGCATGGCCGCTCTCACCACACCGTCTCTGGACCAATCAGCATGGCCGCTCTCACCACACTGTCTCTAGACCAAACAGCATGGCCGCTCTCACCACACTGTCTCTAGACCAATCAGCATGGCCGCTCTCACCACACTGTCTCTAGACCAATCAGCATGGCCGCTCTCACCACACTGTCTCTAGACCAAACAGCATGGCCGCTCTCACCACACTGTCTCTAGACCAATCAGCATGGCCGCTCTCACCACACTGTCTCTAGACCAAACAGCATGGCCGCTCTCACCACACTGTCTCTAGACCAATCAGCATGGCCGCTCTCACCACACTGTCTCTAGACCAATCAGCATGGCCGCTCTCACCACACTGTCTCTAGACCAATCAGCATGGCCGCTCTCACCACACTGTCTCTAGACCAATCAGCATGGTCGCTCTCAGCACACTGTCTCTAGACCAATCAGCATGGCCGCTCTCACCACACTGTCTCTAGACCAATCAGCATGGCCGCTCTCACACGGTTTTCTACACTTTCCCTTTCATTTTAACTGAAACTCTTCTGTCACACATCACACCTGATACTTTTCTCCTGCCTGGAACCGTAATGCTCCCATAAGAAGAGAAATAAATAGTTTTCTACCACTACTATTGGACACGTTCATAACTCCTGCTGCAAAACTGAACCCTTTACACACGTATCAGGTGTGACGTAACGAGAGGCTGGACGATTTTAGCCAACCAAATTGAATTAATAAGGGATGAGGTGCTGAAGTGTGGCGGCAGGCTGACATCTTTTGGATATTTCTATTCCTGGAAGAGAAGAAACTGAGGAAACGGTGGACGAGGCAGGTCCAATCAGGTCTAACTGGAAGCCAACTCATACGTCGTCCTTGTGCCGTCAACATTTCCATGGGACTGTTTCCTTCCTACCCTGTAGGAACAAATGAGAATTGAAGTCTGACGTCATGTAATACTATAACACCATGTTTAACAGCCTAATGTTTGTCTTTCAAACGTATTGCATGAGGTTAGGAGTTTGTTTCCCACATTTGACTGTACTCTCTTGTCTCCCGTTCTAGGGGTGTCCTCAGTTGGAGCGTGCCAAGGAGATTCTCGTCCCCGTCAACGTGGTGAAGCCCATCACCCTGGAGGCTAAGAACCTCCCCCAGCCACAGTCTGGACAGCGAGGCTACGAGTGTTTGCTCACCATTCAGGGAAATGAGCACCGAGTTCCCGCCCTTCGCTTCAACAGCTCTTCTTTGCAGTGTCAAAACACATCGGTGAGGTCTTTGTTTTCACTCCACCTACACACAAATAGTCTGAAAGAAAAAAGCCAGTTTCTATTGAAGTGTTTGCTTTCATGCCCGATTCAAGCAAAAGCAGTTTGATCTTTAATCCTGGAGTTTTCTGAAATGAGACGATGACTTTGTCTCTACCGTCCCTTCATGGGACGAGTCGGCTTTGACAGCCCGCATAAAAACGTCTTTATTCTGTTCTGATACTAATCGTCTGTTGTTACAGTAGCTTCTTATCATCCTGTCTATCTTCATCTCTTCAAGTGTGTGTGTGTGTGTTCGTATCGGCTCGTCAGGAGGTCTTTAGGATCGTGTGTGTAATCACTTCACATCCCTAATATTTAACTTTGATTGAAGAAAACTGTCATTTTTTTCTATCAAAATTCCTCAATTCTGTTAGTTTGATTGAATCCATCTGAAAATAATCTCGTTCCACGTGTGTGTAAAACCACTTGATGATAGATTAAAAAAAAAAGACTTTCCTTCTCTCACATTCTCCAACCCATCTGTCTTTCCTTCTCCGGTTGCCACGGTGACAGTATTTCTACGATGGGATGGAGATGAGTAGTCTTCACGTGGAGCTGACCGTCATCTGGAACGGAGATTTCACCATCGACAACCCTTTCCACAACAAAGGTGAGCGGCGGACGCGGTGCGGGCGCCGTTGTGTTTAGATCTGCACAATTCCAGTTGAAGGCGTTCATTTTCTGTAACACACACTCAGTTAAACACACACAGCAAAGCAACTGCCTAGCCCTTGGAGCCTGTCTCCATGGAAACAGGGAGGGTGGAGGGGTGCGGGTGTTGCTAAGGTGAGGCATCCATTCCCTGATGTTGCGATGAACACATCCTCTCCTTCCTTTAGATCAGTTCAAATGTTTAACCAATAATAATTTCATTACATTTTTCTCCCTCCACGTCCGCCATCGTCTCCTGCTCGTTTCTGTGTCATGACGGTTCACTGCTCTATTTTTAATCACTCACCTGCTGATTTTGATTCAGTTTGGCCAGGGGTAAACATCAGCGTACTGGAGGTTGTCGTTTCCTGACAGAAACTTGGCAGACGCGGCGGAGTCTGGCTCGTTGAACGCTCTGCTAAAATGTGACTTATATGCCAAGATGGCACTGTGCTGCGAGGCAAAGTTTGTAAAGTGTTTGTGCCTGTTTGCACGAGCGTCAGAGTCAAACTGTCTTCAAAACGTCTCCTTGAGCATGAGTGCAAAATCAAAGGAGCATCAAAAGTAACAGAGTGGAGAAGATGCTTGAAATAAAGATGGCTCCTCAAACCTCCTCCTACCTTTGTTTGCCTGCGGGGGAAGCAGCTCCCAGGGCAGTTTTTTTTTTGATGGGCAGATCACACACGCGTCTAATGGCAATTAAAAAGAAAATGGTCGGTCTGTTTCCATGGTGATGATATGTTAAATGTGTGGTGGTGTGAGGAGAGATAGGAGGCAGTGGTGTGGGAATCTCACTGACAGGGTGGACGGAGATGATGATTGATGAAGTCATTAAAAGATTTGTTTTTATTTAGATGTCAATATTTTTCTGGTATTGGCAGCTTTATTTCCACCTCTTCATTCCAGTGGAGGAACGTAACGACGTAAATGTACTTCGTTAAAGGGTCCATCTCATGCAAAATAACTCTTTTCACATTGTATCCTCTGCACACACACACGTTTACAACATGCATTACAACATAGTTATGAAAATATATTGATTTGGTGGAGCGCAGTCACAGACCCGGAAATATGAAAGGCCGGGTATCGCTCATCCCCCCGCCCGTCCTGAGAAAGTACAAGCTCCGCCCTCTGCTCTCACTTAGCCGCTATTCTTCCGCCCATCTCTGAGCGGGAGGGGGAAGGCAGGCGTAAACCCGTGCGTAGCTACAAAAAGTGTGTTTCAAGCAAGAAAATAAAAAAGACGCAGAGCAGCGAACCAGCCTGTATATCGGACGTTGAAAGCGAGTTTGTGAGGGTGTAAGGCCGGAGTGGAGGTGGGTGAGGAGGGCGGGCGGGTGGTGAGGAGGGAGGGGGGGCGTGGCTACGTCAAATGCGTCATACTTTAGACATCTGCTCATTGGTTGTTTTGTCTGAGCGTTCCAGAAATCCACAGAAAAACGGGCTAAATCAATCTAGAAAGACACACACACACACACACACACACACACACACACACACACACATACAAGGCCCGGACATCACTCTTACAAGCTAGAAAACTCTGGAAAGTCCATTTTGCATGAGATGGGCCCTTTAAGTAAAAAAAAAAAAAATGTGTATCTGTATTTACTTAAGTAAAATTTGAGAACTTTACTTTTACTCCGCTACTTTTTAAAAGTGGGTTTTGCATTTTTTGTTACATTTTCTGTCAGCAATTTGAAAAATATACTGGTTTTTTTTAGCGCATCTTGAAGCTGCGTCGCCAAAATCAACCTGTAGAGAAAGCAGTTAATCGCCTGCTGTTTCCCAGAGGGAGAAGAAGTAATGAATCGAGGACCAATCAGAATCGAGAATAAACATTTTCCAGTCATTCAAAAAAAACTAACATGAAACATTAAAACAGAGTCAGAAGATCGTTTTTTTGTTGTGTTTACTTTTAAATAAAAAGTTGAGCCATCGTTACACAAAGCAGGAGCGAATCCAAAGATTTTCGAAAGGGGGTTTCGGAGGGGCGTGAGGTCATTGACAAAGCCAGTATAGTAGGACTGGGTTCCTCCCTCCCAGAACATTTTAAAAAATAAGAGTCATTTTCCTGCATTTTGGTGCCCGTGCGCTGGCCCTGCAAGGGGATAGCTTGACTAGTCCCCTTTCCTTTCTTCTTTTTTTTTGTGTGGAGGGACGGGGGTAGAAGGGAAGGGACGGGGAGGCACGCCCACGGTTTCTGGATCTGCCCCTGCAGAGTCTTTATGACCCTACAGCACAAAAAATAAAATTTGAATTATGGTCGAATACTTTTACTTTTTACTTAAAAAGTAAAATTTACACCAATTACTTTTGTACTTTTACTTAAGTACAAAAAGTGAGTACTTAATCCACCACTGCTTCATACTCATAGCGTTCTCCTTCTTTCCCACACAGTGACCCTTTACAAGTGTGACGCCCAGCGCGGAAGCTGCGGTTTATGTTTGAAGGCGCAGTCAAAGTACGGCTGTGTTTGGTGCAAAGGTGAGAGCCGCTGCACCCTCAAGCAACACTGCCAACACCCCGAGAACCAGTGGCTGGAGCATAACGGCATCAACAGTATGTGCATCAATCCTAAAATAACCCAGGTGAGAAATGCACCAATCAGGAGTAAAACGCTTGACCCAGAAACTCCATAAAAAAATGTTCCTTTATAGCTCTTCTACCCTTCAGGGGGCGCCACAGCAAGTCTGTTTCTTCCATCTAACCCTATCTGCTTCATCCTCTTCGGTCACACCAACTATCTTCATGTCTTCCTTCACTGTATCCATGAACCTCCTCTTTGGTCTTCCTCTAGTCCTCTTTCCTAGTGGTTCCAAACCCAGCATCCTTCTTCTGATGTACTCTCTCTCTCCTCTGCACATGTCCAAACCATCTCAGTCTGACCTCTCTGACTTTAAAACCTCTAACATGTGCTGTTCCTCTGATCCTGTCCATCCTGGTCACTCCCAGAGAGATCCTCAGCATCTTCATCTCTGCTACAAACATCTCTGCTTCCTGTCTTTTCCTCAGTGACACTGTCTCTAGACCAATCAGCATGGCCGCTCTCACCACACTGTCTCTAAACCAATCAGCATGGCCGCTCTCACCACACTGTCTCTAGACCAATCAGCATGGCCGCTCTCACCACACTGTCTCTAGACCAATCAGCATGGCCACTCTCACCACACTGTCTCTAGACCAATCAGCATGGCCGCTCTCACCACACTGTCTCTAGACCAATCAGCATGGCCGCTCTCACCACACTGTCTCTAGACCAATCAGCATGGCCGCTCTCACCACACTGTCTCTAGACCAATCAGCACGGCCGCTCTCACCACACTTTCTCTAGACCAATCAGCATGGCCGCTCTCACCACACTGTCTCTAGACCAATCAGCATGGCCGCTCTCACCACACTGTCTCTAGACCAATCAGCACGGCCGCTCTCACCACACTTTCTCTAGACCAATCAGCATGGCCGCTCTCACCACACTGTCTCTAGACCAATCAACATGGCCGCTCTCACCACACTGTCTCTAGACCAATCAGCACGGCCGCTCTCACCACACTTTCTCTAGACCAATCAGCATGGCCGCTCTCACCACACTGTCTCTAGACCAATCAGCATGGCCGCTCTCACCACGGTTTTGGACACTTTCCCTTTCATTTTATCTGAAAAACTTCTATCACAGATCACACCTGATACTTTTCTCCACCCGTTCCAGCCTGCCTGCACACTCTTCTTCACCTCTTTTCTCTCCATCGATCCTAAGTACATAAACTCCTCCCCCTTCTTTATCTCTTCTCCCTGTAACCTCACTCCTTGATTGCTCAGACCTTTAAAAAAAGAGCTTTCGGGAATCAGTATTTTTTTATAAGTGGACACAAAGACACTAAAAAAAACCTGAGAACAGATTTTTCTCACATCGGCAGGTTATCATTCATCTTCACAGATGTTCACAGGAGCGACCATTTAACCTGTCACCCCGAGAGCTCCACATGGGGTAAATGGACTTGACCTGTGCAGGATTAAATAAAGCAGGGCAGCTGCAGTTGGGACACGGGTCAGTGAGATGAAGGATAGCGAGGCCCACAGGAAAGATGACAGCAGCAACTTTACATAGAAAAAGAAAAGTGATGGATGAGTAGATAAAGATGGAATGAAGTCAGAGGAGGCTGAAAGATCTGGAGACCATTTACCTTATCGAATAGGTCAGCAATGAAAAGTGACTGACGTGTGCAGAGGTGAATAAGACTAAGAGGAGGAGGTTCAGTCCTAGTCCCACAACAGGGATGGAAACAGAGTATCTACTGTCGTTAGACAAGCTGAGATGTAACTGCATGAGCAGAAATACTATGCAAATTAGCAGAAATAATTTATGCAAATAAAGTATCATCTGTTCCGTCATCTTTTGCTCATCCGGGGCCGGGTCGCAGGGGCAACAGCCTCACACGGGAAGCCCAGGCTTCTCTCACCCCGGCTGCATCCTCCAGCTCACCCAGGAGTATCCTGAGTCGTTCCCCGGCCAGCTGTGAGACATAGTCTCTCCAGCGGGTCTGGGGTCTGCCTCTTGGTCTCCTCCCGGTGGGACGTGCCCAAAACACCTCATAAGCGAGGCGCTCGGGAGGCATCCTGACCAGATGCCCGAACCACCCCATCTGGCTCCGCTTGACCTGGAGGAGGAGCAGCTCGACACCGAGCTCCTCCCAGATGGCAGAGCTCCTCACCCGATCTCTGAGTGAGAGCCCAGCCACCCTGCGGAGGAAGCTCATTTCGGCCGCTTGTATCTGCTATCTCATTCTGTCACAGGTGAGGGTAGGAACGTAGATTCTGGTTACCATGGTGAGGGTAGGAACGTAGATTCTGGTTACCATGGTGAGGGTAGGAACGGAGATCCTGGTTACCATGGTGAGGGTGGGAACGTAGATCCTGGTTACCATGGTGAGGGTAGGAACATAGATCCTGGTTACCATGGTGAGGGTAGAAACATAGATCCTGGTTACCATGGTGAGGGTGGGAACATAGATCCTGGTTACCATGGTCAGGGTAGGAACGTAGATCCTGGTTACCATGGTGAGGGTAGGAATTTAGATCCTGGTTACCATGGTGAGGGTAGGAACGTAGATCCTGGTTACCATGGTGAGGGTAGGAACATAGATCCTGGTTACCATGGTGAGGGTAGGATCGTAGATCCTGGTTACCATGGTGAGGGTAGAAACATAGATCCTGGTTACCATGCTGAGGGTAGGAATTTAGATCCTGGTTACTATGGTGAGGGTAGGAACGTAGATCCTGGTTACCATGGTGAGGGTAGGAACGTAGATCCTGGTTACCATGGTGAGGGTAGGAACGTAGATCCTGGTTACCATGGTGAGGGTAGGAATTTAGATCCTAGTTACCATGGTGAGGGTAGGAACGCAGATCCTTGTTATCATGGTGAGGGTGGGAACGTAGATCCTGGTTAGCATGGTGAGGGTAGGAACCTAGATCCTGGTTACCATGGTGAGGGTAGGAACATAGATCCTGGTTACCATAGTGAGGGTAGGAACGGAGATCAGTTGCTGATCCGTCTGTCGATCCCCCGCCTCATCCTTCCACCACTCGTGAACAAGTCCCCGAGAAACTTAAACTCCTCCACTTGGGGAGCTGTTTAAGTTTAAGGGTCACCCTGACCCACTGACCCACCATCTGACCTGCATGGGGCGTTCCAAAAGGATGAAAAGTATCATTTATTGTAGAAGTTTTTCGCTAAGATCACGAATAATTTCTTTGACCTAATCAATAAAACTGTTAAAAGTCCGTTTTTGGACTCGTTAAATCTGTTTATTTCTCTTTACGGGCTCAGCTGTTTAGGGCTGAGAGTTTAGGATTTATTTAAGTAGACAGGTCTGTGTTTCTCACCGAGTCTCTGAGTCTGCAGAGGGAACATATTGCAGCCTGCTCACGTTCCCCATAAAACCTGTCAGCAGTGAGGAGTGAGGACTTTCCCAAGACAACCCGGACTTTAATGCAGTCTAATACGCTTCATTATAACGACATCTCCCATCAACAATATGAGCCGGAGAGACTCACAGAGAAGGATGAAAAGAGAAACGGGAGAACGGAAGGAGTGATTAAGTGTTTGCGTCTACCCGACCGTCAATTATCTTGTCAAAGTCACAAATCTAATCAACGCCTCATTTTATCCCTCCCTTCCTTTCACGCTAATGTTCTCGCTGCCCTTCCACGCCTCACTCTCTCTATTTAAGTTATTCCTTTTAAAGCACTGTGATTTTTGGGGTATTTGTGAGTGAAAAGGAAGCGTCTGCAATCTTTTAATTGCGTGCATTGTGGCTCTTTTTTTTCCCAAAAGGCTTTTTTTTTCATTAAGTTATCAGCAGGGAGTCGAATTAATCAGAGACACTGGAATATATGATAACGATATCTCCCACACGGCAGTCTCGGGACTTGTGCTGCGTGTGACCTGGCTTCAGCTTGCCTCTTTGATTTGATTGGTTATATTTTCTCCTTCAGCAATTTCAATTAGTCTTTTTTCCGTCCCTATGAAAAAATAATCAAATACTCAACTGAAAAGTCTTTGATGTGCTCACAGGAGGAGCATGTTATATCTGTCTGTGACAAAACCAGCTGTAAACTGGAAGATAAAGCTGTGTGCACTCGTTCATCACACTACCTATCAGGTGAAAAGCCCAGGAGAGGTCCTGTTGCCATATTCATATTAAAAAGAAAAAAAAGTGAAGCTTGGATCTGCCGACATTCAGCAGGACAAACAGGAACAGACCATCCTCTGCTAGTTTATCTAAAAAAAAAACAAGACTGATACACAATGGCACACAAGCCTGGAGGAACCCTAAAAATACATGTTAGATTAGGGATGGGCAAAGTATGGTCTGCGGGCCACATGCGGCCCGTTAAACGTTTTAATCTGGCCCGCCAAATTTGAAAAACTGAAATAAATAAGCCTTGTTAGTTTTGTTTTCCGTGCAGTTTTGATGTTTCGTCACTAGATGGTGCCAAAGATACAACAACACTGCTTCCATTAAAATGTGTGTGTCTCCGTGATGCCACCGTGCCAAAATAAACAGTGTGTACAGAGTTTGCCCACGCCTGTGTTAAATTAAGTAACCAAATTATCTACAAAAAGAAAAACTAAGATCTGAAGATATTTGATCATCTTTGTAAAAAGAAAGTTATTGATTTTTAGTTCATCTGAACGCGTTCACCTCGAGTTTCAGCCCATGTTTGGTTTTGTTTTCTCTTGTTTTGGAGCTCAAAATGTCCCATTTTTATCTAGATTTGATTGAAAACTTATAAAATGTCTCGGCTCGGTGTTGAGCCGCTGCTCCTCCAAGTCGAGAGAAGCCAGATGGGGTGGTTCAGCATCTGGTCAGGATGTCCCCCTGAGGTGTTTCGGGCACGTCCCACTGAGAGGAGACCAAGAGGCAGACCCCGGACCTGCTGTAGAGACTATGTCTCACAGCTGGCCAGGAAATGACTCGGGATCCTTCCAGGTGAGCTGGAGGATGCAGCCGGGATGAGAGAAGCCTGGGCTACCCGTCTGAGGCTGTTACCTCACGACAGAACGGAACAGAAAAATGTGATCAAAGTCATTTAACAGAATTTCTTTATCTACAGATGACTCCTCTCCGAGGCCCCAGAGAGGGTGGAACACGCGTCACCATCCGCGGTGACAACCTAGGACTGGACTTTCGAGAGATCCAGGGAAACGTGAAAGTGGCTGAAGTGGAGTGTACCCCGATCCGAGATGAATACATCCCTGCAGAGCAGTAGGTCCTATTTTATCATCTCATATAGTGACAGTTTTCATCTTCCTGCTGGAAGGTTTTAACAACCTCGTCCACACGTTCTGATAAATTCTAGTTGTTACATATTTTACCAAAGCTTGAAACCCCACCTCTGATCACGTTTATGTGTAAATTTTCACACAACGCGTTACCTCTTTGGACCCGAGGAATTCAAAGAGAAACCAAAATGTCAGCAGTGCATTACTTGAGACTTCCAGAGAGGAGTGACTATGTTAAAGCTTCACAGGAACATCTTCAGAAGCAGCTGCATTCGGTTCTGTGATAAACATTTTTTTGTAAATTTCCGGAGGTTAGATTTAGTTTAATCCAGAGGTTGAGTTTGGTACAGACGGCACACGTCTGTCCAATTAGTTTAAAGTTGGCTTATCATCAGAGCCAGGGCTCCGGCTCTCAAAGAAAGTTATGTGCCAGCGTTTTGTAAGCGGATGCTGACCCAGCAGAAGAAGCAGCTGCATTCCAGGTCAAACGTATGAAAGGACAGAATCTTCCTTTTTCTCCAACAAGTTGACTGGTGGAGGAGATGTTACTGCAGAGTGATCACAAAGATTCTAAGACCGATCTCAGATGGTTGAGTATAGTAAACTCTTGTTTTTCGCGGGGGTTACGTTCCAAAAAGAACCAGTGATAAGTAGAATCTGTCAAGTAGAAATCTTTTTTTTTTTCAATTATTATACAATTAAATACTCAATTATAAACTAAAAAGAAAGAACAAACTATTTTAAAGGGTCAAGAATTTGTTTCTCAAATAAAAGTACTTTAAGGATGGTTTTTTCAACCAATAACTTCTGTCGAAAAATAATTTTAATCATCAATGTAAACAGAAGGCTTCAAATTGCGGAGATTAGCCCCGCCCGTCGTCCCGCCCATAATCCCGCCCACCGCCCCGCCCATTGCCCCGCCCAACGCGACCTGATTAATTGGATTGAACGGGAAAAATTAAAAATATTATAAAAAAAAAAATACAAAGTACAGTCAGTCAGTCAGTCATCTTCTTATCCGTCTGTCCCTTTCGGGGTTGCAGTGGATCCCGGCTACAGTCGGACCAATAGGGACCCAGGTGTGTGTCACTGCTCTTCAGACTGAGCCGCTGCATCCTGACCCGCTCTGTAGGGTTTTCTTCTTTTAAAGGCCGCAGTGAACGCGCGGAATTTGCACGTGCTTAATGTAAACATGGCAAGCTGTTTTACGTACGTGTACAAACTGCAACGTTATTGACCGACAGGTAGAGACGAAGGAGTGACCAATCAGAATGCAGAACGCAATGCAAATCCAGGAAGTAGTGAAACCGTGCAAAGTAAACCGAGTTAAAGCGAGAGATCACTGTTTTTAAGAACATTCCTCTGTAGAAAAGAAAGACATTATGTGGTCTTATGATTGCGGTTGTGTTTTCCAGGATTGTGTGTGAAATGGGTAAAGCAGATCGGAGTCAGTATGGCGGCAATGCCCAGGTCTGCGTTGGACCCTGCAGACCTGAATATACTGCCAAATCCTCCCGGTTTTATTACTTTGTGGTAAGTGTCTTTATTTTACTTTTAAAGGTGAAAGGTTTGTTTGATCTAACTTATAATTATCATGTAAATCATACCACCTGTCAATGGTTGCCATGTTTTCTCACGTATGGTCTTAATATGTGTTGGTTACTTGGCAATGAAACCACTTGGCATCGTTTCTCATGTAACATCAGCTGAGTGGCAGTCACTAACGAGCACAGGATTAGATTAGAAATACTGATTTGAAAGTATTTTTAGATTAAAACTCATAAAAACACACATTCAGTGAGAGATGGACTCCGCCAAGGCTGCCCTTTGGCACCAATTCTGTTTCTTCACGTTTATGGACAGGATATCTACAGTAGGTGCAGCCGAGGGGTTGGAGGGATCCGGTTTGGTGACCTCAGGATCGGATTTCTGCTTTTTTTGGAAGACGTGGTCCTGTTGGCTTCATCGAACCAAACAGGATCTACGTTCCTACCCTTACCATGGTAACCAGGATCTACCTTCCTACCCTCACCATGGTAAACAGGATCTAGGTTCCTACCCTCACCATGGTAAACAGGATCTATGTTCCTACCCTCACCATGGTAACCAGGATCTACGTTCCTACCCTCACCATGGTAACCAGGATCTACCTTCCTACCCTCACCATGGTAACCAGGATCTACGTTCCTACCCTCACCATGGTAAACAGGATCTACGTTCCTACCCTCACCATGGTAACCAGGATCTCCGTTCCTACCCTAACCATGGTAACCAGGATCTATGTTCCTACCTTCACCATGGTAACTGTGATCTAGGTTCCTACCCTCCTCATGGTAACTGTGATCTAGGTTCCTACCCTCCCCATGGTAACCATGATCTACGTTCCTACCCTCCACATGGTAACCAGGATCTACGTTCCTACCCTCACCATGGTAACCAGGATCTACGTTCCTACCCTCACCATGGTAACCACTATCTCCGTTCCTACCCTCACCATGGTAACCAGGATCTATGTTCCTACCCTCACCATGGTAACCAGGATCTACGTTCCTACCCTCACCATGGTAACCAGGATCTACATTCCTACCCTCACCATGGTAACCAGGATCTACGTTCCTACCCTCACCATGGTAAACAGGATCTACGTTCCTACCCTCACCATGGTAACCAGGATCTCCGTTCCTACCGTCACCATGGTAACCAGGATCTCCGTTCCTACCCTAACCATGGTAACCAGGATCTATGTTTCTACCCTCACCACGGTAACCAGGATCTACGTTCCTACCCTCACCATGGTAACCAGGATCTATGTTCCTACCTTCACCATGGTAACTGTGATCTAGGTTCCTACCCTCCCCATGGTAACCATGATCTAGGTTCCTACCCTCACCATGGCAACCAGGATCTATGTTCCTACCTTCACCATGGTAACCAGGATCTACGTTCCTACCCTCACCATGGTAACCAGGATCTAGTTCCTACCCTCACCACGGTAACCAGGATCTATGTTCCTACCTTCACCATGGTAACCAGGATCTCCGTTCCTACCGTCACCATGGTAACCAGGATCTCCGTTCCTACCGTCACCATGGTAACCAGGATCTCCGTTCCTACCCTAACCATGGTAACCAGGATCTATGTTTCTACCCTCACCACGGTAACCAGGATCTATGTTCCTACCTTCACCATGGTAACTGTGATCTAGGTTCCTACCCTCCCCATGGTAACCATGATCTACATTCCTACCCTCACCATGGTAACCAGGATCTACGTTCCTACCCTCACCATGGTAACCAGGATCTACGTTCCTACCCTCACCATGGTAACCACTATCTCCGTTCCTACCCTCACCATGGTAACCAGGATCTATGTTCCTACCCTCACCATGGTAACCAGGATCTACGTTCCTACCCTCACCATGGTAACCAGGATCTACGTTCCTACCCTCACCATGGTAACCAGGATCTACATTCCTACCCTCACCATGGTAACCAGGATCTACATTCCTACCCTTCTTTCCACATTCACTCTGCACACAGTTACACACTTCGGCCCACTGAGTGAAATGTGTCGTTATTTATTTTATAGACTGTCTTTATGCTCTGCTGTCGTTTTAACGTGACTCATTAATCTGAACCGGCCGGGGTTTATTTGTCAGTGGGGTCTCTGCAAACGATGATGTGATGTTGCCTGTGGACGTTCAAAGCAGCAGGCTGGAGATGAGACTCTGCAGAGGCCAAATGCCCTGAAGAAAACATCAGCTACTGCTGTGTCACTTTAATTTAAAGTTTCCATCATGCTATATACAGGATCAAAATGTGCCCGATTGGATTAGGCTTATTCAATCCTCCAATAAAATGTTCTTCTTCTTCTTTGGCATTTCCCTTCTGGGGGCGCCACGGCAAGTCAATTTCTTCCATCTAACCCTATCTGGAGTGGAGAAAAGTATCAGGTGTGATGTGTGACAGAAGAGTTTCAGTTAAAATGAAAGGGAAAGTGTACAAAACCGTGGTGAGACCGGCCATGCTGTTTGGTCTAGAGACAGTGTGGTGAGACCGGCCATGCTGTTTGGTCTAGAGACAGTGTGGTGAGAGCGGCCATGCTGTTTGGTCTAGAGACAGTGTGGTGAGAGCGGCCATGCTGATTGGTCTAGAGACAGTGTCACTGAGGAAAAGACAGGAAGTAGAGATGAAGATGCTGAGGATCTCTCTGGGAGTGACCAGGATGGACAGGATCAGAGGAACAGCACATGTTAGAGGTTTTAAAGTCAGAGAGGTCAGACTGAGATGGTTTGGACATGTGCAGAGGAGAGAGAGAGAGTACATCAGAAGAAGGATGCTGGGTTTGGAACCATCAGGAAAGAGGACTAGAGGAAGACCAAAGAGGAGGTTCATGGATACAGTGAAGGAAGACATGAAGATAGTTGGTGTGACCGAAGAGGATGCAGGAGATAGAGTTAGATGAAGAAACTGACTTGCTGTGGCAACCCTGAAGGGGAACAATGGATCTTTGTTTTTGGGGTAACACTCACAAACTGCTTTATTATCAGGTCCCAAGTATCATCAGCCTCAGACCGAGCCGAGGTCCAGTGTCCGGGGGAACGACTGTCAACATCACCGGCACCCACTTTGATGCTGGGAGCGACGTGTCGATCATGTTCAAGGACCAGCCGTGCACTTTTCTGAGGTCAGTATGACTGACAATCACACCTACACGCTAAATTAAAAAGAACGTTCTCTCTGCTCGAACGAGCTTTTGTTTCCATGGTAACGGTAAACATGTACCTTCAAAATAAAAGACATCACAAAAACAAAGTGAATAAAAATAACAGTTCTGTGCGGCCCAGTACCACATGACCCGCGGCCCGGTATCAGTCCACGGCCCAGTGGTTGGGGACCACTGCTGTAAACAAAGGAAATGCATGTGACCGTTAATGACGTGTATCGTTCTGAACATTCCTCATGTTGTTTTCATCATGTATGAACTTAGCTTTAGATTTACTTTTATTTAATCAATATTTCATTATATTTTGGTTTTAGGAGGGATGTGAAGTGGCTAACCTGCCTTACCCACGCGTCCCTTCACGGCTACGGAAAGGTCTCTGTGTCTGTGAGCATCGATAAGGCTCAGCTTGAGAAAGACTTGCAGTTTGAATACGTGGAGGATCCAACGATCGTCAAGATTGAGCCCGAATGGAGCATAAACAGGTACAGGAACGAAACCCATCTGTCTGAATACACCCTGTAAAATAACACAATCATCACTTATATCTACTTTTATTTTCCAGTGGAAATACTCCAGTGACAGTGACGGGGACAAACCTGGACATCATTCAGACCCCACTCATCAGAGCTAAATACAACGGCCATGAAACAGAAAACGTAAGTACCTGAAGTTACGTCCAAATAAAGCTCTTTTCTACCTGTGTTGGTTCTCTAAGTTCTTTACATTGGAGCTCACATTCACACATTCATACCCGGCAAGGTGTAAACCACCATTAGCAGCAGTTGGGGGTTCAGTGTCTTACTCAGGCACACATCGACATGAACTCTAGACAGGTCGAACCCGCAGCACTCTGGTTACAGGACCCTCATGCAACCCATCCTTCCCCCAATAAGATATTCACTTAAATCTAGCACCCAGTTTTATGATGCGGGTGCTTAAATTAGTGCTCAGTGGTAGAGTGGCCGTCCTTGGACCAGGAGAAGCTGAGCTGCCTAGGCATCCCTGGAGCAGACACCTAACCCCCTAGTTGGGGGGTGTCTAACCCACCGGTAACCCGTGGACTGGTTCCAAGTCGACCGCCAGGTGTGTCGGAAAAAATGAAATAAAGTCAGTGACGTCAACTCAGGGACTTTGATGCTAATAAATTTATCGTGTGTTCAGTCCCTCTATTTGTTGGAGTCGTTCTCTGTTTTTTTTTCCCCCCAAAAAGCATCAATTTCACGACTTTTCTACTGTTATTGACGACTTTTGGAGTCTGTGACGTGAAATTGCGTAAAGTCTGAAAATAATAAACAGCCCATGGTGGTTCAGTGGCTCCTCCCTCTCGCAAAGCCTGCAAAAGATGTGTGTTAGAGAGAGAAAAGAGAGCGAGTGAGAGAGATGAATTCATCACTGTGTGTGTGTGCGTGTTTAAGTGTGTGTGTTGTCTAATGGTTGAGTAACGACAACAAAACGTGTTGTGAAGGTAGTTTTACTGCAGGATGAAAACCGTGTGTGTGCGTGATGGTAACACTGGACTGGTAGGTCTCAGGAGGTTTGATATTTGAAAAGTTGATCTTGGAACCAAAAAGGTTTGACACCCCTGGTCTAGTTACTCCCACTATTGGTGCCGTCATGGCTGCCTGGTAGATCCATTGAGGGATCAATGGGCTCAGGCAGGAAGCCCAGGCTTCTCTCTCCCCGGCTGCATCCTCCAGCTCACCTGGAAGGATCCAGAGTCGTTCCCCAGCCAGCTGTGGGACATACTGTATTTTCACGACCATAGGGCGCACCGTATTAGAAGGCGCAGTCCAAATTTTGCGTGCTCTGTATTTAACACACACATAAGGCGCCTCTGGTGATAGGGCGCGGGTTTTATATACATATCCTCTACTACGTAAGTCCGCCTTACAACAACACACACACATAGACGTGCGTATTTAAAAAAAGTTCGGGAGTAAAACTGAGTTTGGTTGGTTTTATTTAAATATTATTTACAGTCGTCATAAAGTCATTTATTAAATCCATCAAAGTCCTCATCCTCTGGTTCAGAATCTAACAGCTGCTCTAAATCCAACCTTGCAGGTTCACTTTCCACGCTGTCAGAGTCACTTTCTGAACCGTGCAGCTCCTCGGAAATGATGCCTGCTTTTGGGAAAGCTCGGACAACAGTGCCAGCAGACACGTTAGCCCAAGCATCTACAATCCACTGGCAAACTGTGGCGTAACTCGCCCGGCGCAGCTGATCGCCATCAGTTTAAACTGAGCTTCATAAGCGTGTCTCTTTTTCATTTTCAATGTTGTTAAAGCAGCAATGTTCTGCATAAAGAACACACCTGTTCTTTTATACATAATCCACACACACACTTCACCCTTTAACATTCTCATGTTTTCAACTGCATCCGCCTGATGGTTCTCTAATACGTCCACCAATCACAAATCAGACAGGACGCACCGCTCATTTTGAAGAAAATTTGAGACTTTTAGGTGCGCCTTATGGTCGTGAAATTACGGTAGTCTCTCCAGCGGGTCCGGTGTCTGCCTCTTGGTCTCCTCCCGGTGGGATGTGACTGAAACCCCTCACCAGCAAGGTGCTGGTTGCCCTTACCTGGACGCGTGTTACTGGGGACCCCCTTGGAACCAGGCCGAGGGTTAAACTTTGTTTACCAGGAGTCTCAAAACAAAAGAGCTTCAAAACAAAATGTAATTTAAAAACTGTAATAATTGGTTTTTAAAACCCTCCGTTGTTCGGTCTGAGAAGGACAAAGAAAGGCATGTATAGGATTGTTTGATCTCACTGAAAGAAACGGAACAAAAGCTGGTAACGCTATCTTTATGGTTCATTCGAGCATGAACCTGCAGGACGTGTACCATCTGCACACAAGCACCTTAAAGCTTCCTGTATTTCACATCTCAGGTCCTCCATCTAACGTGGAGAAAAAGTCCCTAACAGACTGACATTTAAAGCATCTTAAGTGACACTCGACCAACGATAACGGGTGTTTGTTTCTCAACTTTCCAGTTCGCATCATTCTCAGGATGTCCTGGAGAACGTCCAAGATTTGTCAAGTTTGATGTTCAAGGAGCCAATTAGAGTGAGAGACGGTAGTTTGCGTGACTGCGTGGCAGAGGTTACAGAGGAAATGTGAGACGTCTGAGAGGAAGACGTGCTGCTGGTTGATCTGTCAGTGTCCTGACAGGCTGAGAGGAATGGAGACGTTTGGATGTGACAGTGACACATCCGTCCGTCGTTATACGTACAGACCGTTTTACTTTGTAAATAAAACAATCTGAATTTTATCAAAGAAAAGAAAGAAATGAGGAAATAAAATAATGAATCAGGACAGAGAAGATATGTTCCGTTCCGTCATCTTCCGCTTATCCGGGATCGGGTTGCAGGGCCAACTGCCTCAGACGGAAGCCCAGGCTTCTCTCATCCCGGCTGCATCCTCCAGCTCACCCGGAAGGATCCAGAGTCGTTCTCCAGCAGATCTGGGGTCTGCCTCTGGGTCTCCACCCAGTGGGACGTGCCCGAAACACCTCTTCAGTGAGGCACTCAGGGGGCATCCTGACCAGATGCCAGAACCACCCCAGGTACCAAGTATCATCAAAGTGGCAGTTGGGACCCAGAAGAACGTCATGAGAGACTTTGCAATGACAGACCTCCATATGAGCGCAGCAGTCATGATCCAGTTGACCCTGAGCGTTACACCTCACCGTACGGGGACAGAAGAGTTTTTCTGTCCCCGTATGACAGTCCGGGGACATCCTCTCGGCATCTGGGCTCATCTCGAGCCAGATGTCAAGTGGAGCCCATCTGGCACATCCCAACTAATTCAAGGCAAGGGGCAGGGTACATCCCGAACATGTCGCCATTCTGTTGCGGGCCACACACACACACTCATTCGTCATGTAGTGGCCAGTCAACCTAGCATGTATGTTTTTGGAGGGTGGGAGGACACTGGAGAAAATGCATGCATACATGAGGAGAACATGCAAACTCCACACAAAAGGCCAGTGTTCAAAGCCTCGTCCCCACCTGGGACTCAAACCCTGACCTTCTTGCTTTGAGGCTACTGGGCCACCTTTTTGAATAATTCCGTTCCGTCATCTTCCGCTTGTTCCGGGGTCGGGTCGCAACAGTCTCAAACGGGAAGCCCAGGCTTCTCTCACCCCGGCTGCATCCTCCAGCTCACCAGGAAGGATCGTGAGGTGTTCCCTGTCCAGCTGTGAGACATAGTCTCTCCAGCAGGTCCGTGGTCTGCCCCTTGGTCTCCTCCCGGTGGGACGTGCCCGAAACACCTCGCCTGCGAGGCGCTCGGGGGCATCCTGACCAGATGCCCGAACCACCCCATCTGGCTCCTCTCGACCTGGAGGAGGAGCGGCTCGACACCGAGCCTCCTCCCGGATGGCAGAGCTCCTCACCCGATCTCTGACTGAGCCCTGCCATCCTGCGGAGGAAGCTCATTTCGGCCGCTTGTATCCTCGATCTCATTCTTTCGGTCACCACCCACAGCTGATGATCATCGTTTATTTTTGTATAAGTCTTTTTTAATCAACCTCACGGATCCAACACGTGCTCACCTGTGAAAAAAAAAGACTGATAAAAACATTGTTCTGTTTAAACGTGATTAATTTTCAAACTGCTTGATCCACAACCTGCTTTCTGTCTCCCTCTAGTTGTGTCAGGTGCTGAGTCCGACATCCATGCTGTGCCAGGCTCCTAAACTTCCCAACAGCTTATCAACACAACCTGAACGACCAGATGAGTTTGGATTTAAACTGGACGGTGTCCAGTCTCTGAAAGCACTGAACAGCACCAACTTCATCTACTACCCAGACCCAGAGTTTGAACCCATCAGTCCTTCTGGAGTGTTGGAGCTGAAACCAGCGTCACCCATCATACTCAAAGTAAGTTTTAAATGAGTTCGATCTGTTCAATGTGTCAGTGATTTACAGCTTGATTACCACCTCTAACATTTAGAAATCTAACATGTCAGTACCAGTTGCTTTGATTTGAACTCTCATGTTATCAAGATGTTTAGCCTGGCCACATCAGAGGGCATGGGAATAGCAGCTCCTTCTGAAAGTAAAAGGAGGAGTTTTCTCTGTCTCTATCAACTCATCCATGTTTGAATCATTTGCAAGCATTTCTGTTTGTTACGCGAATTCGTTAGAATGCAAGTTTGTTCTCGGACAAGTTGTTTTCGTTCACCAATCTCACATTGTGACATAAGCAGGAGGTGTTTTGCACGAACAGTGAACGCTTATATTTTCAGCTCGTAGTGAGATTTACACTGTCGTAAATGTCAAAAACTGAAGCGAAATTGAGTAATATCGCATTTCTAAGCTTGTAAATGGGACAAAGTTTGTCTATGGATGCCCCACAAGAGCACAAAACCCACTGTGTTAATGTTCGGGAAACAAAATCAAGTATCTGTTGTTTATCC
Organism: Neostethus bicornis; assembly: GCA_902685375.1. Lineage (NCBI taxonomy): Eukaryota > Metazoa > Chordata > Actinopteri > Atheriniformes > Phallostethidae > Neostethus > Neostethus bicornis. The sequence goes on along the minus strand of LR738562.1, from coordinate 2,447,067 downwards.
CAGCGGACCTGTGGACTTTGTAGAGTGAAGATTAGTGTTTGTTTGGTTTAAAAGTCACAATCATTAATGTTTCTGTGAGTTTGAAGCTCGATGATCTGAAATTAAAGATGAGAAGGTACCTTTTAAAAGTGACCAGAATAAAATAGAATGAGATCGTGGATACAAGCGGCCGAGATGAGCTTCCTCCGCTGTGTGGCTGGGCTCTCCCTCAGAGATCAAGTGAGGAGCTCTGCCATCCGGGAGGAGCTCAGTGTCGAGCCGCTCCTCCTCCAGGTCGAGAGGAACCAGATGGGGTGGTCCCTTGAGCGCCTCACTGGTGAGGTGTTTCAGCCACGTCCCAGAGTCAGACCCCGGACCTGCTGGAGAGACTGTCTCACAGCTGGCCGGGGAACGATTCAGGATTCTTCTGGGTGAGCTGGAGGATGCAGCTTGGGTGAGAGAAGCGTAGGCTTTCTGTCTGAGGCTGTTGCCCACGCGACCCAAACCCGGATTAACGGAAGATGACGGAACAGAATAAAATGGTCAATCTCTATTTAAATCAAGTCCCTTTTTTGTCACTTCTTTCTGTATAATTTTTTGTTTGGTAACGTCTGTGTGTGTGTGTGTGTGTGTGTGTAACCTCTACTCGCCTGAAATGTGACTAATCTAGTTTTATTTTTCTGCAGGGACGAAACTTTCTGCCACCGACAAACAGCGGGAATGGAAAGCTAAACTACACAGTTCTGATTGGAGACAAGCCGTGCACGCTAACGGTGTCCGACACCCAGCTGGTCTGCGACTCTCCCAACGTGACTGGTCGACACAAAGTTCTGGTGAGCGCTTCTGATAAATGCAGAAGAATCAGACATTCCTCATGTTGCTTTCTATCCTCCAACAGACTGCAGCCGTAATCCAATCAGACATATGATTCCTGTTAGTGGCCACAAGCAGACAAGACAAACAAATAAGCCTTCAATAAGAAAAATTACAGTCCCTGAAAACTCAATAAAGATTCCATTTGTGGTTGTAAGAGCGACCACTTTGAGAAAAACGTTTCCTGATTTTACCACCTGAACCCAGATCCATGCAGCGATACGGATGCATTACTGTAAAACGTTTAGATGCACAAATAAACAAAGTGTGTGGTCACTACAAATCAATACGTTTGTCTGAGGTTTTAGCTGCAGGATCTGTTTCACTTCTCCACCCCAATGATCCAGATACGATGGATATTTTACGTATTTTCTGGTGTTTTTCTGTCTATAGGCTCGTGTGGGTGGGATCGAGTTCTCTCCGGGCGTGGTCCACATCACCTCCGATAGCCAGCTTGGTAAAACAGCAATCATCGGGATCGCTGCAGCTGGAGCTCTGCTCATCCTGTTTATCGTGGTGGTGCTCATCGCCTACACTCGCAAGTCTCGTGAGAGTGACCTCACCTTGAAGAGGCTGCAGATGCAGATGGATAACCTTGAGTCTCGTGTAGCCTTGGAGTGCAAAGAAGGTGAGAAGTTGTTCTTCAGGAAACATCTGCATCAATTTACGATTAGAAGCTAACTGATATCTTGTTTGTTTCAGCTTTCGCAGAGCTGCAGACGGACATCCACGAGCTGACCAGTGATCTGGATGGAGCCGGTATACCTTTCCTGGACTACAGAACCTATACTATGAGGGTCCTCTTTCCAGGCATCGAGGAGCATCCCGTACTGAGAGACCTAGAGGTAAATAACAATGTTTTAATATTAAAGATTTATTTGTTCTGTTTCATATCCCTCCACTTATCCGGAGCCGGGTCAATTAGGGCAACAGCATCAGACGGGAAACCCAGGCTCCCCTTACCCTGGCAGCCCGCACCACCCTCTCTGGCTTCTATTGACATGGAGGAGCAACGGCTCTACTCCAAGCTCCTCCCAGATGGCAGAACTCCTCACCCTATCTCTGAGTGAGATCTCAGCCAACCTGCAGAGGAAGATCATTTTGGCCACTTGTATCTGTAATCTAATTTTTTCAGTCACCACCCACAGCTGGTTACCATGGTGAGGGTAGGAATGTAGATCCTGGTTACGATGGTGAGGGTAGGAACGTAGATCCTGGTTACCATGGTGAGGGTAGAAAAGTAGATCCTGGTTACCATGGTGAGGGTAGGAACGTAGATCCTGGTTACCATGGTGAGGGTAGGAATGTAGATCCTGGTTACCATGGTGAGGGTAGGAACGTAGATCCTGGTTACCATGGTGAGGGTAGAAAAGTAGATCCTGGTTACCATGGTGAGGGTAGGAACGTAGATCCTGGTTACCATGGTGAGGGTAGGAACGTAGATGCTGGTTACCATGGTGAGGGCAGGAACGTAGATCCTGGTTACCATGGTGAGGGTAGGAACGTAGATCCTGGTTACCGTGGTGAGGGTAGGAACGTAGATCCTGGTTACCATGGTGAGGGTGGGAACGTAGATCCTGGTTACCATGGTGAGGGTAGGAAAGTAGATCCTGGTTACCATGGTGAGGGTTGGAACGTAGATCCTGGTTACCATGGTGAGGGTAGGAACGTAGATCCTGGTTACCATGGTGAGGGTAGAAAAGTAGATCCTGGTTACCATGGTGAGGGTAGGAACGTAGATCCTGGTTACCATGGTGAGGGTAGGAACGTAGATCCTGGTTACCATGGTGAGGGTGGGAACGTAGATCCTGGTTACCATGGTGAGGGTAGGAAAGTAGATCCTGGTTACCATGGTGAGGGTAGGAACATAGATCCTGGTTACCATGGTGAGGGTAGGAATGTACCTGGTTACCATGGTGAGGGTAGGAACGTAGATCCTGGTTACCATGGTGAGGGTAGGAACGTAGATCCTGGTTACCATGGTGAGGGTAGGAACATAGATCCTGGTTACCATGGTGAGGGTAGGAATGTAGATCCTGGTTACCATGGTGAGGGTAGGAATGTAGATCCTGGTTACCATGGTGAGGGTAGGAACTCTATATTTGGGTATTTCTCTAATATTTTAAGAAGACACAAATAAAATTGGGATGAAGAACGTCGACCCCTGAAGTGAAAAGCTGAAAAAAATTTAAGGCTTTCAATCACTTTTATGACAATTAGTCCTGTTTTTACTAAAAAGAATATTTTTTATCTGCTTATTAAGCTTCACATAAATGTTTGAAAAGAAACAGAAGAAATTGTTAGAATTTTAATTTTCAGAGAGCCGAACAGACGCTTTTCTGTCTCCATTAAGTACGAGTCACAATGCAATTAGTCTTATTGGGAACGAGAGCGAAATGAGCGAGTAAATTACCAACGTGGTGGGTCGCGCTGGGTGAAAATTGACGGTGAAGTTGTTTGTTGTTGCTGCCTGGTAAACAAAAGCCCCGTGATGGCTGACAAGAAGACTTTCACAAAAACAAACGAGGCAAACCTAAAATCAGGAGCGTGCTCTCATTAATAATGCTTAACAATATGAGAGGCCGTCATTCTCTACACCTCAAAAACAAATTAGAAGTCAATCCAAAAGAAAAAAGAAAAATACTAACGAAATAAAATCAAGCAGGAGTGACATTGATGGACAACCCTAATTGAGCAGGTCATTTTGTTTCATTAAAATGAAGACGAAGCCACATTCCTCTGCTCTCCATCCCAGTAATAAGCAGTATTAATGATTATTTAATTGGTATAAATATCAGACTGTATGAGGAGTACGGTGTGGAGAAGGAGGCTAATAGAGAAAGCAGCGGGAATAGCTTGGCATGGTGATAACCAACTAATTGTTATTGATGTGTTAGATTATTTAAGTCAGGTCTTGTTGATGTGAAGCAGATAGAAAGAGGAAAATCAGAGGTCACCTCGAGGGAGACGATGACTGAAATATGTTTACATTCTACATATTAATACATCGGTACATCGTGGTGAAGAGAGAGCTCACCATTCCTACCCTCACCATGGTAACCAGGGTCTACGTTCCTACCCTCACCATGGTAACCAGGATCTACATTCCTACCCTCACCATGGTAACCAGGATCTACGTTCCTACCCTCACCATGGTAACCAGGATCTATATTCCTACCCTCACCATGGTAACCAGGGTCTACGTTCCTACCCTCACCATGGTAACCAGGATCTACATTCCTACCCTCACCATGGTAACCAGGATCTACGTTCCTACCCTCACCATGGTAACCAGGGTCTACGTTCCTACCCTCACCATGGTAACCAGGATCTATATTCCTACCCTCACCATGGTAACCAGGATCTACGTTCCTACCCTCACCATGGTAACCAGGATCTATGTTCCTACCCTCACCATGGTAACCAGGATCTACGTTCCTACCCTCACCATGGTAACCAGGATCTACATTCCTACCCTCACCATGGTAACCAGGATCTATGTTCTTACCCTTGCCATGGTAACCAGCATCTACGTTCCTACCCTCAGCATGGTAACCAGGTACATTCCTAACCTCACCATAGTAACCAGGATCTATGTTCCTACCCTCACCATGGTAACCAGGATCTATGTTCCTACCCTCACCATGTTAACCAGGTACATTCCTAACCTCACCATGGTAACCAGGATCTATGTTCCTACCCTCACCATGGTAACCAGGATCTACGTTCCTACCCTCACCATGGTAACCAGGATCTATGTTCCTACCCTCACCATGTTAACCAGGTACATTCCTAACCTCACCATGGTAACCAGGATCTATGTTCCTACCCTCACCATGGTAACCAGGATCTACGTTCCTACTGTCACCTTGGTAACCAGGATCTATGTTCCTACCCTCACCATGGTAACCAGGATCTATGTTCTTACCCTTGCCATGGTAACCAGCATCTACGTTCCTATCCTCACCATGGTAACCAGGATCTACGTTCCTACCCTCACCATGGTAACCAGCATCTACGTTCCTACCCTCACCATGGTAACCAGGATCTATGTTCCTACCCTCACCATGGTAACCAGGTACATTCCTACCCTCACCATGGTAACCAGGATCTATGTTCCTACCCTCACCATGGTAACCAGGTACATTCCTACCCTCACCATGGTAACCAGGATCTATGTTCCTACCCTCACCATGGTAACCAGGATCTACGTTCCTACCCTCACCGTGGTAACCAGGATCTATGTTCCTACCCTCACCATGGTAACCAGGATCTACGTTCCTACCCTCACCGTGGTAACCAGGATCTATGTTCCTACCCTCACCATGGTAACCAGGATCTATGTTCCTACCCTCACCATGGTAACCAGGTACATTCCTAACCTCACCATGGTAACCAGGATCTATGTTCCTACCCTCACCATGGTAACCAGGATCTACGTTCCTACCCTCACCATGGTAACCAGGATCTATGTTCCTACCCTCACCATGGTAACCAGGATCTATGTTCTTACCCTTGCCATGGTAACCAGCATCTACGTTCCTACCCTCACCATGGTAACCAGCATCTACGTTCCTACCCTCACCATGGTAACCAGGATCTACGTTCCTACCCTCACCATGGTAACCAGGATCTATGTTCCTACCCTCACCGTGGTAACCAGGATCTATGTTCCTACCCTCACCATGGTAACCAGGATCTACGTTCCTACCCTCACCGTGGTAACCAGGATCTACGTACCAACCCTCACCTATGGTCACCAGCTGTGGGTGGTGACCGAAAGAATGAGATCGCGGATTCAAGCGGCCGAAATGAGCTTCCTCTGCAAAGTAGCAGGGTTCTCACTCAGAGATCCGGTGAGGAGCTCTGCCATCCGGGAGGAGCTCGGTGTCGAGCCGCTCCTCCTCCAGGTCGAGAGGAGCCAGATGGGGTGGCGAGCGCCTCGCTGGTGAGGTGTTTCAGGCTTGTCTCACCAAGAGGAGACCAAGAGGCAGACCCCGGACCCGCTGGAGAGACTATGTCTCACAGCTGGCCGGGGAACGACTTGGGATCCTTCTGGGTGAGCTGGAGGATGCAGCTGGGGTGAGAGAAGCCTCGGCTTCCCACCTGAGGCTGTTGCCGTCGCGACCCGACCCTGGATGAGCGGAAGACAACGGAACGGAATGAACGGAATATGTCTTAGTTTTAAATGTAGCATGCCTGTGTTGCTTTGCACCTTTTTTACAGACACACTTACTCTCATTTCTTATGGATTTACAACCACGTGGTGTGTTTAAGATGTGTTATGTGGGCTCATGGATCATAAAAAGATCATAAAATAGATGCATTAAAGCAAAATGTTCCTGTCAGGTCTAGAATTTATACGACTGCCAGAAAAGATAAAATGAAACTAGTCAGAACACGGCTTCACGTCTCATCTTATCAACACAACATCTTCTTGAAAAGTTTCCCCGTTCAGACATGTTTAAATTCATAAATCTGCCTCATATTGTGTCAAGCTGTATGAAATTAGACCTGCAGCTGAACAATGGCTGCCGGCAGATTAGAAGTACCTGAAGGAGCGGTAAAGAGACGGATCCCATGTGGGCTGACAGCTGCATTGGGTGCAAAGAAGTGCTGTTGACAGATAAAAAACTTAATCTCCTCTGGTGCCATTTATAGTAAAACCAGAGGAATGAACACATAATATGAACTCAGAGGAGGTGAATCCTTTCAAGTTGTATTAATATGAAACACCGTGCTATTGAGAGAATAAACATTCCCTAAAGAGGCTCCGGCTTTCTTCTCAACCTTTAGATGAAACCTGACAAAAGCTTGGAAACTTCTGACTTTTTTCTTCTTTCTTTTCATTTCCTCTTTTTATCCTGATTGTAAAACATTTTAATTTATTTGCTAAAAATCAAAGTTTATGAGGCTTTGATTAATTGATCTAAGAAACCACGTCAAAGATTAAAAACATCGTTCACAGAGCGTCTAAATGAAAGGGAAAGTCTACCAAACCGTGGTGAGAGCGGCCATGCTGATTGGTCTAGAGACAGTGTGGTGAGAGCGGCCATGCTGATTGGTCTAGAGACAGTGTGGTGAGAGCGGCCATGCTGATTGGTTTAGAGACAGTGTGGTGAGAGCGGCCATGCTGATTGGTTTAGAGACAGTGTGGTGAGAGCGGCCATGCTGATTGGTCTAGAGACAGTGTGGTGAGAGCGGCCATGCTGATTGGTCTAGAGACAGTGTGGTTAGAGCGGACATGCTGATTGGTCTAGAGACAGCGTGGTGAGACCGGCCATGCTGATTGGTCTAGAGACAGTGTGGTGAGAGCAGCCATGCTGATTGGTCTAGAGACAGTGTGGTGAGAGCGGCCATGCTGATTGGTCTAGGGACAGCGTGGTGAGACCGGCCATGCTGATTGGTCTAGAGACAGTGTGGTGAGAGCGGCCATGCTGATTGGTCTAGAGACAGTGTGGTGAGAGCGGCCATGCTGATTGGTCTAGAGACAGTGTGGTGAGAGCGGTCATGCTGATTGGTCTAGAGACAGTGTGGTGAGAGCGGCCATGCTGATTGGTCTAGAGACAGTGTGGTTAGAGCGGCCATGCTGATTGGTCTAGAGACAGTGTGGTGAGAGCGGCCATGCTGATTGGTCTAGAGACAGTGTGGTGAGACCGGCCATGCTGATTGGTCTAGAGACAGTGTGGTGAGACCGGCCATGCTGATTGGTCTAGAGACAGTGTGGTGAGAGCGGCCATGCTGATTGGTCTAGAAACAGTGTCACTGAGGAAAAGACAGGAAGCAGAGATGTTTGTATCAGAGATGAAGATGCTGAGGATCTCACTGGGAGTGACCAGGATGGACAGGATCAGAGGAACAGCACATGTTAGAGGTTTTAAAGTCAGAGAGGTCAGACTGAGATGGTTTGGACATGTGCAGAGGAGAGAGAGAGAGTACATCAGAAGAAGGATGCTGGGTTTGGAACCACCAGGAAAGAGGACTTTTCTAATTACCATATTTTCACGACCAAAAGGCGCACCGCATTTAAAGGCGCAGTCCCAATTTGGTGTGCTCTATATTTAACACACATAAGGCACACCAGATGATAGGCGCAGGTTTTATGTACATACCATCTACTACGTACGTCAGCCTTACAACAACACACACACAAGCAGACAAGTGTGTGTATTTAAAAATAGATCAGGAGTAAAACTGAGTTTGGTTGGTTAGATTTAAATATTAGTTACAGTCGTCATAAAGTCATTTATCAAATCCATCCAAGTCCTCATCCTCTGTTTCAGAATCTAACAGCTGCTCTAAATCCAACATGGCAAGTTCACTTTCCACGCTGTCAGAGTCACTTTTGTACCGTGCGGCTCCTTGGAAACAATGCCTTCTTTTGAGAAAGCTTGGACAAGCAGCCAGCAGACACGTTAGCCCAAGCATCTACAATCCACTGGCAAACTGTGGCGTAACTTGCCCGAAGCTGTGGTCTCCTCTGGTCATCCATCGCTGCTGGGGTCTTTCCTCCAACTCTGGCCACCTCGCCTTATTTCCGCGGAAACTCAGCTGTGTCTTCTTCACCTGTCGTAGCTGGTTTTCCAACTTCCTCCACTTACGAACCATCGACTTGTTAATCTTAAATTTTCTTGCGGCAGCTCGGTTCCCATGTTCCTCTGCGCAGCTGATTGCCATCAGTTTAATGGCATGGTCGTGAAAATACGGTACCCAGTCAGTCAGTCATCTTCTTGTCCGTCTATCCCTTATGGGGTTACGGGGGGTGCCGGAGCCCATCCCGGCTGATTCAAGGCGAGGGGCAGGGTACCCCCCAAACAGATCGCCAGTCTGTCACGGGGCCACATACACACTCATTCCTAGGGGCAATTTGGCACTAGCCAATCAACCTAGCATGAATGTCTTTGGAGGGTGGGAGGAAACCGGAGTACCCAGAGGAAACCCACGCAGACACGGGCCTCGTCCCCACCCAGGACTCATACCCACGACCTTCTTGCTGTGAGCCCGCTGTGCTACCCACTGCGCCACCGTGCCGCCCAGTTTCTAATTAGCCCTGTGTATTTTACCACCTCATTATGACACATAGAATGACTTCTTTATGTTTTTTTTGCTTGTTATTTTTAATGCATTTCATTTTTCTGGTCTCCTCACAGGTGCCAGGCTACCGCCAGGAGCAGGTGGAGAAAGGGCTGAAGCTCTTCGGCCAGCTCATTAACAACAAAATCTTCCTGCTGTGTTTTATTCGCACTCTTGAGGCCCAGCGTGGCTTCTCCATGAGGGACCGAGGCAACGTGGCCTCGCTCATCATGACCGTTTTGCAGAGCAAGTTGGAGTACGCCACCGATGTCCTCAAGCATTTACTGTCCGACCTGATAGACCGCAACCTTGAGAGCAAAAACCATCCGAAACTGCTGCTTCGCAGGTAATTATCAGCCTCCAAAACTTTACAAACTACTGACCAACATGAGCCGGCCGCTTAAAACAGAACCAAGATGAAAAATATCCCGGACTACGTATGCTCCTCTATCTGTGACATGTTTGGATTAACTCCTGTGACCTTGCTCTGTCTCAGAAACACCAAAGCTCATTTCCATCCACATCATTAGCAAAATAATTATGACTAATTAGCAGGGAATCCAATTTCAAATAGCTCAAGAGGAAAGAAATGCTCATTTGTGAAAAAAAAGGAGTGAGACTGTGAAAAACTGGCACAATCACAATCCTCTCATGGATTTTGTAGTCGGAGCTTGAATGGTTTGCACTTGAACGCAGTGCTGGTGTGATTATGCTTCCTGCCTGCGGTGTTTGGAAAATCTGATGATTATGCTTAACTTGAATACACCAGCTACTTCACAGCTGTTATGTGTGTGTGTGTGTGTGCAGTGTGTAAGGACGTGTGTTTGCTTACAAACATGTGGCTTCAGATGTTAAAACTTGGGCTTGTCGGTACGTCCTGACTTCCCCCAGACGAACTGACATGGGTGTGACAAATGAAGTCGACCATCTAATTTCAATTCATATTCTGATTCTCCCTCCGGCTAAAGACCCACTTTCTGTGTGCCAGAAAAAACAAACACACATACACAACAGGGATGAAATGAATGCTGCTCATCACAGCGTCCAATGGGCAGATTCTCCTTCTGCATAAACTGTTCACACTGTTTAGTGATGCAGGCAGAGATTATTACTGTCTGGGCAGCAGGCATGATCAAATGATCTCAGAGATCGCTGACAGTAGAAGATAGAACATCCAGAAAGAGTCGGTCAAGGACGGTGAAGATATTTAAAGCTTTGTCATCAAATGAAGATGTTGTCTCATCAGCTCTTTGTTTTGTTAATTAGTATCTTATTGGTCTGTCCTACGATCTGCTTAATTAACTCCTGCACAATCTAAACTTCTTCTTTTGGCATCTCCCTTCAGGGGGCGCCACATCAAGTCAATTTCTTCCATCTAACCCTATCTGGCCTCTCTGACTTTAAAACCTCTAACATGTGCTGTTCCTCAGATCCTGTCCATCCTGGTCACTCCCAGAGAGATCCTCAGCATCTTCATCTCTGCTACCTCCATCTCTGTTTCCTGTCTCTTCCTCAGTGCCACTGTCTCTAGACGAATCAGCATGGCCGCTCTCACCACACTGTCTCTAGACCAATCAGCATGGCCGCTCTCACCACACTGTCTCTAGACCAATCAGCATGGCCGCTCTCGCCACACTGTCTCTAGACCAATCAGCATGGCCGCTCTCACCACACTGTCTCTAGACCAATCAGCATGGCCGCTCTCATCATACTGTCTCTAGACCAATCAGCATGGCCGGTCTCAACACACTGTCTCTAGACCAATCAGCATGGCCGCTCTCACCACACTGTCTCTAGACCAATCAGCATGGCCGCTCTCGCCACAGTGTCTCTAGACCAATCAGCATGGCCGCTCTCACCACACTGTCTCTAGACCAATCAGCATGGCCGCTCTCGCCACACTGTCTCTAGACCAATCAGCATGGCCGCTCTCAGCACTGTTTTGCACACTTTCATTTTATCTGAAACTCTTCTATCACACATCACACCTGATACTCTTCTCCACCCGTTCCAGCCTGCCTGCACACGCTTCTTCGCCTCTCTTCCACACTCTCCATTGCTCTGGACTGTTGATCCTAGATACCTAAAATCTTCCACCTTCTTTGTCTCTTCTCCCTCTAACCTCACTTTTAAACACACCTGTAACCTGCACAATGTAAACTAAGAACTCATATTTTCTTCAATTGAGAATTTGTCGCTGGTGGAAACGTGCATGTTTACAATCCGCCCAGTTTGATTTCCCATTTGTTGTTTACATGATTGCGATGGCCACTGATCAGAACGACATCATCTCAGGGTTTCATTTCAGCCGTGGATTCATTTATGAGTTCCTCAACAAGCCACAGGCACGTTAGATGTGATGTGAAGAGCTGTGCCACCCCGTGGTGTGAGCTGGCTGGCTCTGTCTCTTGGTTAGGAGCAGAAATAGTCCAGATAGAAAATCAGAAAGCTTGGAAGTGGAATCTTGGAGGAATTAATCCCCCTTCCTCTCTCTCTCTCTCTCTGATTCCTTCTTTGATTTTTTTCCCCTCTGTTTGCACATTTGAAGTGTTTCCCCTCACTTCTCTCTCCTCACTTCTGTTGCTTTTTTTTTCTAACATCATCACTATTTTTATTGGTTTTTCTCTCTTCCTCTGCTTTAATCCATATTCCTCACCCTTCCTCTCCTCCTCTCTTTCCTTGATTGCTAAATCAATGCTTAAAGTGCATGAGCAGGGTGTCTCTGGCAGAGCATCTGAGCACAGCTACATACTACTTCCTCTTCCAAGAAATCTGTGTGTGTACTAGTATGTGTCCGCTCCCTCTCTCCACACACATCTTTCCATCTGTCCCATCTCAACCTGTGCTGAAACACAACCACCAGGCAGGAAAACTAACAAGGGCCTTCTACAACCATCTGTCGTATTCCTTCCTGCATAGTCTTTCCTTAACTCCTCTCTGTGCACCATTTTGACGTCGCCACGCAGCGTCAAACAAACTCCCCGCAGCCTTAAATTTCGCCTGGCTTCAGTTTTATGTGCCAAAATGATAGTTATGCTACCGGTCAGAAGATGAAAGCTCAATATGCTCATGTGTTAATCCCAACACTGGTTTCCCTCCAGTACAGAAATGTAGAGAGCACGCAGGTGGACGGCTCTCTGCTAATCCATCAGAACACAACCAGTTGAAAGTCGACTTTTATTTGCTAATGAGCATGTAACAGATGTCTCCGCATGTGCATCAGCAAATTGGTCCCTGAAACGACCCATCATAGTGTGACAGGGTGGCCTGTTTTCTCCCTGCATGCAGTCAGATTCATCACAAAGTGTGCACACCAAAACAGAGACGCAGAGGCAACTTGAAACAACATTTTAATATTTTTATCTCTTAGAAATGTCTTTAATATGGTTTCTGATGAAGCTCAGAACATGTCTTCAATAATTCATCCCTTCACATACTGTGGTGTGACGTTGGATCACAATGGTACTGATGACATTGTGATCTTTAGTGAGAGGAGGGAAGAGGTGGAGGAAAAGCTGGAGACTAGAAAGAAGAGGAATGAAGATTAGTCAGAGTAAGACAGAGTACATGTGTGTGAATGAGAGGAGTGAGGTTACAGGGAGAAGAGAGAAAGAAGGGGGAGGACTTTAAGTATCTAGGATCAACAGTCCAGAGCAATGGAGAGTGTGGAAAAGAGGTGAAGAAGTGTGTGCAGGCAGGATGGAACGAGTGGAGAAAAGTATCAGGTGTGATGTGTGACAGAAGAGTTTCAGATAAAATGAAAGGGAAAGTGTACAAAACCGTGGCCATGCTGATTGGTCTAGAGACAGTATGGTGAGAGCGGCCATGCTGATTGGTCTAGAGACAGTATGGTGAGAGCGGCCATGCTGATTGGTCTAGAGACAGTGTGGTGAGAGCGGCCATGCTGATTGGTCTAGAGACAGTATGGTGAGAGCGGCCATGCTGATTGGTCTAGAGACAGTGTGGTGAGAGCAGCCATGGTGATTGGTCTAGAGACAGTGTGGTGAGAGCGGCCATGCTGATTGGTCTAGAGACAGTATGGTGAGAGCGGCCATGGTGATTGGTCTAGAGACAGTGTGGTGAGAGCGGCCATGCTGATTGGTCTAGAGACAGTGGCACTGAAGAAAAGACAGGAATCAGAGTATCAGAGATGAAGATGCTGAGGATCTCTCTGGGAGTGACCAGGATGGACAGGATCAGAGGAACAGCACATGTTAGAGGTTTTAAAGTCAGAGAGGTCAGACTGAGATGGTTTGGACATGTGCCAGAGGAGAGAGAGAGAGTACATCAGAAGAAGGATGCTGGGTTTGGAACCACCAGGAAAGAGGACTAGAGGAAGACCAAAGAGGAGGTTCATGGATACAGTGAAGGAAGACATGAAGATAGTTGGTGTGACTGAAGAAGATGCAGCAGATAGGGTTAGATGGCGCCTCCTTGAGGGAAATGCTAGAAGGAGAAGACGTTTTGGTGTGTTTTGGTGAGAGGTTTGTAGAACGTAACGACACTGAATGCGACCCATAGAAGTGCAGCCGTGTGTTTATCACTCTCCCCCACAGGAATGAGAAAAGTCACAGCTAAACAGTGGAACTGTGCCAACATGATTACTACAGGGTTCTTCACACCTGCTCCTAAATGCATGTGCGAATACACGGAACACACATCGGTCAGCACACGGGATCTTTTCCAAACACACACGGTGGCATTCATTTGCATGTCTTCCTAACAACCTGCCGTTCGTCTGGTCACACACACACGAAAGAACAAAACATCCATTCAGAGGTTTTAGAAACCAAAGCATTTACTCTTCAATCTCTTCCTTCCTTCCTTCCTTTCCAGTGAACCTCCCCTTCCTCTCTGCCCGCTGATGGACATTCTACATTTGTGGAAATTGAGAGGATTTAAAAGTGTGTGCGATTACAGGATTTAGAGAAGGGCGAGCGAAGGGACGAAGGGAGGAGGACAAAATGACACATGAAAGAAAAGATGAAAAGAGACCTTCTTGACCTTCTGGATTTGTGGACGAAGGCAAGGCAGAATGATGAAAGTGTGGGCACAGCGAGGGACAGGAAGTTAATCCCCTCCAGGTGTTGTGCCAGCTCTGGCAGGGGGTATCAGACAAGCCCAGCGGCACCCCTCATGCCACAGTATGTGAATGGTGACAGGAGGTGGGGGGCTGCAGGTGGCAGACCAAACATTACCGACTAAATCTTCTCATGGCACCACAATGGACACTAATCCTGAAATATTGATGTCCATAGTAGTTTCTCATTGAAGGAGAAAACAGGGTTGTGTGTGTGTGTGTGTGTGTGTGTGTGTGTGTGTGTGTGTGTGTGTGCGTGCACGTGTGTGTGTGTGTGTCAGCCACACACCCCTGCTGCTGGCCGAGGATATCCGATGCTGGTCTCTCCTCCTCCCCTCCCTCCCTCATTACCTCCCTGTTGTTATGTATGCATATTAGTCATTCACACGGGATCACTCACACTGTTGGCCCGGGTCTACACACACACACACACACACACACACACAGAGTTTTGCCACACCAGTGGAGCATGGATGCCAAGTAGAGAAAGAGAGGGAGATGTATTCATTCACTTTCCATTGTGCCTGGATCGAGTGTTGGTCCAGTGAGTGGGCAAGGGAGCGCTTCATAATGAGGCCAGTGTTATTACAGACCCTAACCACATCAATCCACCGGGATCAAATAAAGGCTTTTAATTGCCCGGCCTTATATTAAAATCCCCGCCGCTGTAGACGAGTTGCCCTTGGCGTGCCTGGACATAAAACCCAGCTGAGGCCATCGTATAACATGTGCAAAGGGTCTGAGTTTGCACTTGTGTTTATGCAGCAAAGCTCTGTTCATTAGCTGGAGTTTTTCAGAATGTTTGGCGGCCATATTGAATATTTATAATAGTAATACGAGACCGGGGATGAAATGTTCATGATGTGCTTTGTGTTTGTTTGCAGGACTGAGTCTGTGGCTGAGAAAATGCTGACCAACTGGTTTACATTCCTCCTCTACAAGTTTCTGAAGGTAATTAAGCGGTGGGAGGGTTTACCAACCGTTTCAGTAAAACAGGGTCCATTAGATTACAGTTTACTATCATCATCTGTTTATCTGGGGTCAAGTTAAAAACCAGACTTTCCTCATCCGCATCTTCAAGCATCAGAAATCGTCCCTCCAGACATTGTCACTCCAGCTATTAGGTCAGGAATCACAGTGTGGATTTGGTCAATAAGAGGAGAATTCAAGTAAATTTTTTAATCCAAAACAAACAGAGGTTAAAATATGACGTCATCAAAGTGTGCCTGTCCTTAAAGGGGAAACAACGGCACATTGAACACAGTCTTTACTGTAGTGAATTATGTCTGGTCACCGCAAACGCCCATCCTACGAGGGCCCATTCAGAGTGTTAGAGGCCGGCAGCAAGCATTTTGTTGTTGACATAGCCGGCAGATGGGAACGGGTTTTCGATGCCTGCCTATTTGGATTTTCTGAGTCTGTTCAGGTAGCGAGACCCCCACGGCGGGGACGCCCCCAATTACATTTCCCACTCCAGCCTTCCCTCACAAACAACACCGCAGGGTTCCGGTCCCGGCCCCTGTGATGGAGGTATGTTGCGGAGAAGCCGCTGCGGCTGGTTAATCCGTCCACCTCCGCGGTAGTTTATTCTTTATATGATGAATTCTGGAGGGACGTGTGCGGTGACCAGACATAATTCACCAAAGACTGTATGTTAAATGTGCCGTTGTTTCCCCTTTAAGGAGGGGCGCGCTTTGATGACGTCATCTTTTAACCTTTGTTGTTCTGGATTAAAAGTTTTATTTGAATTTGTGGATTTGTGTGCTCACTCCTTTTATTGACCAAATCCACACTGGTGACCCCCACGTTTGTCAGTTGGACGTATCCACAGCTTCTACAATATCTATAAATGCGGTTGCGCTTACATCAGCCACCCACTGAGAGACTTTGGACGACAATCTGGTCAATCAGCGAATGTAAACACACCGTTACAGCTGAAAGAATGAGCATAGAAAAGTCTTCAAAGTGTCTTCTGGACAATGTGTTTTCTGATCGAGACGTTAGACTTCCATCCGGAAATCGTTTTTATCCTGAGCTTCTGGATTTGTGGAATCACCCTTTGGAATTGAAAATGATTTCCAAATGGAAGTCGAAACGTCTCGATCAGAAAACACACCGTCTAGGAGACACAACGATGGATCCCTCCTGGACGAATGAGGGATTACAAATCATAGTAACGGTAACACCTGCTGTAGGAAAAGTAAACTATCACAGTTTGTGATTCTATTATCCTCCTGGAATGGAGTCTCACTGTTCCGTCGATCAATATCCATCCTTCCATTCATAAACAAGATCCATGAGCTATTTGAACTTCTCCAGCCAAGGCCGGACCCTCTCCCCGACCCGGAAGAGACAGCCCACCCTTTTCTGGTTAAGCACGTTGCCCTCTGATTTGTTGGTGCTGGTTGCTTCACACTCTGCTGTGAATCAGTCCAGTGAGAGTTCAAGCCAACGGAAGCATATCATCTGCAACAAGCAATGTTTTCTTTGTTATATAAACGCTCCTCCTCCAGGTCGAGAGGAGCCAAATGGGGTGGTTCGGGTATCTGGTCAGGATGCCTCCCAAGCGCCTCGCTGTTGAGGTGTTTCGGGCATGTCCCGCCGGGTAACCAGGATCTACATTCCTACCCTCACCATGGTAACCAGGATCTACATTCCTACCCTCACCATGGTAACCAGGATCTACGTTCCTACCCTCACCATGGTAACCAGGATCTACGTTCCTACCCTCACCATGGTAACCAGGATCTACGCTCCTACCCTCACCATGGTAACCAGGATCTACGCTCCTACCCTCACCATGGTAACCAGGATCTACGCTCCTAACCTCACCATGGCAACCAGGATCTACGTTCCTACCCTCACCATGGCAACCAGGATCTACGTTCCTACCCTCACCATGGTAACCAGGATCTACGTTCCTACCCTCACCATGGTAACCAGGATCTACGTTCCTACCCTCACCATGGTAACCAGGATCTACGCTCCTACCCTCACCATGGTAACCAGGATCTACGCTCCTACCCTCACCATGGTAACCAGGATCTACGTTCCTAACCTCACCATGGCAACCAGGATCTACGTTCCTACCCTCACCATGGCAACCAGGATCTACGTTCCTACCCTCACCATGGTAACCAGGATCTACGTTCCTACCCTCACCATGGTAACCAGGATCTACGTTCCTACCCTCACCATGGTAACCAGGATCTACGTTCCTACCCTCACCATGGTAACCAGGATCTACGTTCCTACCCTCACCATGGTAACCAGGATCTACGTTCCTACCCTCACCGTGATAACCAGGATCTACGTTCCTACCCTCACCATGGTAACCAGGATCTACGTTCCTACCCTCACCATGGTAACCAGGATCTACGTTCCTACCCTCACCATGGTAACCAGGATCTACGTTCCTACCCTCACCATGGTAACCAGGATCTACGTTCCTACCCTCACCATGGTAACCAGGATCTACGTTCCTACCCTCACCATGGTAACCAGGATCTACGTTCCTACCCTCACCATGGTAACCAGGATCTACGTTCCTACCCTCACCATGGTAACCAGGATCTACGTTCCTACCCTCACCGTGATAACCAGGATCTACGTTCCTACCCTCACCATGGTAACCAGGATCTACGTTCCTACCCTCACCATGGTAACCAGGATCTACATTCCTACCCTCACCATGGTAACCAGGATCTACGTTCCTACCCTCACCATGGTAACCAGGATCTACGTTCCTACCCTCACCGTGATAACCAGGATCTACGTTCCTACCCTCACCATGGTAACCAGGATCTACGTTCCTACCCTCACCATGGTAACCAGGATCTACGTTCCTACCCTCACCGTGATAACCAGGATCTACGTTCCTAGCCTCACCATGGTAACCAGGATCTACGTTCCTACCCTCACCATGGTAACCAGGATCTATGTTCCTACCCTCACCGTGATAACCAGGATCTACGTTCCTACCCTGACCATGGTAACCAGGATCTACGTTCCTACCCTCACCATGGTAACCAGGATCTACGTTCCTACCCTCACCATGGTAACCAGGATCTACGTTCCTACCCTCACCATGGTAACCAGGATCTACGCTCCTACCCTCACCATGGTAACCAGGATCTACGCTCCTACCCTCACCATGGTAACCAGGATCTACGCTCCTAACCTCACCATGGCAACCAGGATCTACGTTCCTACCCTCACCATGGCAACCAGGATCTACGTTCCTACCCTCACCATGGTAACCAGGATCTACGTTCCTACCCTCACCATGGTAACCAGGATCTACGTTCCTACCCTCACCATGGTAACCAGGATCTACGTTCCTACCCTCACCATAGTAACCAGGATCTACGTTCCTACCCTCACCATGGTAACCAGGATCTACGTTCCTACCCTCACCATGGTAACCAGGATCTACGCTCCTACCCTCACCATGGTAACCAGGATCTACGTTCCTAACCTCACCATGGCAACCAGGATCTACGTTCCTACCCTCACCATGGCAACCAGGATCTACGTTCCTACCCTCACCATGGTAACCAGGATCTACGTTCCTACCCTCACCATGGTAACCAGGATCTACGTTCCTACCCTCACCATGGTAACCAGGATCTACGTTCCTACCCTCACCATGGTAACCAGGATCTACGTTCCTACCCTCACCATGGTAACCAGGATCTACGTTCCTACCCTCACCGTGATAACCAGGATCTACGTTCCTACCCTCACCATGGTAACCAGGATCTACGTTCCTACCCTCACCATGGTAACCAGGATCTACGTTCCTACCCTCACCGTGATAACCAGGATCTACGTTCCTACCCTCACCATGGTAACCAGGATCTACGTTCCTAGCCTCACCATGGTAACCAGGATCTACGTTCCTACCCTCACCATGGTAACCAGGATCTATGTTCCTACCCTCACCGTGATAACCAGGATCTACGTTCCTACCCTGACCATGGTAACCAGGATCTACGTTCCTACCCTCACCATGGTAACCAGGATCTACGTTCCTACCCTCACCATGGTAACCAGGATCTACGTTCCTACCCTCACCATGGTAACCAGGATCTACGTTCCTACCCTCACCATGGTAACCAGGATCTATGTTCCTACTCTCACCGTGATAACCAGGATCTACGTTCCTACCCTGACCATGGTAACCAGGATCTACGTTCCTACCCTCACCATGGTAACCAGGATCTACGTTCCTACCCTCACCATGGTAACCAGGATCTACGTTCCTACCCTCACCATGGTAACCAGGATCTATGTTCCTACCCTCACCATGGTAACCAGGAGACCAAGAGGCAGACCCCAGACTCGCTGGAGAGACTATGTCTCACAGCTGGCTAGGGAACTACTCAGGATCCTTCCGGGTGAGCTGGAGGATGCAGCCGGGTTGAGAGAAGCCTGGGCATCCCGTCTGAGGCTGTTGCCCCTGATGACCCGGCCTTAGATGAGCGGAATATGACGGAACAAAATGTTTCTAAACTTTTGAAATTGTAGTAAATCAGCCACAGTTTTTTTAGAGAAAAATATAGCTGAAGAATTTCCTTTTGAGCAGTGCTTCAGTCCCTCTGACCACAGCCCACTTGTTTCTGTTTGCAGGAGTGTGCGGGCGAACCCCTGTTCTCCCTCTTCTGTGCCATCAAGCAGCAGATGGAGAAAGGCCCCATTGACTCCATCACCGGGGAGGCTCGCTACTCTCTCAGTGAAGACAAGCTCATCAGACAACAGATTGACTACAAGACACTGGTAAGGGGTTCACTTGCCTTGCCCCAGCGGTGGCAGGGCTAAAAGGGAGACATTTAATATGCTTTCAGGGACGAGGGAGAAGGAGGTGGTCATGGGTGGCCGGTCCCGAGATGTGCAAAGGGAAATAAACTTGTTGTTGTCATAGTTGACATGCTGGGGCGTCGGGTGTACTGACCTGACTTTCTTTAGAGACTGAAATTGTCAGAGAAGAAGCGGAGCATGCAAAGTTTGGAGGAGAACATAAATGATCAACTTTACTCCTCCTGCTGCTTCACAGTTCAATCTGTCCGGAAGCGTCCTGCAGGATTCGGACAGGATTTAATGTTCCTGGGTTTTTGTTTTTTTTTCTGGATTCAAACAAGTTTTATTTAATTTATAAAACAAACATTTTTAATTTAAAAAAGAAAGAATTTACTGTCAAATTGTTTAAAAATATATTCAGTTATTTTAAATTATTATTCAAGAAGGTGGCACAGTGGGTAGAACCGTGGCCTCACAGCAAGAAGGTCAGGGGTTTGAGTCCCCAGGTGGAGACGAGGCTTTGAACACTTGCCTTTCTGTGTGTAGTTTGCATGTTCTCTTTGTGTATGCGTGGGTTTTCACCAGGTACTCCGGTTTCCTCCCACCCTTCAAAAACTGCTAGGTTGATTGGTTACGACATGATTGCCCCTAGGAATGAGTGTGTGTGTGTGTGTGTGTGTGTGTGTGTGTGTCCCTGCGACAGACTCGGGATGCACACTGTCTTTTGCCTCAAATCAGCCAGGATAGGCTCTGGCACCCTCTGGAACCCCCCCTAAGGGGACCAGGCATGGGCAAACTACGGCCTGTGGGCCACATGCAGCCCGTTAATCGTTTAATTCCGGCCTGCCAATTAAAAAAAAAAATTAAGTAAATAAACCTTGTTAGTGTTTATTTCCTAAATTAAATTTTATTTGGGATGCCCTCTCTTCTCTACCACCTCCACAAATCCCTCAGCAGATGATTTAAATTCTAAGTACCAATCAGGACTAATTTATTTGTTCACGTGGAATGAACCAACTTATGTGTTTAAAGATTAAAAGTGTTCTTTGTCTTAAATAAAGCTGCTCCATTTTGTCCCCCTCCTGCTGCAGGTGGTAAACTGCATCCATCCAGAGAACGAGAAAAGTCCAGAGATTCAGGTCAAAGTGTTAAACTGTGACACCATCAGCCAGGTGAAAGAAAAGATCCTGGATGCCATCTACAAGAACGTACCCCATTCACACCGACTAAAAGCTTCAGACATGGACCTTGGTAAGAAGATCCACCTTTATGTTCACAGGAACAAATTATAATACTATTAAAAAAAACATCCAGAGGAGCTCTGCCATCTGGGAGGAGGGGGAAGGAGAGCTGCTGCTCCTCTGGGTTGCAGATGGGGTGGTTCGGGTATCTGGTTAGGATGCCTCCTGAGCATCGTACCCTCGCTGGTGAGGTGTTTCGGTTATGTCCCACCGGGAGGAGACCCAGAGGCAGATCCTGGACCTGCTGGAGAGATTATGTCCCACAGCTGGACAGGGAACACCTCGGGATCTTCCCGGAGGATGCAGCCAAGGTGAGAGAAACCTGGGCGTCTGAGGCTGTAACCCCCGCGACTCCACCCCAGATAAGCGGAACAGGACGGAACGAAACATTGATAATTGTGTGGATAAAATTAAATTTATTTAGAGCTCGAATCCACTTGGTCTGATTCTCCAACATAATAACAGAATCACATGAGGTGACATGTCCTGTACCTTCAGGCTGTTTCTATCTATGTTACCAGATAGATTTTTCTTGCTGTTTTTGTAGCGACATATTAAAGGTCCTCTAGATCCAAGACGGGCTAAATTCCCAGTGCTGAGGACAGCACTGGGAATTTATCTGGAAGAGCTAAGTGAAAAGATTGCTTTAGCCTTTGGGCGACACTCCTACGTGTAAATAGTTTTATTTCCTCCTCTGGGTGCCTGGTGGTGTTCTCATATTCTCTTATTACTGATGAGAATTGGAAATTAGAGCAAGGTGGCCTCCATCTCTGCATGAGGAGGATTGTGAACGTTAATAACAAAGAACTGAGGAAGTAAACATGTTTATAATTATTCTTTAGTTTGGAGTTTTCCTAAAATAGAGTTTAAAGCTGGCTGAAAACTTTCTGCAGGTTGGCAGCTCCCTCAGATGCAGGTCCTTTTTGGAAGGCGGACTGTTAAACATGGTGGCAAAAATCTTTATGAAAAAAAAGTTTAGGTTTAGCTTTTGAAGGGTCGCTCATGAAGAAATGTCGATAGGACACAAAAAAAAGTAGTTCATGTAAAGCCATTAGAGTCTGTTCGTTCCGTTCCGTTGTCTTCTCCGGGGCCGGGTCGTGGGGGCAACAGCCTCAAGACGGGAAGCCCAGGCTTCTCTCACCATGGCTGCATCTTCCAGCTCACCGGAGAGGATCCCAAGTCGTTCCCCAGCCAGCTGTGAGACATAGTCTCTCCAGCAGGTCCGGAGTCTACCTCTTGGTCTCCTGGTTACCATGGTGAGGGTAGGTACGTAGATCCTGGTTACCATGGTGAGGGTAGGAACGTAGATCCTGGTTACCATGGTGAGGGTAGGAATGTAGATCCTGGTTACCATGGTGAGGGTAGGAACGTAGATCCTGGTTACCATGGTGAGGGTAGGAATGTAGATCCTGGTTACCATGGTGAGGGTAGGAACGTAGATCCTGGTTACCATGGTGAGGGTAGGAATGTAGATCCTGGTTACCATGGTGAGGGTAGGAACATAGATCAATGAGGAAGCAGGTTTAACCCTAAAAGTTATTCAAGTTATTTTGTGATGAAAGTATACTTACATCTTTATAATCTCTGCACATGGTTTACTTTTTATTGTGTTATCTTATGGAAACATTTTTTATTTTTTTTAATGTTTGCCCCTCCAGTTTTACCCACGTAGTCCCAGGGAAAGCTTTGGCGCAGTGAGATTTGGACCCGGTTCTCCCGGTCGAAAGACAGTAATTCTGTGACTAGGCTAACCCCGCCCGTGGGACCATGAAAACATATTTAAATGACTGCAGAAATTTTTGGGTCGTAGTCACGTTAGTGATGTACTGTAACTTTTTCGGCGCGTGCAAATAAACGATTTACTAAAGAAAATGAATGATAATAATTCAAAAATTGTTCCTGGTTTAACTGATAGTCAAGTATCACTGATGACAAGTCTAACATTCTAAGAAACAAATCCATTAAAGTCTGATGCCGATGTGAGGAATCCCGAGTGGAACGGCACACGTACAAGATATCTGAGCTGCAAACCAGGAAGAAACCGTTTCTCATATACAAACTGTCCATTACTGTCTTTAAGCAGTCCTTACTAGGAATGGCTAAGCGGGCCGCCATTTTCTCCCAATCAAACTGATTGAATTCTAACAAATGTTAGAAGAAAAATGAACTAATTCCACTTTGTTTTTCTCAAAGTTTGTCTTGATTTCTTCCCACCTTCTCTTTTGTTGTGCATCGGCTGCAGGGAGCGGCTCATTTCCATTTTTATAGGAGGATGCTGTAAAGACAAAAACAACTGCAGAGTTTTTATTTCCTGCAGATTTTTTCATATGCAAACACAATGTGTCCAATCCTCGGCAGGCCGGCCTCGCCGTGATTGCTGCTTTCTTCTCCTGTTTCTGATCAGAATAGGCTCTGAAGACGAGGAAGCACAACAAGGACAGCAAACATAGAGACATGTTCATAAGAAAAGAGAAATCAAGCATCTACGTGCTTGTTTTTTATAGATTGCTTTCTCACAGTTAACAATGTCTTTATAGAAGTCTGAGCTTTCTCCGTCCACCAGAGCTTTTGTTCGTACAGCTGTGGAGGTCCTGCTGTGGAAATGGAATATGTATTCTACTGAAGGACAGTGTCACATAGACGGGAACAGATCTACTGAAAATAAAAACCTAACAGGATGAAGCAGGAATTTGTTTTGAAACTTTTTCTCTCTTATTTATTGCCTTCATTTGTGGATGGAGGTCGGTTCAAAGAATGAAGGCACAAAACTCTTCAGGAACGTAGATTGAGAAAGTTTGACAAAAGTGTGTTCTCAAGACAAAGATCCATCGTTCTGTTTCGTCATCCGCTCATCTGGGGCTGGGTCGCGGGGGCAACAGCCTCAGGCGGGAAGCCCAGGCTTTTCTTACCCTAGTTCCATCCCTGGCCAGCTGTGAGACATAGTCTCTCCAGCGGGTCCGGATTGGCCTCTTGGTCTCCTCCCGGTGGAACGTGCCCGAAACACCTCACCAGCTAAGCGCTCAGGGGAACCAGCCACCCTGCGGAGGAAGCTCTTTTTGGCCGCTTGTATCTGCGATCTCATTCTTTCAGTCAACACCCACAGCTGGTTACCATGGTGAGGGTAGGAACATAGATCCTGGTTACTATGGTGTGGGTAGGAACGTAGATTCTGGTTACCATGGTGAGGGTAGGAACGTAGATCCTGGTCACCATGGTGAGGGTAGGAACGTAGATCCTGGTTACCATGGTGAGGGTAGGAACGTAGATCCTGGTTACCATGGTGAGGGTAGGAACGTAGATCCTGGTTACCATGGTGAGGGTAGGAACGTAGATCCTGGTTATCATGGTGAGAGTAGGAACGTAGTTCCTGGTTACCATGGTGAGAGTAGGAACGTAGATCCTGGTCACCATGGTGAGGGTAGGAACGTAGATCCTGGTTACCATGGTGAGGGTAGGAACGTAGATCCTGGTTACCATGGTGAGGGTAGGAACGTAGATCCTGGTTACCATGGTGAGGGTAGGAACGTAGATCCTGGTTACCATGGTGAGAGTAGGAACGTAGATCCTGGTCACCATGGTGAGGGTAGGAACGTAGATCAACGGATCGATGCAGTTTAAGATCAATCATAATTCTTCTGTTTGTAGTGACGCTATGATACAAAAAAACTCCAATATATCCATCTAGATTTGCTTTTGTTTTCCAGAGTGGCGTCAGGGTCGGGGACAGCGTACGATCCTGATGGATGAGGACATCACCACCAAGATAGAAGCTGACTGGAAGAGACTAAACATGCTGGCTCATTATCAGGTATGTAGAGGACATTATTTTTATCAAGAAAGCAGATTAATGAGAAAAAAAAGTGAAAATATTTAGCTTAATAATTCAAAACCACACATTTAAACTACAAAGAAAGAAAAGTCTAACATATTGAGTTTATTTCTGCAGCAAAACCAGAACAATGCCAGCTTAGCTCTCTAAGGATAGTTTGTGTGGCGCCTAAATTAAATGTCAGTGAGCGTCAAACAACCTGCAGAAAGAATGGAGCTGATTTAAATTAGAGATATGATCATAAAGAAAGAAGATTATTTAGTTTAATTTTTCTTCTCCTTCCATCATTTCCCTTCAGGGGGCGCCACAGCAAGTCAGTTTCTTCCATCTAACCCTATCTGCTGCATCTTCTTCAGTCACACCAAGTATCTTCATGTCTTCCTTCACTGTATCCATGAACCTCCTCTTTGGTCTTCCTCTAGTCCTCTTTCCTGGTGGTTCCAAACCCAGCATCCTTCATCTGATGTCCTCTCTCTCTCTCCTCTGCACATGTCCAAACCATCTCAGTCTGGCCTCTCTGACTTTAAAACCTCTAACAGGTGCTGTTCCTCTGATCCTGTCCATCCTGGTCACTCCCAGAGAGATCCTCAGCATCTTCATCTCTGCTACAAACATCTCTGTTTCCTGTCTTTTCCTCAGTGACACCTTCTCTAGACCAATCAGCGTGGCCGCTCTCACCACACTGTCTCTAGACCAATCAGCATGGCCGCTCTCACCACACTGTCTCTAGACCAATCAGCATGGCCGCTCTCACCACACTGTCTCTAGACCAATCAGCATGGCCGCTCTCACCACACTGTCTCTAGACCAATCAGCATGGCCGCTCTCACCACGGTTTTGTACACTTTTACTTTCATTTATCTTAAACTCTTCTGTCACACATCACACCTGATACTTTTCTCCACCCTTTCCAGCCTGCCTGCACACGCTTCTTCACCTCTTTTCCACACTCTCCATTGCCCTGGACTGTTGATCCTAGATACTTAAAATCTTCCACCTTCTTTATCTCTTCTCCCTGTAACCTCACTCCTCTCATTCACACACATGTACTCTGTTTTACTCTGACTAATCTTCAAACCTCCACCTCTCCAGCTTTTCCTCCACCGCTCCCCTCCTCTCACTACAGATCACAATGTCATCTGTAAACATCATTATCCATGAGGATTCCTGTCTGACCTCGTCTGCCAGCCTGTCCATCACCATAGCAAACAGCACAGGTCTTAAATCAGATCCCTGGTTTTATTTAGGGAATTTTATTCCTGACTGGCACCTCAAAAAAATTCTTTTTACAATTGGTCCATAAACAGCTAACAAATCTGATAATTGAAGGGCGATTTCTCCGATGTTTTAAACCACTAAAAACCAACTATAAATAAAATATTCCCACATTTCATCATTGCTTCAGTAGGTAATGATGAGTAGAAACGTGGGTTCGGAGGTCCGTTGGAGTCCCTACAGAGGAGTTCTGATACGTGCCCTGTGGGACGCCTCGTAACCGTGCTCTAAACACATAAAGCATGTGGAGCAGATTGAGAGGAATGACACATTGTTAATAATGTCTCATGTATGCACACATACATGTTAACGAGAGCCATCTGCCCACACAATGCTAGAGATTAACCTTGCAGCCTGTTCTCCTGCGTTAGGTTGAATTGGTTCACTTATTAACAGCTTAATGTTTGTGTTTCAGGTTCCTGACAATGCAGTGATGGCTCTGGTTCCTAAACAAGTTACAGCTTATAACTCAGTCAACAACTCCACCGTGTCTCGAACATCTGCCAGTAAATACGGTGAGTGTTCATGTCTGACATGCTTCTGTAGCACAATGTGGTTCAACATTTTTTATGGCAAGATACATTTTTTAGAGCTAGCTTATGCAGCCGAGGATCGGTGCGGCGTCAGCAATAACTAGGACGCTGCATTCGTCCGTCATGGTAAAGAAAGACCTGAGCCGAAAAGCAAAGTTCTCCATTTACAAGTCGATCTACTTTCCTTCCCTCACCATGGTAACCAGGATCTATGTTCCTACCCTCACCATGGTAACCAGGATCTATGTTCCTACCCTCACCATGGTAACCAGGATCTATGTTCCTACCCTCACCATGGTAACCAGGATCTATGTTCCTACCCTCACCATGGTAACCAGGATCTATGTTCCTACCCTCACCATGGTAACCAGGATCTATGTTCCTACCCTCACCATGGTAACCAGGATCTACGTTCCTACCCTCACCACGGTAACCAGGATCTACATTCCCACCCTCACCATGTCCATGACCAACAAAACAGAGAGCTAGTCATTGAAACCAAAAAATGGCTAGCCTCAAAACAGCTGTTCAAAGTAAAACAGTGCAGTTCAAAACGACACAAGTCACATCTCCAGAACGGGATAAAACACAGGCAAAAGAAGGGACAGAAACCGAGTGGAAAAAATGCAAAATTAGACTACAAAAAACTGGAAACACCGCAGCCAGCAGCCGCCTGGGGCAGCGCCTGTAATGTTAAGCTAAAGGGTGAGATTTGTCCTGAACTAGTGTTCTTTTAGAAGATGGCGTGACGTGCTGACACGTACAACCTGTAACCTGGTTTAAACATGGTCCAAGTAGGAACAGTTTGAGACTTTTTAAACTTGAGAAATGACCGATAGTCACACAGACCCAATCAGACGGGAAATTTAGGTCTTAAATTAGAGAAAAAAAGAATAACACGGAGCAACCTGAGAGCCGTCCTTGTCAACAGCATCAAACCTTCAAGCCGTGGCATAAATTGGAGCAGTTGAAAGGATTTTTGGAAGCTAAAGAGACAGAGCAGACCTTTCCTTTAGTTCTTCACCCCTCTTCAAACTCAGAAGAGACTCCTCTCATCCTTCCATGTGCCAAGAGGTTTTTTTTTTTTTTGCTTGTCCGTCTGCTCCACGTCTCCTTGAACCTGCAGAATCTTCAAGTTAGATCCTGATCAAAGGGCTCGCTTCTCTGGTCACAAACACTTGAGACACTTCAAATGTGGAGCCATGTTATTAGCATCGCCTCATCTCCATATGGGCTCATCTCAGCTCTGAGCTACCAAATTAAACCAGATAGGAAACGGCCTCTTTCCAGGGTTTTATAAATGACTTCACTACTGCTGGAAGGGACCCTGAACTCATCCTGAGAACAATAAGGTGTTAGTAAAATGAAACGTTAACCGTGGAAAAGATACACTTATTAGACTGTCACGCTGTGGGCAGCCAGTAGTCTACTTTACTTCAAAGTGATTTAAAAACAAAAATGGATCTAATTGATCGAAGCATTTCCGTTCCGTCGTCTTCCGCTTATCCGGGGCCGGGTCGCAGGGGCAACAGCCTCAGACGGGAAGCCCAGGCTTCTCTCACCCCGGCTGCATCCTCAAGCTCACCCGGAAGGATCCTGAGTCGTTCCCCAGCCAGCTGTGAGGCATAGTTTCTCAAGCAGGTCCGGGGTCTGCCTCTTGGTCTCCTCCTGATGGGACGTAGCCGAAACACCTCACCAGCAAGGTGCTCGGGGGGCATCCTGACCAGATGCCCAAATCATCCCATCTGGCTTCTCTTAACCTAGAGGAGGAGCAGCTAGACACCGAGCTCCACCCAGACGGCAGAGCTCCTCACCCGATATCTGAGTGAGAACCCAGCCACCCTGCGGAGGAAGCTCACTTCGCCCACTTGTATCCGCGATCTCATTCTTTTGGTCACCACCCACAGCTGGTTATCATGGTGAGGGTAGGAACGTAGATCCTGGTTACCATAGTGAGGGTAGGAACGTAGATCCTGGTTACCATGGTGAGTGTAGGAACGTAGATCCTGGTTACCATGGTGAGGGTAGGAATGTAGATCCTGGTTACCATGGTGAGAGTAGGAGTGTAGATCCTGGTTACCATGGTGAGTGTAGGAAGGCAGATCCTGGTTACCATGGTGAGGGTAGGAATGTAGATCCTGGTTACCATGGTGAGGGTAGGAACGTAGATCCTGGTTACCATGGTGAGGGTAGGAGTGTAGATCCTGGTTACCATGGTGAAGGTAGGAACGTAGATCCCGGTTGCCATGGTGAGGGTAGGAACGTAGATCCTGGTTGCCATGGTGAGGGTAGGAACGTAGATCCTGGTTGCCATGGTGAGAGTAGGAACGTAGATCCTGGTTGCCATGGTGAGGTTAGGAACGTAGATCCTGGTTACCATGGTGAGGGTAGGAGCGTAGATCCTGGTTAACATGGTGAGGGTAGGAACGTAGATCCTGGTTACCATGGTGAGGGTAGGAACGTAGATCCTGGTTACCATGGTGAGGGTAGGAACGTAGATCCTGGTTGCCATGGTGAGGTTAGGAACGTAGATCCTGGTTACCATGGTGAGGGTAGGAACGTAGATCCTGGTTACCATGGTGAGGGTAGGAACGTAGATCCTGGTTACCATGGTGAGGGTAGGAACGTAGATCCTGGTTACCATGGTGAGGGTAGGAACGTAGATCCTGGTTACCATGATGAGGGTAGGAACATTGATCGACTGGTAAATCGAGAGCTTTACTTTTCGGCTCAGCTCTCTCTTTATCACGACAGACCGAGGCAGCATCCTAGTTATTGCTGACGCTGCACCGGTCCGCCCGTTGATCTGAAGCATTTTTTTTATATTATCTAAATATTTATTTTGAGATCAACACAATATCTCGCTTTCCTCCAGCTTTCTTTCTGCTCTTACTTTCCTCAAACTTCCTCCCTAATCAAATGTTTCACACTGTGTAAACATTCATTGAGCCATGTGTTTGGAGATGTCACCCGTCCTCCGGGTGGGCCATACATATTTCATCTGTTCTGACACCCGTTCGATTTTGTGTCAGCTGGTGATCTCATATCCTGTCAGTTGGAGAAGAACCATAAAACATTGAGGCTGCAGAGTTCCTGAAAGTTTCACATGAAACTCCCAAAAGCAACCTGTGATTTAAAACTGTGGATTTTCTGTATGTTTTTCTGAACAGAGAACATGATAAAATACACCGGAAGCCCCGACAGCCTTCGCTCTCGCACCCCGATGATCACACCCGATCTGGAGAGCGGCGTCAAAGTCTGGCATTTGGTAAAGAACCACGAGCATGGAGACCAGAAGGAAGGAGATCGCGGTAGCAAGATGGTGTCTGAAATCTACCTGACACGACTTCTGGCCACCAAGGTGAGACACGTGTGTTTGTGTGTGTGTGTGTGTGTGTGTGTGTGGAGTTCGTCTGCAGGTGAAAAGGTCTCTGTAACCTTCACACTTGACTCAGAATAACGTAACCTTATTTGGTCTGTGTGGATGAGTCCGTTCTCTCGTCCCCTCAGGTAAAAAAGAGAAAACAGATATTTCTGTTTGTCTTTTTTTTCTGTTTCATTGACGGAGGAAGCTGGTGAAGGCGATAAAAAACAGACAGAAAAAAAAGAGTTTCATTGATAAAATGAAACTCTTTGAACATGCTTTACAACAAAAGACTCTAAGATATTTAAAAAAAACAGTTAATTTGGTTCCGAGAGAAACGGGACTTTGATTCAACAGCTGAATGCAAATTTTTCTTCCTTCGTAAAGCAGCCCGTTCTTTTCTATCAGGACTGATATTCTCAGACTGAAAAGAACGTGTGGAGAAAAAAAAAAAAAGGATTAACTCACGTTGTAATGGTTTGAATTATAAAAAATCCACTTTGGTTTTTACACTTGAAGCTTTTGGAGTGAAACAGATCAGAAAAAAAAGAGTTTTCTGGACGAAACGCTGCCCTTGAAACTAAATAAACTAAACAAGTAGAAAAAAACGAGGTTGAGAAAATATCTGATTATAAATGTTCCGTCTGAAATCGCGTTATTAATTTAATATTCATTTTAACTTTTAAATGGCAGAGATTTGAATCAAATTAAAACCCAGGCATTATTTAGACCCTGTCGTCACGTAGCCGGGTATTTTTTGAAACCGTATATCCGCTGTCCTCTGTTTTAGAAAAACGTTTGAGTCCACATGAAGCCGTATGAATACGCTTTTGAGTGCGATTGTGAGCATGCCAGACCAGTAGTTGGCAGTATTGATGTAAACAACAAGAAGCTCCTCGACAAGAAGCAAGAGCAGTTGAGACAAAAAGGCAAGAAAAGAGGGTCTGCAACAGGGTCCGTGGATCCATGCTGCCCACTGTCTGCTTTTGTAAACAAGGACGCACACGAATGACGTATGTGCATTACTTGTCGCATAAAAACCCAAATCCCCCTTTTTGTACGTCTACACGCAAACACCAAAACAGAGTTTTCCAAAATCTCCACTTTGAGTTTTCAAAAACGCCGGTTTTGACTCCATTTTTGTGTGGACGGCAAAACGGATAAAAAATATATGTGTTTTCAAAAATAGCTGGTTACGTGTGGACGGTTAAGGTGATTTTAAAAGAACTGTTTTCATGGTGCAAGTGTTTTTTTTTTTTTAAGTTACAAGCCACAAATTTAAAAATGATCTGAAACCAGTGATGTACGGCATGTAGAGAATATATACTGTAGATCAATTTTGGACTTTTTGTTTGTCCATAAATCCCTTATTCATAGTAAAAAGTTTTAACTACATGGATTCAATTTAACTTGGTTGTTTACAATCAAAAGTGTTTAAAAAGTGGATCAAGTTTGCTTTAATAGCAGATATTTTTATGTACTTTTATTGATGATCTTCTAAATGAAGGTAGACTATGAGTGGAGGGATTGAGCATGAGCAGTGAGCATGCACTGGAACATTTCCAGCTTATAGTAGAATGTGGGCATGGGCTAAAATGAAAGGAAAAGTGTACAAAACCGTGGTGAGACCCGCCATGCTGTTTGGTCTAGAGACAGTGTCACTGATTCAAAGTCAGGAAACAGAGATGTTTGTAGCAGAGATGAAGATGCTGAGGATCTCTCTGGGAGTGACCAGGATGGACAGGATCAGAGGAACAGCACATGTTAGAGGTTTTAAAGTCAGAGAGGCCAGACTGAGATGGTTTGGACATGTGCAGAGGAGAGAGAGAGAGAGGACATCAGAAGAAGGATGCTGGGTTTGGAACCACCAGGAAAGAGGACTAGAGGAAGACCAAAGAGGAGGTTCATGGATACAGTGAAGGAAGACATGAAGATAGTTGGTGTGACTGAAGAGGATGCAGCAGATAGGGTTAGATGGAAGAAACTGACTTGCTGTGGCGCCCCCTGAAGGGAAATGCCGAAAGAAGAAGAAGAAGTAGAATGTGGGCATGACGGTGAAGAACATCTGGTGTTCACGTAGGATCCAAATAATGGACAGAAGGGCTTGTAAAATCCTCAGAGATGGATGAATGAAAGATAATGTTTTTGATGTGGAAAGAATGTTAGAAACCTAGATGTGACCCGCTACCAGGAGACATTCTGAACCGATAGCTTACCTGTTCAGACCGGGTGGTTTTAGTGAGATAACCGGTCATCTTTAAACCATTAAACAGTAAAGTAGGCATTAGCTGTGCAGGGAGGGGCTGGTTCCAACAGAAAACAAGAGAACCCTGTGATGATGACAGTGTTTACACCGCTGCACCCTCTGAGATGACGTGAAATGTTGCATGTTTGGTCCTTGTAAGCACACACACAGAGGAAACATTAGGGATCCCCTCAGCAGAATGTCGATGCCAGCTTGATAAAGGCATGTGATCCCATCTTCATGAAAAAGTGATAAGCTATTGGGAATACAGGCCACATCAGGATTACAGCCATGATTGTCAGACTAATGGGCTCCTCCATCTCTACCACCTCGCTTCATTCTGGGATTCGGTCACCGGCTTCAACCAAATTGGATTTTCATTCGCCGATGCCCGAACACACCTCATCTGGCGCAGTCACAGGTTTTTTTTCTGATAGGAAAACTCCGTCGTTTCATTTCCAGCTTTCTCCCATGCATCCCATCAACTTGTTCGTTACAAGAGGATTAGATTCTTTCACTCGGTCTGTCTTCTTCCTTCTCTTTAAAGTCCCCAACATTAAATCAAATTAGGGTCAATGGTGCAGCGTGGGAGCTAATCCGGTAGCACAAAGAGGCTTAGGAGATGTGCCTCCTGTTCTCAGATATTATTAAAAGTCAGCTGTGAAATAACAATTTCCTCCATCAAAGCTGGAAGCAGATTTAGTGGCCAGGTCTGTGAGATCGGGGCTAAGATGCGTAAACATGGGAGAGAGGCGAGAAAATAAAATCCACTCAACGAGTCGTGAACTCTCACACAGAGAAAAATCTAATTTCTCCAAAATTATTGAGGAGATATCAAACTCATGTTAGATTTGTTCAGGTCCGTCGTCTTCTGCTCATCCGAGGCCGGGTCGTGGGGGCAACAGCCTCAGACAGGAAGCCCTGTAGTAATGTAGATCCTGGTTACCATGGTGAGGGTAGGAATGTAGATCCTGGTTACCATGGTGAGGGTAGGAACGTAGATCCTGGTTACCATGGTGAGGGTAGGAATGTAGATCCTGGTTACCATGGTGAGGGTAGGAACGTAGATCCTGGTTACCATGGTGAGGGTAGGAACGTAGATCCTGGTTACCATGGTGAGGGTAGGAATGTAGATCCTGGTTACCATGGTGAGGGTAGGAATGTAGATCCTGGTTACCATGGTGAGGGTAGGAACGTAGATTCTGGTTACCATGGTGAGGGTAGGAATGTAGATCCTGGTTACCATGGTGAGGGTAGGAATGTAGATCCTGGTTACCATGGTGAGGGTAGGAATGTAGATCCTGGTTACCATGGTGAGCGTAGGAACGTAGATCCTGGTTACCATGGTGAGGGTAGGAATGTAGATCCTGGTTACCATGGTGAGGGTAGGAACGTAGATCCTGGTTACCATGGTGAGGGTAGGAACGTAGATCCTGGTTACCATGGTGAGGGTAGGAATGTAGATCCTGGTTACCATGGTGAGGGTAGGAATGTAGATCCTGGTTACCATGGTGAGGGTAGGAATGTAGATCCTGGTTACCATGGTGAGGGTAGGAATGTAGATCCTGGTTACCATGGTGAGGGTAGGAATGTAGATCCTGGTTACCATGGTGAGGGTAGGAATGTAGATCCTGGTTACCATGGTGAGGGGAGGAACGTAGATCCTGGTTACCATGGTGAGGGTAGGAACGTAGATCCTGGTTACCATGGTGAGGGTAGGAATGTAGATCCTGGTTACCATGGTGAGGGTAGGAACGTAGATCCTGGTTACCATGGTGAGGGTAGGAACGTAGATCCTGGTTACCATGGTGAGGGTAGGAACGTAGATCCTGGTTACCATGGTGAGGGTAGGAATGTAGATCCTGGTTACCATGGTGAGGGTAGGAATGTAGATCCTGGTTACCATGGTGAGGGTAGGAATGTAGATCCTGGTTACCATGGTGAGGGTAGGAATGTAGATCCTGGTTACCATGGTGAGGGTAGGAATGTAGATCCTGGTTACCATGGTGACGATAGGAACGTAGATTGACTTGTAAATCGAAAGCTTTGCTTCACGTTGTGAAACTGAAACTCAGACGTCTTCTTTTCTAAACAGGGGACCCTCCAGAAGTTTGTGGACGACTTGTTTGAGACCATCTTCAGCACGGCTCATCGAGGCAGCGCTCTGCCTCTGGCCATTAAATACATGTTTGACTTCCTGGACGAGCAGGCCGACAAACACAACATCTACGACCCGCACGTGCGACACACATGGAAGAGCAACTGGTGAGTGTGAACGGAAACAAAGAGATGAATGGTGATTAATGAGGAGGGGGAGCAGTTTGTTGATGAACTCCTCTGATGACTTATTTGTACCCCAGGGTGATTGCTTTCCTGACACACTGGCACGTTTCCACTGACCACAGGGGTGTGTAATCTTCATTAAACCCAACCACAAGGGGCTAATCCAATTGGCTGACAGAACTTGCCATTTATTATCCCAGATAACTGGGCCAAAAAAGAAATCCCGTCACTGTGGAAATCTCCATAGTGACAAATGTACAGTCGCAGGTGCGCCCTCAAAATGAATATCAGCTTATTATGTGTGACGATGGTGACCTCTGTGAGCCCAGCATGTAATGCTAGGAGGGGTTAAATGGCCAGGTCTCAGTTAGAATGAGAAGTGAAGACAGTGGGAGATAAATGCCTCTTAGATTCTGCCTGGAGACGAGCAGCCAGCGACGTGCACTGAGGGACAAACAGATGGAGGTGGGTCAGCGGGGGCTACTAAAGAATTATCGTTTGCTATTTTTGTGTCGTTATATTTAGAACGTTTTTCAGGATGCTAAGTGTTTTTAGACGGCTCAAAAGGTGACTGGTACGTTGTTCTTAATGGGCTCTGAATAACCGTTTACCGTCACACACAGTGACAGAAAGCCACTTAGACGAGCAGCAGCAGACGTCCTCGTGTCTGTTTAAACCGCTGTAATCTAAGCTGGGACATCAGACTGGTTCCATCAGGACCAACGGTCCCTTTGTCATCTAACACGTCATTAAGAACCCCCTCGTTCTTCTCTACAGGACTTTATTCATGCACGTTTTCCTCTGTTTCTTCTAAAGTGTGGGCATCTCGCGCCGTATGTTTTAAGACATGAATCTCAAAGCGTTACATAAAACTATCCTGATGGTGGAAACAGTCTGACCTCGCAGCATCCAGGTTCACCTGCTCCATGTTGACTGGTTGTTTTTTTCTTTTAACCAATCACTGCCCTCTGATCGGGATGAGTCAGGATGAGTTACATAAGACTTAACAGTCTTAGGGTAGGAACAGGGTAGGATCACAGATCCTGGTTACCATGGTGAGGGTAGAAACGTAGATCCTGGTTACCATGGTGAGGGTAGGAACGTAGATCCTGGTTACCATGGTGAGGGTAGGAACGTAGATCCTGGTTACCATGGTGAGGGTAGGAACGTAGATCCTGGTTACCATGGTGAGGGTAGGAACGTAGATCCTGGTTACCATGGTGAGGGTAGGAACGTAGATCCTGGTTACCATGGTGAGGGTAGGAACGTAGATCCTGGTTACCATGGTGAGGGTAGAAACGTAGATCCTGGTTACCATGGTGAGGGTAGGAACGTAGATCCTGGTTACCATGGTGAGGGTAGGAACGTAGATCCTGGTTACCATGGTGAGGGTAGGAACGTAGATCCTGGTTACCATGGTGAGGGTAGGAACGTAGATCCTGGTTACCATGGTGAGGGTAGGAACGTAGATCCTGGTTACCATGGTGAGGGTAGGAACGTAGATCCTGGTTACCATGGTAAGGTTAGAAACGTAGATCCTGGTTACCATGGTGAGGGTAGGAACGTAGATCCTGGTTACTATGGTGAGGGTAGGAACGTAGATCCTGGTTACCATGGTGAGGATAAGAACGTAGATCCTGGTTACCATGGTGAGGGTAGGAACGTAGATCCCGGTTACCATGGTGAGGGTAGGAACGTAGATCCTGGTTACTATGGTGAGGGTAGGAACGTAGATCCTGGTTACCATGGTGAGGATAAGAACGTAGATCCTGGTTACCATGGTGAGGGTAGGAACGTAGATCCCGGTTACCATGGTGAGGGTAGGAACGTAGATCCTGGTTACCATGGTGAGAGTAGGAACGTAGATCCTGGTTACCGTGGTGACGGTAAAAACGTAGATCTTGGTTACCATGGTGAGGGTAGGAACGTAGATCCCGGTTACCATGGTGAGGGTAGGAACGTAGATCCTGGTTACCATGGTGAGGATAAGAACGTAGATCCTGGTTACCATGGTGAGGGTAGGAACGTAGATCCTGGTTACCATGGTGAGGGTAGGAACGTAGATCCTGGTTACCATGGTGAGGGTAGGAATGTAGATCCTGGTTACCATGGTGAGGGTAGGAACGTAGATCCCGGTTACCATGGTGAGGGTAGGAACGTAGATCCTGGTTACCATGGTGAGGGTAGGAATGTAGATCCTGGTTACCGTGGTGACGGTAAAAACGTAGATCTTGGTTACCATGGTGAGGGTAGGAATGTAGATCCTGGTTACCATGGTGAAGGCAGAAACACCAGTCAGTAACGAACACTGGGAGTTTCTGTTATTGTTAACAGTATTTGAATTAGTTTTAATAGTTTGTATTTTGTTTTGAGTGGTGCTCCATCTCCAAACATTGGCACACCTCCAGATGGTCTTCTCTGGATTAGTAGCAGTGTGTTGGCGTCTCCGCTCTTCCATGTTTGCATATCTGTATAACGGCGTGGTGGAGAAAAAAAAGAAAAAAAGGACTTTTAATTACTGTGTTGAACTGAGCAGATCATCACCTCCACGTCCTACTCCAGCCCACCCTCCTCGAATATCCAACAGCAAGACAGCAAAAGACAGGCTTGTTTTTCTCTCTGCTAAGACTGGGCTAATGTGTCATGCTTGTGTATGTAGACCAACGTATAGACAGTGTTTATAAAGAATCAGTAGTGAGAAGAATATTTCAATCTCAGGACAGTCTCTTGTTGTGATGCCTTAAAGGAAGATTTTTAGGATTCTTTGTAGTTTTATAATGACATAGATGACATTGTGATGTGGAGGTTTATCCTTGAAAGGTTACCCATAGTCAAATAGAGTATATGTGTGGATGAGAGGGAGCCATGTGGAAGAGAGAGGTTACTGGGAGGAAGAAAGCAACTGTGTGGAGGTGAAGAGTGAGAAAACACACACAATATGATCAGAATCAGAAAGACTTTTATTTTGATGGTCAGTGAACAAGATTGAGAGACGAGGAACTTGCTGCAAAAAAATAAGAAACATAGTAAAAAAAATAATAAAACATAAACTATGATTTAAGTCCTCAGAACAAAACTGTAAGCTTTTGTTCAGAGAAGATCATTGATAAAACGAGGGAAGGGATCAAGTGATGAGTGGATCCAGGTTAGAAAGTCTCCATAAGTCCAACGGCAGAAGGGAAGAAGCGGGACGTTCTGGTCCGATTAGACCGGAGCCTCCTGCTGAAGGAAGTGGTTCAAGAAGTCCACGTCCAGGGCAAGAAGGGTCAGCTGCTATCAGTCCTGGAGACATACAGGTCATGGAGAGATGGAAGACTGCAGCCAATCACCTTCTGCGCTGCAGTCTGTTTGTCCCTGGCTGTGGCTCTAGCGTACCACACGGTGATGGAGAAGGTGAGGATGTCTGTGTAAAACTGCACCAACATCTGGACGGGCAGCTTGGCTTTCTTCAGCTGCCTGTAGGAAGTACATCCTCTGATCAGGGTGCTGATGGACGGCCCACACTTAAGGTCCTGTGTGATGGTGGTCCAGAGGAAGCAGAAAGAGTCTACAGGAGTCATGGAGGAGTTTGTCAGGGTGAGGAGGAGTTTCCTGAAGTCCACGATCATCTCCACCGTCCTCTGAGCTCCAGGTCACGTATAGAATGTGAGATTCTATGCCCACAGTTTAAGCAGGTGATATTTAACCAGATATTTGATTGCAGGCATTGTATACGTCGGTTAATCAGCTCAGAAAGTTAATAACCACATTTTAAGGGGATAATATCCAAATAGTAACACGGTCAGATAAATCAAACCAGGAGCCTAATCTCTGTGGTGAAAAATGCTGGAGTGAAACAGCAGATTGCCAACAATCAGCAGCACAGCAGTGGATCTCGGCTTCTAATCCGCTCGATTCTTTACTAAGATTAATATTGAAATCACAATGCCAAGTTTTCCAAATCCTCTTTTGTCAGATTGTACATATGAATTACTCTCTGGTGTGGGGGAGCGGGGGGTAGGGACAATGAAAGAATTATTACTATTCATCTTTTAAACTTTTCCCAGGTTTAAAGTCCAGTATCTTCCTGGATTCTTGTTGTTGGTTTATTTGCCTGAAAAAAATAACATGTCCGTTCAGCTGTTTGCTGAGACCACCTGAGCCCTGTTCATTTAACCAGCAAATAAACCCAGTTGTATATTTTTATTTTACCAGACAGACACAAAATAGACCCACTCTACCAAACAAGGTAATGTAGGCTGTGTCTCCACCACTGAATCCTGTTGGAAAGAAGGAAAATGAGATTTTATTTAACTGAGCACCAACAGGGACAAAAAATAAACCCTCATTCCAGCTGAAAAGTAAGAAGAACGTTTCTTTTCTCACAAAGGTTTAAAGTTGAATTTAAAAAATGGGAACCTAGAATTTCCCTTTATTTGCCATGTTCTAACCTGGGGACAAACAGTATTTCGAGGTCCTATCGGATGCTAGATCTACTTGTCAGAGGTTTTTACTTTCTAATGGTGATGTTCGGGCCCCTCCAAAGTGGGTTTAGGATGATACAGTTGTTATTGAAAAGGATTATTTTAGGATTTTCTGCCCTCTTTCTACGCAACACCAAAAAAGTGATCGCTACATTGATGATGCGTTAAACCAGGCATGGGCAAACTATGGCCCGCGGTCCACATGTGGCCTGTTAAACGTTTTAATCCGGCCCGCTAGGACTTGAAAAAATTAAATAAATAAACCTGGTTAATGTTTCATTAACCTGCGGTTCTGATCTTTTCCTCACTAGATGGCGCCAAATATACAACAACACTGTTCCCATTAAAATGTGTGTGCTCCGATATGGAAAGCCATCAGGCCCAATGCATGCATGTAAACAAGCGTGTTAGATGTTAAAACAAGCAAAATGTTACATCAAGCGCTTAGATTTTAAACCTAGCACCTGCTTTATAGGCATGCAACATCCTCTCACTGCTCCCCTACTTTAAGGTGGCTCACTCAACACATGTCAAATTTTGAAGGTAGAGGGTTGAGCAATAGTTAAGCCTGTCAGACCTCAGAAGCTAAGCAGGCTGGACCTGGGCTGTACTTGGATGGGAGACCACTGGAACCCCATGAACCATAGAGGGATGGACATTGAGATCAAATTGTCACTGTGTTTCTGGCTAAGACACTTCACCCACGTTGCCTAGTCTGGATGGTGTGTGTGATTGGTTGGTGATGGTCAGAGGGGTAGATGGCTTCTGTCTGTCTGATCCAGGACAGCTGTGGATACAACACAAGCTTACCATCACCTGGCATGGAGTGAATACTGAGAAAAATGCTTTAAAATTTCTTGCTTCTAATCCATGTTGTTGTTTTTCTGTGTGCAGCCTACCTCTACGTTTCTGGGTGAATGTAATCAAGAACCCACAGTTTGTCTTTGACATCCATAAAAGCAGCATCACAGACGCCTGCTTGTCCGTGGTGGCGCAGACGTTTATGGACTCCTGCTCCACCTCAGAACATCGCCTTGGGAAAGACTCACCCTCCAACAAGCTGTTGTATGCCAAGGACATCCCCAGCTACAAGAGCTGGGTGGAGAGGTGAGCTGTCCACAAACACACAGACCCACACCAATCACGAGATAAATGAAGGAGGAACTTGCATTAGCCACATTTCCGATTAACAAATGCAGTGTGACTGTAGGTCTGATCTATGAGCCGGGAAGTCCCTTCCAAATTACAACTCAGTGGGGATGGATGAGGGCGCCTGGGGCGTGAAAACCACTCTAGAGAATGCCTTTACTGGGACAGTAGAGAATTATTTGGTCAAATATGAGGATTTTTACTCCTATTTCTACCAACAATGGTTTATAGTTTTTATGGATTTTTATAATTAAATACAACCTATTGGACAGGACAGGGTCCTGCTCCATGTGAAGGAGTTTAAGTATCTCTGGGTCTTGGCCACGAAAGATAGAGACAGAGATCGACAGGCGGATCGGTGCAGCGTCAGCAATAACTAGGATGCTGCATCGGTCCGTCGTGGTAAAGAAATAGCTGAGCCGAAAAGCAAAGCTCTCCATTTACAAGTCGATCTACGTTCCAACCCTCACCATGGTAACCAGGATCTACGTTCCTACCCTCACCACGGTAACCAGGATCTACGTTCCTACCCTCACCACGGTAACCAGGATCTACGTTCCTACCCTCACCGTGGTAACCAGGATCTACGTTCCTACCCTCACCGTGGTAACCAGGATCTACGTTCCTACCCTCACCACGGTAACCAGGATCTACGTTCCTACCCTCACCGTGGTAACCAGGATCTACGTTACTACCCTCACCGTGGTAACCAGGATCTACGTTCCTACCCTCACCGTGGTAACCAGGATCTACGTTACTACCCTCACCACGGTAACCAAGATCTACGTTCCTACCCTCACCGTGGTAACCAGGATCTACGTTCCTACCCTCACCGTGGCAACCAGGATCTACGTTCCTACCCTCACCGTGGTAACCAGGATCTACGTTCCTACCCTCACCGTGGCAACCAGGATCTACGTTCCTACCCTCACCGTGGTAACCAGGATCTACGTTCCTACCCTCACCATGGTACCAGCTGTGGGTGGTGACCGAAAGAATGACAGCGTGGGTACAAGCGGCCGAAATGAGCTTCCTCTGCAGGGTGGCTTGGCTCTCGCTCAGAGATCGGGGAAGGACCTGACGCGTACCAGTGAACTCTAGTGTTAGTTAAAAACACACACCTACAATTTAATGTTTAATGAGCAACTTTAATCAACAAAATGAATGAGACAGACAGACAGCTGTTAGCAGCTGGATTCCAATGTTTTTACAGCGGGTAAATCTGGGTTCTTTTCTTTAAACAGGTACTACTCAGACATTGGCAAAATGCCAGTGATCAGTGACCAGGACATGAATGCCTATTTGGCGGAACAGTCACGGATGCACATGAATGAATTCAACACCATGAGTTCTCTAAGTGAGATCTACTCCTACGTGGGGAAATACACCGAGGAGGTAGGTGATATTTACACCTCGACAAAACACATTTAGATTAGCGGACAGTGGGCAGGGAGATTTGGTAGTAAAATGAGGATAGGTTAGAAGAAGTGGGACACAGAGGTAGGTCTGCAGGAGTTAGTTGAGTAGGTTTAGTATTCAGGACAGACAGGGATGGTTGTAATCCTGGCTTTATGCACACAGGTAGGTTACAGCAACTGTAGGCAGGATGAGAAGGTACTGCTTGGTTTTAGGACGAAGTTGAAACTGGCTCTGGGTAGTAAGGAGGTGCTTGTAGATGATTGTGGATGTAGTGTCTGCCATCTGGAACAAAAACAGACTTTTAAAAATGGCAGTATGCAAGTAGAGAGTCATAGTATTTTATTCTTACTGTTGAATGTAGAGTTATGGTTAAAGGAAAGGAATGAAGCTGGATGTGTACCTGGTTTTTCTGTTGTAATCAGAGCTAGTGCAGAAAGGCTGGAGTTTAGGAACTTTGACAGAAGGTGTGTAGAGAGAGAAACATCAAGAGTCTAGGTTAGGTTTGGAACTTTGACTGGTGAAGGTAGAGAGTTAGTTGACGTGATGCAGAGAAGGAGAGTAGACATCCTGTGTGTTCAGGAGACTAGATGCAAAGGCTAGAAGTCTAGGAGCGGGGTTCAAGTTGTTCTATCACGGTGTAGATAGGAAGAGGAATGGTGTAGGAGTTATAGTGAAGGAAGAGTTTGTTCTGGAGGTAAAAAGAAGGCCAGACAGGGTGATGAGCCTCAGGTTAGGTCAGGAGGGGTTGACAGGGTGATGTTAAATGTTGTTTGTGGGTATGGTCTACAGGT
Organism: Neostethus bicornis; assembly: GCA_902685375.1. Taxonomy (NCBI): domain Eukaryota; kingdom Metazoa; phylum Chordata; class Actinopteri; order Atheriniformes; family Phallostethidae; genus Neostethus; species Neostethus bicornis. The sequence goes on along the minus strand of LR738562.1, from coordinate 2,404,671 downwards.
AGGATGTGAGATTGAGGATAAATTTTGGTCATACATTGATGAGGTGGTAGAGAGCATGCCTAGAAGTAAGAGTTGTTATTGGGGCAGACTTTAATGACCACATTGGTGCAGGAAACAGATGATGAGGAGGTGATGGGCAGGTTTGGTATCCAGAACAGGAATGCAGAAGGACAGATGGTGATCGACTTTGTGAAAAGGCTGGAACACAGGGTGACTTATAAGAGTGGAGGTAGGAGAACACAGGTAGGTTAGTTTTGTGTAGGTGGTGTAATCTGAAGGAGATTAGAGACAGTGTAGCCAAACAGCACATGATGGTGGTTTGTAGGACGACACTAGTAGTGAGGAACTGTATAAAGAAGTTGAGACAGGCTATTGGTGGGCAGGAGATGTTTTCAGATTACTGTACAACTACAGCTAATGTGATCAGGGAGACAGGCAAGAGAGTACTTGGTGTGTCATCTGGAAGGAAGATAGAGAGACTTGGTGGTGGAATGAGGAGGTGCAGAGGGAAAGAGGCGAGACACTGAAAGGACTGATGAGAGTAGGCAACAGTACAGGGAGATACAGCGCAAGGTTAAAGTAGAGGTGGTGAAACAGGCAGACTAGGCTGAACAGCAAGGAGGGAGAGATGGACCTATAAAAGTTGGCTAGAGAGAGAGGCAAATATGGGCAGGTTGTGCAGTAAGTTGGGACATTAAGAGGATAGAGGAGAATAGGCAAGAGTACAGGGAGATATAGTGTAAGGTGAAAGCAGAGGTGGCAAAGGCAAAAATGAGAATTCTGGGATGCAGTATGCCAAGATAGAGAAGTATGGGAAGGTCAGAAGAAGTCACACTGTTTAGTTGTACATCTAAGACACCTAGAGAAGAAGTCTGGTAGATCAGTGCTGCAGGTGGTGATATTGTGATCTATGTGGCTGCTGACACTTGGAGTCTAGCCTCCGGCGCTTACACCTGGAACCTGGGCCAGCCTCCTAGGGGGATTGCACCTGCGGAATGGTCCAGTCCCCCCAGGCATCTGCACCTTGGAGACTGGCCCAGCCCCCAAGGAAGCCTGCACCTTAGCGACTGGCCCAGCCCCCAGGGAAGCCTGCACCTTAGCGACTGGCCCAGCCTCCTGCACCTGTGAAGACTGGCCCAGCCCCCAAGGTGCCTGCACCTTAGCGACTGGCTCAGCCTTCAAGGTGCCTACACTTATTGAGACTGACCCAGGAACACTGTCATGCCAACATTTTGAAACTACAGAATAAAAACCATGTCTTACCTTTTACTCTGTTGTTTTTTGTGACTTGCACCAACTTTACTCTCTGTAGCGTCCTGACCCGGACCTGAAACAAAATATAAAAGTATAAATAAATCTTAAAGCTACAGCTGCTCTAACAGGAAGTTCCTGTTCAGGGGAAAAGGCTCTCCGGTGGAATATCAGAGAAAACCTGACACATGACAAGCTTTGTGAAGGGCGATGTAGACTTGGAGAGAGTTCTTGTAAAGGTGTAGAGCTGCTGCTGCTGCTGCTTGTCTTCAAGAAAATTAATGCCGGCACTTTCTTCTGACAGTTTGACAGAGCATCAAAGTCAGAAGCCAGGAAGGAGCTGTCACAGTCATGTTTGTGTTCACTCCATCTGAGCTGCTTTATCGACCTTTAGGAGCTAATCTATGACCAAAGAATGACCTCTAAAAAAAAATACAAATGAAACTGTTTAGGTTTATATAAATGTAAAAACTCACCAGCAGCTGTAGGTATGAGTGGTTCCAGAAGAGAACTTCTCTCCTCTTCTGTGGAAAAATGAAACCAGCTTAGAATCTTAATCATGACTTTTAATCATCTAATTTATTTGAACTCATGAGTCGTTGTTTCTGTACCTTGATCACAGATTGTCTGCGCGCTGGAACAGGACGACTCGGCCAGGAAACAACGGCTGGCCTTCAAGCTGGAGCAGGTGGTGGCCTTCATGAGTCTGGAGAGCTGAGAACCACACTTCCCAGGGTGCACTGGGAAGAGACCCCGTCAGAAACCGAGCTGTGCCTGAGCGAAGACCTGTCTCCATCTTTTTTTCCATCACCTGACTTCCTTTTTTTTTTCCTGCTTCCTCGTCGTCCCTCAGAGACCTTCTGGTTTCTTCATCCATGCTGCTGCATAGACTAGTTAATCTGGTTGGTGTGGAAGAAATCCTTCAGCTCCACCACACAGCGGGTGATTCCAGGAGAGTTGGCCATATTGGCAAACCTCCGTCCCCGTGCTGGAGGAGGAAAAACACTTTTCTGTTGCCTTTAATAAACTGATAGTACTTTTTTTGTTGGTTAAGAATATTTGATATGAACCATTAACAGAGCTCAGTATCAAACGGGGACATCTGCAAGCCAAATGAACACCTCCAGAAAAAATCAATGCAAGGATGGTTTGCCACGTTTACACGGTTCCTCCAAGCAAAGCAGACATATCTGGGCAAACCTAGAATGTTCTTTTAATGTAGCTGAAGGTGAAAAAGACTGATGGGAATTTTATTCTAAGAACTATGACAAAAAAAATTAAAAACTTTCCTCTTTAGCCTGCTGCATCATTCCTGCTCCCCCAAGCCCTGCTTCCATTTGGCTTCTGTGACTAAATTAAACTACCAGATTAAAACTCAGAGCCCCGCCCAAGCTGGATCTTCTACTGAAAAGCACATGAACAACTGCAAGCCGGTATCATGGTCTTTCTAAGCACACACACACGCACAACCAATCAGCAGACGTCTACACAAACCTGGGAGAAGGCTCTGCTGCAGCAGTGATGGTTTACCGCTACCTAGAGGGGCTCTGGTGTCACCAGAAACAGACTAATGAGATGGACTAAAGCTGGTCAGCCAAAAAAAACCAAAGGAGCTTGACATGTATTTATAAAGTACCACTGGGGAACGGACTAAAGGGACTCTGACAAGCCTGTGTAATTTTTTTCTGACCTCAGTGTGTCGAGATGAGAAACTCTGATCCGTCCGGCTCTCGGCACACCGTTCACCTTAACGTCCGGCTCCGTTTTGCACAAGCGTTGGAGACGGTAGCTGGTGGCGTACCCCTTCCCTCCTTCCAACTCTTGAGGCGCTCTTTTCTGTATCGGTGTAGTCCTCAGTGGCAGCAGGGGCATCACTCTCTAAAGCCTCAAAGAAAAAGGGAATAAAAAACTTAAAGCGAAGCATCATGGACGTAAACGTTAGCTCAGACTTGTTGATTGTGAACCCAGCCATCAGAGAAAGTGATGATGGAGGCGCCCTCCATTCCCTCTGCCCTTTCTTTTGCCTTGACAACGTGCCCATGTGGTGATGTGAATGTGTGAAGACTGCCCTCGGTCCACCTTGGGTTCCTTTATTGGCTTTTTAAGCGCATGTAAAACGTAAACGATTTAAGAAACTTATTTAAAAAAGAAAAAAAAGAGAAAAAGAAAATTAAGCCTTGCGATGATGTGGATGTGTTCTTTTATCTTTCTTTTGCTTGAAAGAATTAAGATGGGAAAAAAAAAGCGGATCAAGTAAGAAAAACTAACTCTCGTTTGAGGTGGAACCTTTATCCAGTCGAACCCCTGCAGAAACTCAATGAAACAAGTATATACCTTTGCATGTTGACCTGTTTGGATGGTTTGAAATGAAACTGCCTTGCTCAAAGATATTTATGTAGGGACTCAAACATCCATCACACTCCATCTTGGTTTTAAGAGCTTTGAACCCTAAAACCTTCTCAATAAAAGCAACAATACGGTGTGGCAAAGAAAGGACTTCTTTTGACCACGCATAAGCACATCTAGATGATTCCAGTAGACTCCTTCCTTCATGTAGCCAAAGTTACACACATGCTAAGAGTGGTGAGTCCTCTTTCATTACTTCCCCTCTACCGACCTTCAGATGCCAAGAGCACAGATAAAGTTTCCACCTTCAAACGTTGTGTCCTCCTAGCTCAGTGTTAGACATGTTGTGGGGATGGATGGAGCTTCTCTAACTTTGTTATAATAATTGTATACCTGTCTCTGTAAATACAATGCATTCCTATTTTGCAGTCGAGAACAAAATACTATTTGTAATATAGAATAAACTTTATTATGAAACCGGGTTTCTTTCTATCTCTTTGGGTTTTTTTTAACTCTCTCGATTTACAAGTCAATCTATGTTCCTACCCTCACCATGGTAACCAGGATCTACGTTCCTACCCTCACCATGGTAACCAGGATCTATGTTCCTACCCTCACCATGGTAACCAGGATCTACGTTCCTACCCTCACCATGGTAACCAGGATCTACGTTCCTACCCTCACCATGGTAACTAGGATCTACGTTCCTACCCTCACCATGGTAACCAGGATCTACGTTACTACCCTCACCATGGTAACCAGGATCTATGTTCCTACCCTCACCATGGTAACCAGGATCTATGTTCCTACCCTCACCATGGTAACCAGGATCTAACCAGGATCTCAGAAAGGAAGCCCAGTCTTCTGTCCCCCCGGCTGCATCCTCCAGCTCACCCGGAAGGATCCTGAGTCGTTCCCCAGCCAGCTATGAGACATAGTCTCTCCAGCGAGTCTGGGGTCTGCCTCTTAGTCTCCTCCTGGTGGGACGTGCCCGAAAACCTCACCAGCATTGCTGTTATTTACAAGAGCCAATCAGAGAGCACACAGTCTCAAAAGTAACTAGAAGTTACTCCTTCAGGACCATAACAACCTTTTCTAGAGACCGGGTTCCAACACCTCTTTAAAATCCTGTCCTGCTGTTGTTTAAACAGCTCCATTCAGTCCAAACATGGAGCACACACGCACGCACACACACACACCTGCATGGAAGTCTAATAAAATAATTTACAAACACCAGAACAAACTATAAGATAGTATAAAGGCTGAAAATCCAGCAAAATTAACCAAGATTCAGTTTAAAATACAATGTTAGGTTTTTGAGTTATTCTTCTTGGGGGTTTTTAAACAGAAAAGGATCATAAAGTTGTATCACTTTAAAAATAGAACAGATAGTCTTTAAAAAAAAACGCCCCTCTCAGGGTTTTTAAGTAAGAAATCCCACTTCACTGGAAAGACTTAATGAAACACACAAACAATGATCAATCTTAACCATCGTCTTTCACTGATCTGAAGTCAGAATCTTTCAGAATGACGTCATTGGAGGAGTTTAACTTCTACCAACATCAAGCTACCTGATCCTGACAACATGGACCAACCTCTGACCGCGGTAACACAGAAACTAGGTACAACACTCCCCTTCACAGGGGTTCCTGGTGACCTACACATCAATTCTTAAAATTAAAAGAACCACAAACACTTCAAGAATTTTTACGCAATAAACTGAGACGTAAAGCAAAAAAAAAAAAAAGTTGTTTCTGACCTTTTTCTTAACCAAGTGCATCCTCCTGAGCGGGCGTCCTGTCCCGAGAACAAGGGTCTAACCATCTCAGAGTTGTGTTCACTAAGGTAAGACTGGAGCCTTGATCAACAGGATCAGTGTGGCGTCTGCAACAATTAGGACACTGTCTCAGATAGTTATGGTACACAGAAAGCTGAGCCAAGCCTTTAATTCACCGATCCCTCTACATTCCTGCCCTCACCTATCGTCATCAGCTGTGTGTGGTCACAGAAAGATGGTGAATACATGCAGCCGAGATGACGGGCGCTCACTCAGCTATAGGGCGAGGAGCTCTGCCATCCAGATAGGGCTCAGATTAAAGTCTATACCCGTCCATGTGGACAGGAGCCAGCTGGAGGAACGTCCCTGGTGCTTCCATCATCACAGTAGGTCAGATCAGTGCAAGTTGTTGTTTTTTTTCAGTCATTCAGAAGAAAACTTCTCTTTTAAGCAGATTTTTTCTCTCAGTTTAAAATCGAATCTTTTTCTGAACCCACTTAATGAATTAATGTGACACATTTTGTCGACTAGTTTATCTCACAGAACACACGACCCTGCGGACACGTTCTGACTGTCGTTACGTTGGCACGCTGTGATAGAGACACGAGGGAAGGAGGAGTCTGAAAACAGAGGAGGAGGAGTGACGGCCTGCTGGACGGGAGGCTGCGGCACTCCTCACATTCAGAGACTTGACAGGGATGCAAGATTGAATTGGCCCAATGTCACCCTCCATATACCAAGCAGTGAACTGGGAGTAATGGGTGAGAAATAGAAAGAGGGAAGATGGAAGGACGGAGAGAGACCTATCGAGTGTTCCCCTAATTTTCTGACTAGTGAGCTGGGGATAATGGAGGAGAAGCAGGAGGCACCTCTGAGGGGCAGCGGGGTGAGGGAGAGCAGGATGATAGAGAGCCGGCGATGATTGCTTTGCACTGGTGATGGGTTCCACGTCCGCACGATCACCACCTCAAACACACACTGCTGAGAGGGGGCCAAAGATCTGTCCACATGTGGATGAAATGATGGGCTGAAGAAAAGAGGAGAGATGATTGGTACGGATGGACCCACACCTATGACCTCACCATGGTCACCGGCTGTGGGTGGTGACCGAAATAATGAGAACGCGGATACAAGCGGCTGGTATGAGTTTCCTCCGCAGGGAGGCTGGGCTCTCACTCAGAGATCAAGTGAGGAGCTCTGCCGTCCGGGAGGAGCTCGGCATCAAGCTGCTCCTCCTCCAGGTCGAGAGGAGCCAGCGAGGGTGATTCGAGCGCCTCACTGGTGAGGTGTTTCAGGCACGTCCTACCGGGAGGAGACCAAGAGGCAGACCCCGGACCCGCTGGAGAGACTATGTCTAGCAGGTGCATGTCTTATCCATGCATTTGTTTCCAGTAGGTTAGATTATTGTAACGGTCTACTTACTGGTCTGAGAAAAAGGCTTTAAAACAGCTGCAGTTTATTCAAAATGCTGCTGCTCGAGTCCTAACAAGAACTAGAAAATATGACCACATTAGTCCTGTGCTCAAGTCTCTGCACTGGCTTCCTGTGGCTCAGAGAATAGACTTTAAAGCTGCTCTGATTGTGTTTAAGTCTCTCCATGGTCTAGAACCAAAATACATCTGTGATATGTTAGTACCTTATGAACCATCTAGAACTCTGAGGTCTCCTGCTGGTGTCTAGAGTCAGGACTAAACATGAACCATCTAGAACTCTGAGGACCTCTGGGACCGGCCTCCTGCTGGTGTCTAGAGTCAGGACTAAACATGAACCATCTAGAACTCTGAGGACCTCTGGGACCGGCCTCCTGCTGGTGTCTAGAGTCAGGACTAAACATGAACCATCTAGAACTCTGAGGACCTCTGGGACCGGCCTCCTGCTGGTGTCTAGAGTCAGGACTAAACATGAACCATCTAGAACTCTGAGGACCTCTGGGACCGGCCTCCTGCTGGTGTCTAGAGTCAGGACTAAACATGAACCATCTAGAACTCTGAGGACCTCTAGGACCGGCCTCCTGCTGGTGTCTAGAGTCAGGACTAAACATGAACCATCTAGAACTCTGAGGACCTCTGGGACCGGCCTCCTGCTGGTGTCTAGAGTCAGGACTAAACATGAACCATCTAGAACTCTGAGGACCTCTGGGACCGACCTCCTGCTGGTGTCTAGAGTCAGGACTAAACATGAACCATCTAGAACTCTGAGGACCTCTGGGACCGGTCTCCTGCTGGTGTCTAGAGTCAGGACTAAACATGAACCATCTAGAACTCTGAGGACCTCTGGGACCGGCCTCCTGCTGGTGTCTAGAGTCAGGACTAAACATGAACCATCTAGAACTCTGAGGACCTCTGGGACCGGCCTCCTGCTGGTGTCTAGAGTCAGGACTAAACATGGACCATCTAGAACTCTGAGGACCTCTGGGACCGGCCTCCTGCTGGTGTCTAGAGTCAGGACTAAACATGAACCATCTAGAACTCTGAGGACCTCTGGGACCGGCCTCCTGCTGGTGTCTAGTGTCAGGACTAAACATGAACCATCTAGAACTCTGAGGACCTCTGGGACCGGCCTCCTGCTGGTGTCTAGAGTCAGGACTAAACATGAACCATCTAGAACTCTGAAGACCTCTGGGACCGGCCTCCTGCTGGTGTCTAGAGTCAGGACTAAACATGAACCATCTAGAACTCTGAGGACCTCTGGGACCGGCCTCCTGCTGGTGTCTAGAGTCAGGACTAAACATGGACCATCTAGAACTCTGAGGACCTCTGGGACCGGCCTCCTGCTGGTGTCTAGAGTCAGGACTAAACATGAACCATCTAGAACTCTGAGGACCTCTGAGGACCGGCCTCCTGCTGGTGTCTAGAGTCAGGACTAAACATGGACCATCTAGAACTCTGAGGACCTCTGGGACCGGCCTCCTGCTGGTGTCTAGAGTCAGGACTAAACATGAACCATCTAGAACTCTGAGGACCTCTGGGACCGGCCTCCTGCTGGTGTCTAGAGTCAGGACTAAACATGAACCATCTAGAACTCTGAGGATCTCTGGGACCGGCCTCCTGCTGGTGTCTAGAGTCAGGACTAAACATGAACCATCTAGAACTCTGAGGACCTCTGGGACCGGCCTCCTGCTGGTGTCTAGAGTCAGGACTAAACATGGACCATCTAGAACTCTGAGGACCTCTGGGACCGGCCTCCTGCTGGTGTCTAGAGTCAGGACTAAACATGAACCATCTAGAACTCTGAGGACCTCTGAGGACCGGCCTCCTGCTGGTGTCTAGAGTCAGGACTAAACATGGACCATCTAGAACTCTGAGGACCTCTGGGACCAGCCTCCTGCTGGTGTCTAGAGTCAGGACTAAACATGAACCATATAGAACTCTGAGGACCTCTGGGACCGGCCTCCTGCTGGTGTCTAGAGTCAGGACTAAACATGAACCATCTAGAACTCTGAGGATCTCTGGGACCGGCCTCCTGCTGGTGTCTAGAGTCAGGACTAAACATGAACCACCTAGAACTCTGAGGACCTCTGAGACCGGCCTCCTGCTGGTGTCTAGAGTCAGGACTAAACATGAACCATCTAGAACTCTGAGGACCTCTGGGACCGGTCTCCTGCTGGTGTCTAGAGTCAGGACTAAACATGAACCATCTAGAACTCTGAGGACCTCTGGGACCGGCCTCCTGCTGGTGTCTAGTGTCAGGACTAAACATGAACCATCTAGAACTCTGAGGACCTCTGGGACCGGCCTCCTGCTGGTGTCTAGAGTCAGGACTAAACATGAACCATCTAGAACTCTGAGGATCTCTGGGACCGGCCTCCTTCTGGTGTCTAGAGTCAGGACTAAACATGGAGAGCAAACTTCCCGAGGCCGTGAGACAGGCCTCTACTGTGACCATCTTCAAATCTAGGCTGAAAACGGTTTTGTTTAACTGTGCTTTTGATTAATTGCTCTTTTTTTATCTGCATTGATTCTATTTATTTCATTTTAAAATTTTTTGATTCTATGTTTTGTGATTTTAATGCATTCTTTTTCTTTTCCTTCTTGTGAAGAACTTTAATTACATTTTGTATGAATTGTGCTACAGATAAACTTGCCTTGTCTCGCAGCTGGCTGGTGAACGACTCGGGATCCTTCCGGGTGAGATGGAGAATGCATCCGGGGTGAGAGAAACCTGGGCTTCCCATCTGAGGCTGTTGCCCCCCGCGACCCGACCCCGGATGAGCGGAAGACGACGGAACAGAACCTTGTTAATGTTTTATTTTCCTATAATTCTGATGTTTCGTCACGAGATGGCGCCAAAGAAACAACAACACTGCTTCATTAAAATGAGCGTGTTTTCGCGCTGTTAAAATAAACAGTGTGTACAGATATGGAAAGCCACCAGGGCCAATACACACACATAAACAATCGTGTTAGATGTTAAAACAAACAAATTGTTACATCAAGCGCTTAGATTTCAAACCTAGCGCCGCTAGATTTGAAATTTAACTCTCTTGATGTAACATTTAGCGCTTGTTTAAAATCTAGCATCATTCTATCGGTCTGATCTAGAGGTTACCAAAGCATGCCATCCATTTGTTCCTGTTCCAACGCCCTGGTCAAATGTTAGAACTCAATGTGGCCCACGAACCAAACAGTTTGCCCACCTCTGGATCGGCTCATGTTTCTCTGAGACGGATACCTTCCTATCCGTCTATCCCTTTCGGGGTTATGGGGGGTGCCGGAGCCCATCCCAGTTGATTCAAGGTGAGGGGCAGGTTACACCCCAAATAGGTCGCCAGTCTGTCACAGGGCCCCACACATACAACCATCCACACACACACACACACACACACACACACACACACACACACACACATTCCTAAGGGCAATCGGCCAATCAACCTAGCATGCATGTTTTTGGAGAGTAGGAGGAAACGGAGTACCCAAAGAAAACCCACGCAGACATAGGGAGAACATGCAAACTCCACACAGAAATGACAGTGTTCCAAGCCTCGTCCCCACTTAAACCCCTGACCTTCTTGCTGTAAGGTCACTATACTACCCACTGCACCACCATGCCGCCCACAGCGACTAAGTGAACAACCAAATCCTTCCAGCAATTCAAAACTTTTCTCACTCACACACACACACACACACACACACACACACACACACACACACACACACACACACACACACACACACACACACACACACAGTCTCTACTTTATCGTTTCCACAAATCTTCCATCCCATTTCAGCTCCTGATCAATACCAACCATGCAGTTCCCTCTAAACTGCCCATTTGCTGGCGGGTCTGCTGAGCCCAACCTTCTCACCCAAACAGGAATGACCAGAGCCGCTCGCAGCACAGGAAATTGATTATCTGGTGGAGGAGAACATTGAATTTACTTTATTGTCTGCTTACATGTCTGACACGTTCCTCCTGCTGGTAATGGATGAAAGCGAAGCAACAGATGGAAACCATCTCAGTAATCCTTCTGCTGCATTAGCATGGAAATACGAAGAGGACGACCCAGACCTGGAGGCTCCGCACACTCTACCACATCCAAACTGTTTGCTCTAAACCACACTTTAACTTGTAACAGAGGTACAGAACTGATGTTTATTCAGTCTGTTTGGTTCTAACTCAATACATTCTATACGAACCAAGCTCTGGCCCGGTCGTACGGAGACTGGACATCCTGTACCAAGGGATTCGAGACTCTGTACTTCCGGAGCACCCCGCACAGGAGTCCCCTAGGGACCTGGCCGAATGCCTTCTCCAGATCCTAGACTGGTTGGGCAAACTCCCACGACCCCTCCAGGATCCTGAAGAGGGTATAGAGCTGGTCCGGGACGGAAACCACACTGCTCCTCTTCAATCCGAGACTCAATGAGCTTCCTCCGTAGGGTGGCTAAGCTCTCAATCAGAGATTGGGTGAGGAGTTCTGCCATCCGGGAAGAGCTCGGTGTCGGGCCGCTCCTCCTCCAGGTTGAGTGAAGCCAGATGGGGTGGTTCAGGCATCTGGTGAGGATGCATCCCAAGTGCCTCGCTGGTGAGGTGTTTTGGGCATGTCCCACCGGGAGGAGACCAAGAGGCAGAAACTGGACCTGCTGAAGAGACTATGTCTCACAGCTGGCAGGGGAATGACTCGGGATCCTCCTGGGTGAGCTGGAGGATGCAGCCAGGGTGAGAGAAGCCTGGGCTTCCCGTCTGAGGCTGTTCCCCCCGCGACCCGGCCCCAGATAAGTGGAAGACGACGGACCGGATTGTTTCATCTTTCGTATGTTTTATCCTGTTTTAATTGTTAAGGAAAAGCTGAACGGCAGCTCACTGTCACGTTGGACCACCTGGTTCAGACACAATGCCACTGTATTCATTCACTCTGAATGGACTAGAGTCTCTACCAGCTGGACGACCTGTTCAGTCTGAGGTGACTCGTCCACACAAACACCTCGACTTGAAATGACACAAGCTAACAAAGCTCTGGTTGGTGCTTCTGCAACACCAAGCCTGCATCCTGAAGCTGAGCAGAGTGCAGCATCCTGCACCACAGTCAAGACTTCAAGATGTTAGTTCCAGTGTTGGCAGGTTTTGGACGCCCCCCGGTTAAAACCCGGTTTAAAACCGTCCAAAACTGTCCTGTTCATTTTGGACACCTACATGTCCAAAACTATAAAAAAGCAACTAAAACTAGCAAAAAGTGTCCAAAACTTTCACACCTGTGCTTAACAAGAATGATGGGTTTAGGTGTGAAGATTAGACCCTTCACCCCCTTTGTTTGATCCTACCTAGTACAAAGGATAGCAGTCATAATGGTGTCAAGTGACTGATAAAGCACAGAATGCTGAGGGGACACGGTGAGGGTAGGACCACGTCAACTGGACTACTAGTTACTTAATAAGTCAGACAAATATCGTGCCACCAAAAAGACAATCTAATCCAAAGTGACTCTAAAGTGCTACAAAATAGACAATCTAAGCAATCACAGAATTTCAATGACACATTTGGTTCACTACAAAGTAAAACATTCTTCATGTGAACTTGGAACATGTACAACTTTGCATGGGTGGAATCAGACATGACATGATATGAAGAGTAAATAAATCACTGAGTTATTACAAAGCAGTGTTTTTGTTGTCAAATTATAGGTTCTGGACGGTTTTGGACATTTTTGGACGTCCAAAACAGGTTTTGAACTGTCCAAAACCCAACACTGGTTAGTTCAGGATGGGTAAACTTTTTGACTCGCGGCCACATTGAGTTCTAACATTTGACAAGCGGGCCGGATCCAGGAGGGGATTGGGGGGACGAGGGTGCACGTCCGCCATTTTGAGCCACAAAAAAAGTGTTCTTTCTACTTTAATTATTATAAACTTTGGGCAAAAATGCAAAAAGACTACTTATTTTTTAAAATGTTCTGGGGGGAATAAAAAATCCTGGATTCACCCCTGGGAACAGGATCAGATGGATGGCATGCTTTATTACCCGCTAGATCAGACCGATAGAGCGTTAAATTTCAAATTTAGCGGCATAAGTTCGAAATGTAGATGCTTGATGTAACATTTTGCTTGTTTTAACATCTAACACGTGTGTTTACGTGTGTGTATTGGCCCTGATGGCTTTCCATATATGTGCACACTGTTTATTTTGAAGGCGTGGGCATCACGGAGACACACACTGTTACCATGACAGCAACGATTATTGTGTTATGGATGCTGACAGTTGACAGCGGTTGTTTATTTTGAAGAACAACAAAAGAGACATCATCGTTGGCAGCAAACCGTCTTGCACGGTGGGCTCTTCAGCTAAGTAAATTCGACTACGAGATCGAGTATAGGAAGACAAGACCATGGAAACGCTGATGTTTTAAGCTGCCTTCCAACTGAAGACGACTTTCAGTTTGACAGGGAGGAGACACACACATTTTAATGGGAGCAGTGTTGTTGTACCTTTGGCGCCATCTAGTAGCAAAACAGGAAAATAAAACTAAAGTTTTGGGGGGGTTTTCTATTTCTGTGGTTAGGATTAAACCATTTAACGGGCTGCATGTGGCCCACGGGCCGTAGTTTGCCCATGCCTGTGTTAGTTCATAGACAGAAGCAAACCGAGGAGGAGCATCAGACGGTAATCTGGTATAAAAACCAGCAGCTTCACACTCTAAGGTAGAGATTGGAAAAGCTTTGTGTACTTCCAGGAGTCTATAAAGAGAACTTACGACTCCCTCCATGTGAGAGGTAGTCACACCAGCTCAGCACCCACTCCTCTACCACCTTCTCTCTTTTGGCATGAACCCAGTTGGACTAAAAACTTTCCAAATTTGTCTCAATAACGTGTATAAAAAGTAGTGCCAACCGCTTTGTGACGGGTGTGAACGTCCTTTAATCCAATTCCACTGCAGCCATTTGAATAATTGATGTTGGGACATAAATTGGTCCGTTCCAGATGTCCCTTATTCAATACTGATTCCCAATGTTTGGCTTCCCAGCCGCGTGTTTGGATGTTCTTGCTGCAGTCGGAGTGACCTACAGTCACAGGTGGTTGGCTGGAAGCGGTAGACTCACAGTCGATGCTGTGCTGGTGAGAAAAGGAAGAGAGTTTATAAAATATTCATGTTCCAGGAACTGACTGGCCCGAAAAAGGGTGGAATGCCCCCTGCGGGTCAGGGACAGGGTCCTGCCCCAAGTGGAGGAGTTTAAGTATCTCAGGGTCTTGTTCACGAGTGGGGGAAGGATGGAGCGGGAGATCAACAGGCGGATCGGTGCGGCATCAGCAATAACTAGGACGCTGCATCGGTCCGTCGTGGTAAAGAAAGAGCTGAGCCGAAAAGCAAAGCTCTCGATTTACAAGTCGATCTACGTTCCTACCCTCACCATGGTAACCAGGATCTATGTTCCTACCCTCACCATGGTAACCAGGATCTATGTTCCTACCCTCACCATGGTAACCAGGATCTATGTTCCTACCCTCACCGTGGTAACCAGGATCTATGTTCCTACCCTCACCATGGTAACCAGGATCTATGTTCCTACCCTCACCATGGTAACCAGGATCTATGTTCCTACCCTCACCATGGTAACCAGGATCTATGTTCCTACCCTCACCGTGGTAACCAGGATCTATGTTCCTACCCTCACCATGGTAACCAGGATCTACGTTCCTACCCTCACCATGGTAACCAGGATCTACGTTCCTACCCTCACCATGGTAACCAGGATCTACGTTCCTACCCTCACCATGGTAACCAGGATCTACGTTCCTACCCTCACCATGGTAACCAGGATCTACGTTCCAACCCTCACCATGGTAACCAGGATCTACGTTCCTACCCTCACCATGGTAACCAGGATCTACGTTCCAACCCTCACCATGGTAACCAGGATCTACGTTCCTACCCTCCCCATGGTAACCAGGATCTACGTTCCAACCCTCACCTATGGTCACCAGCTGTGGGTGGTGACCGAAAGAATGAGATCGCGGGTACAAGCGGCCGAAATGGGCTTCCTCCGCAGGGTGGCTGGGCTCTCACTCAGAGATCGGGTGAGGAGCTCTGCCATCCGGGAGGAGCTCAGTGTCGAGCCGCTCCTCCTCCAGGTCAAGAGAAGCCAGATGGGGTGGTTCGGGCATCTGGTCAGAATGCCCCCCCGAGCGCCCCGCAGGCGAGGTGTTTCGGGCACGTCCCACCGGGAGGAGACCAAGGGGCAGACCCCGGACCCGCTGGAGAGACTATGTCTCACAGCTGGCCGGGGAACGACTTGGGATCCATCCAGGTGAGCTGGAGGATGCAGCCGGGGAGAGAGAGGCCTGGGCTGCCCGTTTGAGGCTTTTGCCCCCGCGACCCGACCCCAGAACAAGCGGAAGATGACGGAACGGAACTGACTGTACTAATTAACCAGAAGGGATGGACAATAGGTGGGTCACCCTATCCAAGTGATGGAGGGTATGAAGAGGTACACACGTGGAAGCAGCACGAGGAGGTGTGTGACAGCTGGGTGGCACAGCTGGGAGAAACAGATAACGTCTCTTCACCTTTTTCTCTGCTGTTGTCCTTTTGAAGAAACACTCCTCTCTTTCAAGCTGCTTCTCACAGTCCACGTCCTCATTACATCGCTCAGCCTTTCAGCATTCACGTCATGGCGGTGTGGAGCGGACAGAGCACCTGGTCACCGTCTGAATCACCTCGCGTTCATTCATTACCGGGTCATCTTTTCTCAGACTCGACACCCCTCACATCTGCATTCAAAGGAATTTAATTACCAGAAACTCATTCTCTCCTCAAACCCAGCGTGGGAACTTTCCTCCTCTCTGACCAAACACGGGCTACATGAAGACGTTTCTGTCCAAACTGTTCGTTGTCTTTAAAACCCAATCATGATTCAAACACACACTTAGGGTGTGAAGTGGAGCTGGAAGTCTCCGCAGAGGGAGATGCTGATAATCGATTTCCACAGCAATCACAGATCTGCACACTGCAACCTTCAACAAGTCCTTGAACACAATCATTCAGCTGATCAGACGCCGTCAGCAGAAAGCTGGTAATGAATTGGGTTTTAATGTGAATCCAAAGGCAGGAGTTCTGTCATACGGTGGCACTGCCCTCAACAAATAGCACCAATAAGAACACATCTTATTGGTCAACGTCGACATCCGGATGAGATTTCATCCGATTCCCGAGCAACATGGATTCCCACCATGCCCGCTGTTTGTTTTCTTGTTCGACATAGAGAAACAGGAAGTACAGAGGATTGAGTGGAAGCTGTCAGGGTGGAGACGTGGCAAAGCACGACAGGAGCTACCTGTTTACCGGCTGTCTACCCGATCAGAGAGGAGTAGGGAAGCAGATCTATCCTCTCAGACCATGAAATGAATAAACATTTCGACTCCAGCTTTTTGTAGGACTTTGCTTGGAATGTAACAACCTGTACAGTGGAACACCTCAGCATAGCTGGAGTCTGCTCTGGATAAAACACCACCAACCAATAAACCAACCTAAACAACCTTCATTCCGTTCCGTCATCTTCCGCTCATCCAGGGCCAGGTCGCCAAGGCAACAGTCTCAGACAGGAAGCTCAGTCTTCTCTCACCCCGGCTGTATGCTCCACCTCACCCGGAAGGATCCTGAGGTGTTCCGTTTAAAGCTGTGAGACAAAGTCTCTCTAGCAGGTCCGGGGTCTGACTCTTGGTCTCCTGCTGTGGGACAAAACACCTCACCAACAAGGCAGGGACACAGGATGCATCCTAACCAGATGCCTGAACCACCTCAGCTGGCTTCTCTCGACCCCAAGGAGCAACGGCTCGACTACATTCCTACCCTCACCATGGTAACCAGGATCTACGTTCCTACCCTCACCATGGTAACCAGGATCTACTTTCCTACCCTCACCATGGTAACCAGGATCTATGTTCCTACCCTCACCATGGTAACCAGGATCTACTTTCCTACCCTCACCATGGTAACCAGGATCTACGTTCCTACCCTCACCATGGTAACCAGGATCTACTTTCCTACCCTCACCATGATAACCAGGATCTACGTTCCTACCCTCACCATGATAACCAGGATCTACGTTCCTACCCTCACCATGATAACCAGGATCTATGTTCCTACCCTCACCATGGTAACCAGGATCTACGTTCCTACCCTCACCATGGTAACCAGGATCTACTTTCCTACCCTCACCATGGTAACCAGGATCTACGTTCCTACCCTCACCATGGTAACCAGGATCTACGTTCCTACCCTCACCATGGTAACCAGGATCTACGTTCCTACCCTCACCATGGTAACCAGGATCTACATTCCTACCCTCACCATGGTAACCAGGATCTACTTTCCTACCCTCACCATGGTAACCAGGATCTACGTTCCTACCCTCACCATGATAACCAGGATCTACGTTCCTACCCTCACCATGGTAACCAGGATCTACATTCCTACCCTCACCATGGTAACCAGGATCTACTTTCCTACCCTCACCATGGTAACCAGGATCTACGTTCCTACCCTCACCATGGTAACCAGGATCTACGTTCCTACCCTCACCATGGTAACCAGGATCTACTTTCCTACCCTCACCATGATAACCAGGATCTACTTTCCTACCCTCACCATGATAACCAAGATCTACTTTCCTACCCTCACCATGGTAACCAGGATCTACTTTCCTACCCTCACCATGATAACCAGGATCTACTTTCCTACCCTCACCATGGTAACCAGGATCTACGTTCCTACCCTCACCATGGTAACCAGGATCTACTTTCCTACCCTCACCATGATAACCAGGATCTACTTTCCTACCCTCACCATGGTAACCAGGATCTACATTCCTACCCTCACCTATGGTCACCAGCCGTGGGGGGTCGCGAATACAAGCGACCAAAATGAGCTTCCTCCGCAGGGTGGCTGGGCTCTCACTCAGAGATCGGGTAAGGAGTTCTGCTATCCAGAAGGAGCTCGGTGTCGAGCCGGTCCTCCTCCAGGTTGAGAGAAGCCAGATGGTTTGGTTCAGGAATCTGGTCAGGATGTCTCCTAAACACCTTGCCAGTGAGGTGTTTCGGACACGTCCCACTGGGAGGAGACCATGAGGCAGACCCGGACCTGCTGGAGAGACGATGTCTCACAGCTGGCTGGGGAACGACTCCGGACCCTTCCGGTTGAACTGGAGGATGCAGCCGGAGCGAAAGAAGCCTGAGCTTCGTGTCTAAGGCTGTTGCCCCGCGACTCGGCCCTGGATAAGCGGAAGACGACGGAATGGAACGGAATCTTCTGAACTGCTTCTCCCAGAAGGAGTCGCAGGGATGAAAAAAATTGCCATTACCAATATTGATACCAATAATAAGGCCGTCCAGTGATTGGTCAATCACTAAAAGAAATCAAATAAAAATATTTGAGTGATGATTTTACAGTCTGTTTACCAGAAGGCTGTCCTGTGGGGGATGAGGTTTTTGAATCTATCCACTGATCGATCATCTTGACACAAGTGCTGACAATTTATCATGAGAAGACGGCAGTTAAAAGTCCAGCAGCTTATCACACGACGTGTGGGACAGCTCTCATGTTGATTTAGACTCTTAATGGGCCCATGGGTCAAACAAAAGCCAGAAAAAAATGTCATTTAGGTTCACAGAAGTCACATCGCAGGCAGTCAAACACACTGAGTGGTAGCCAGGGACGTGATGTGCAGGTAGACGGTGTGTGTGTGTGAGCGGTGTGGTGGTGTTCAGATGGGAAAAGGATAAATTGACAAACCGGAGTGGAAATGCACTTTTCAAATGTCACGTTGTCTTGTCACCTTTTACACAAAGAGAGGATGATGTGAAATCGAGTATCTGGAAAAAAAATTCTTGAGGAGAGCCTTGAAAAACATGAATGTTCTAGGTTAAAAAAAAAAATAAGTGAAACTGAAAGAACGTTCTCTGTGCTGGTGTGAGACTTTAAAGGGTCCATCTCATGCAAAATGGACTTTCCAGAGTTTTCTAGCTTGTAAGAGTGATGTCCGGGCCTTGTATATGTGTGTGTGTGTGTGTGTGTGTGTGTTTTCAAGATTGATTTAGCCCGTTTTTCTGTGGATTTCTGGAACGCTCAGACAAAACAACCAATGAGCAGATGTCTAAACTATGACGCATTTGACGTAGCCAGGACGGACTTCACACACGCCCCCCCTCCCTCCTCACCACCCGCCCGCCCTCCTCACCCGCCTCCACTCCGGCCGTGGTGCTTGTGCTTCGTGCGCCTCAAAATCCTCGTCGGATTCTGGATCCAAAATGTAGGGCTGAACATGATGAATCAACATGATAAATCTTATTTCAGACGCTACCAAACTGCTACACACGGGTTTACGCCCGCCTTCCCCCTCCCGCTCAGAGATGGACGGAGGAATAGCGGCTCAGTGAGAGCAGAGGGCGGAGTTTGTACTTTCTCAGGACGGGCGGGGGGATGAGCGATACCCGGCCTTTCTTAGTTCCGGGTCTGTGACTGCGCTCCACCAAATCAATATATTTTCATAACTATGGTGTAATGCATGTTGTAAACGTGTGTATGTGCAGAGTGAAAAGAGTTATTTTGCATGAGATGGACCCTTTAACTCGTCCCATCAATTCACTAATGTGAATTGAAGAGCTCGGTGTCGAGCCAACTGGCTTTCCTCCAGGTCCAGAGAAGCCAGCTGGGCTATCCAGTATCTATCAATTCAGTATCTATCAATCTGGTATCTAAATATCTATAATAATAATAATGCATTGAACTTATACAGCGCTTTTTTTGGATACTCAAAGACTGTTTACATCTGCATTATTCATTCACTTCATACAACCATTCACACACACATTCATTCATTCCTGATGATGGGAGCTACCATACAAGGGACAGACCACTATCACCGAACCCTCAGAAGAACTGAGGGTTCGGTGTCTTGCTCAAGGAGACCTTGGCATGCACTCTGGGCAGGGGATCGAACCTGCGACCTTCCGGTTACGGGACGGTTGCCCCACCCACCGAGCCATGCATCCTCCATTCTATCTATCTAGTATCAAAGTATATACGTATCTAGTACAGGGGTGGGCAATTAATTTTTATCAGGGGCCGCATGAGAAGCCTGAATTGTGTCAGAGGGCCACCAACTTTCTTTCATTGTAAAATACTTAAATATTTTGAATAGCTGGTCCTGATAATCAGAAGAATAAAGCACTCTTAAAATACAGTATGTACTATGTGTACTATATGTACTCCCTTGTACGCTCTTCACCAGACAGATTTCTGTATTTCTCTTCATGCTTGGTGGTGTAGTGGTGAACACAGCAACCTGTGTACCACAGACTAAACACACTGCTTTAATTTCTGTAAAGAAATACTTGGAAGTCCATGTTTTGTTGAAAATACGGCATTCGTTATCAACTTTTCTTTTCTTGGGGTGTACCGACATCTTGGGGATAACCTGGCGAACAACATCACCTTCACTCACACACGTGTATACGCGAGTGAAGGTGCTACGTCTACGACGTGCATACGTAGCGACGTAACGCTTTTCAAAATAAAATTTCAAAATAAAAGTTTAATTTATGGTGTTTATGATTGGCCTCACGCGGGCCGGACAGGGACGTACAAAGGGCCGGATGTAGCCCGCAGGCCTTAATTTGCCCAGGTCTGATCTAGTATCTATCTAGTATCTAAGTATCCATCTAGACCAGACCTGGGCAAATTACGGCCCGCGGGCCACATCCGGCCCTTTGTACGTCCCTGTCCGGCCCGTGTGAGGCCAATCATAAACACCATAAATTAAACTTTTTTTTAACTTTTTTTTTTAATTTTATTTTGAAAAGCATTACGTCGCTACGTATGCACGCATGCAGAGTTTTCAAGGCGATTTCAAAACTCTTGAGAGTGAAATGCACATGGTTTGTTCTCCCTTCAACTGCAGTGTGGATGATGCACCAAGTGAAGTGATCTGCAGTCTGATACACAGATCACTTCAAGTCAGTCGCACTGCTGGACTTTTACTCCGCCCTCAAAGAGGACCTGAGGAGGCATGCTCAGAGGATCCTAGCCCTCTTTGGATCTACCTATCAATGTGAACAGACATTCTCAGTTATGAAGTTCAACAAATCCAAACACAGATCCTCTATGACTGATGACCACCTCTCAGCTGTCCCTTGTTCAAGCCCAGAACAGACTGGATTATTCTCACTGAAGAGGTAACATGAGGTGGAAAGCATTACAAGTTAAAATATAAATTGCACTGGTTCAATAATTGTTTTTCTTATTTAACCAGTTTCACATAACCTAATATACATATTTACAGAGTGCTTTATTCTTCTGATTATCAGTATGTATTTTACAATGAAAGAAAGTTGGTGGCCCTCTGACACAATTCAGGCTTCTCATGCGGCCCCTGATAAAAATTAATTGCCCACCCCTGATCTAGTATCTAAGTATCTATCCATCTATTATCTTTCCATCTACAAAGCAACCTAAAGCCTGTGATGGTCCTACCTGTGAGGGATACATATGTAACCATAGCAAACTAAATGCAGAGGAATTAATTTCTACAGTAAGTTCTTCTCTAAAAACATAAGACTCTTTTTTTTTTTATCTGACTCCTTAAAGTGAATCATGTCTGATAGCAGCTCTACTTCAGCTGTTCCTGCTGGTGAAGAACTCCAGGAAGTTGATCATAACCGACTGCTGAATATTACACGAATTGTTGTGACAACCTCGGAATGCTCGCCAAAACAATGCCAGCCGTGCAGCTTCTGTTTCAGTGGGACACCCGCACGGTGAAGAAGATCCACACAGACTGCTGCAAAGTGCATCCCTGATCCCTACTGAACAGTGTTGAGTGACACACCATCTATCTGCTTAGTGCCAGGAAGTAAGTTTGACACCTTCTCCTCCTGCACTTCAAAAACACATCAATCAGTTCACCTTCTACCTGTCATTGTGAGCTCCTCCGGTCTGATTGATGGTCTGATAGTTGGTTCTAACCCAGCCCACTTTTACCCAGACATCCTATCACACACCATAAGAGATCAAAATATGATTCACAAATTAAATTGTTACAGCTCCATCGACCACAAAAAAAAAAGAGGGTGAGAGATCGTCCTGCAATGCTTCTCATATTGATGTTTACGACTTAGAGGCTGTAGGAAAGTGTGTGTGTGTGTGTGTGTATTCAGAGATGCTCTAACTATAAGACATATAAATATGCAGTGGTGCCCTCGGCGTGTACAAAACCGTGGTGAGAGCGGCCATGCTGATTGGTCTAGAGACAGTGTGGTGAGAGCGGCCATGCTGATTGGTCTAGAGACAGTGTGGTGAGAGCGGCCATGCTGATTGGTCTAGAGACAGTGTGGTGAGAGCGGCCATGCCGATTGGTCTAGAGACAGTGTGGTGAGAGCGGCCATGCCGATTGGTCTAGAGACAGTGTGGTGAGAGCGACCATGCCGATTGGTCTAGAGACAGTGTGGTGAGAGCGGCCATGCTGATTGGTCTACAGACAGTGTGGTGAGAGCGGCCATGCTGATTGGTCTACAGACAGTGTGGTGAGAGTGGCCATGCTGATTGGTCTAGAGACAGTGTGGTGAGAGCGGCCATGCTGATTGGTCTGAGACAGTGTGGTGAGAGCGGCCATGCTGATTGGTCTAGAGACAGTGTGGTGAGAGTGGCCATGCTGATTGGTCTAGAGACAGTGTGGTGAGAGTGGCCATACTGATTGGTCTAGAAACAGTGTGGTGAGAGCGGCCATGCTGATTGGTCTAGAGACAGTGTGGTGAGAGCGGCCATGCTGATTGGTCTAGAGACAGTGTGGTGAGAGCGGCCATGCTGATTGGTCTAGAGACAGTGTGGTGAGAGCAGCCATGCTGATTGGTCTAGAGACAGTGTGGTGAGAGCGGCCATGCTGATTGGTCTGAGACAGTAGCACTGAGAAACAGACAGGAAACAGAAATGTTTGTAGCAGAGATGAAGATGCTGAGGATCTGGTTACCCTCACCATGGTAACCAGGATCTACGTTTCTACCCTCACCATGGTAACCAGGATCTACGTTCCTACCCTCACCATGGTAACCAGGATCTACGTTCCTACCCTCACCATGGTAACCAGGATCTACGTTCCTACCCTCACCATGGTAACCAGGATCTACATTCCTACCCTCACCATGGTAACCAGGATCTACGTTCCTACCCTCACCATGGTAACCAGGATCTACACTCCTACCCTCACCATGGTAACCAGGATCTACGTTCCTACCCTCACCAAGGTAACCAGGATCTATGTTGCCACCCTCAACAACGTAACCAGGATCTATGTTCCTACCCTCACCATGGTAACCAGGATCTACGTTCCTACCCTCACCATGGTAACCAGGATCTACGTTCCTACCCTCACCATGGTAACCAGGATCTACATTCCTACCCTCACCATGGTAACCAGGATCTACGTTCCTACCCTCACCATGGTAACCAGGATCTACACTCCTACCCTCACCATGGTAACCAGGATCTACGTTCCTACCCTCACCAAGGTAACCAGGATCTATGTTGCCACCCTCAACAACGTAACCAGGATCTATGTTCCTACCCTCACCATGGTAACCAGGATCTACGTTCCTACCCTCACCATGGTAACCAGGATGTACGTTCCTACCCTCACCATGGTAACCAGTATCTACGTTCCTACCCTCACCATGGTAACCAGGATCTACGTTCCTACCCTCACCATGGTAACCAGGATCTATGTTGCCACCCTCACCAACGTAACCAGGATCTATGTTCCTACCCTCACCATGGTAACCAGGATCTACGTTCCTACCCTCACCATGGTAACCAGGATGTACGTTCCTACCCTCACCATGGTAACCAGTATCTACGTTCATACCCTCACCATGGCAACCAGGATCTATGTTCCCACCCTGACCTATGGTCACCAGCTGTGGGTGGTGACCGAAAGAACGAAATTGCGGATACAAGCGGCCGAAATGAGCTTCCTCTGCAGGGTGGCTGGCCTTTCACTCACAGATCGGATGAGGAGTTCTGCCAAATGGGAGCAGCTCTGTGTCGAGTCGCTCCTCCTCCAGGTTGACAGAAGCCAGATGGGGTGGTTCAGGCATCTGGTCAGGATGCCCCCCCGAGTGCCTCGCTGGTGAGGTGTCTGGGGCACGTCCTTCCGGGAGGAGACCAAGAGGCAGACCCTGGACCCGCTGGAGAGATTATGTCTGACAGCTGGCTGGGGAATGACTCAGGATCCTCCTGGGTGAGCTTGAGGATGCAACAGTGGTGAGAGAAGCCTGGCTTCCCGTCTGAGGCCGTTGACCCCCTTACCTGGCCCCAGATGAACGGAAGACGACAGAACAAATAGATCCCTAACTGAAAATGCTGATCAAAACTAATCCTCTCGGGCACATCACCCAGGACCTGCTGGAGGGACTCTCATCTCCCAGGTATTTTGTTTTACATGGCATCCCTCTCTTGGTGCCACTCAGCTCCTTCCCTCTCCCTTTCTTTCACTCAGAACTGTCAAACAAATCTAGAAATGAGGAGCAGAGATGAGAGAGATTGTTATCCTAATGATGTGACAGGAGGTACCGTCTCTGCCTCCTCGCTGGTGAAACATGCTAATTAGGCTCAGCTAAACAAAACAAAGATGTCTCCCTCTGATTGAGGTGAGGTCGGCGTGGATGGGGGGAAGAGCGGACATGTTTGAATCAACCAGAGAAAGTTCTAAATCATCTATCTGAGGGCTAATAATGTGTGTGTGTGTTTACACATGTCCTCCATGGGAACTGACTCCATACCCCCAGAGAGGGTTGGTAATAGCAGATTTTTTTCTGAGCAGTGACTTTGCAGCTGGATGCAGAATGGAAATGGATGACCTTGTTTCCCATGTGTGATGAGATTTGTCCCCTCCACTGCGGCACTGCTACCGTTCAGTTCCACCATTATAATTCTAGTGGGGATCTGTGTGAGGTCAACGTGAAAATTGAAAAAGCAAGGGCGGGCCACTCACTTCATTCTCAAATTACATAAGCTCCCCTACACATTGATTCCATCTGCAAGTGAAATAGATCTGTGGAGGAACACTCCAGGTTCTTAAACAAACATTATTGACATGTTTAGAGCCAATCAAAGTGGGCTCTGCAGTTTAGCCTCCCATCATGGATAATATCGGCGTGTTTCGGCGTGGACAATAAGTCCATCTGTCAGTCGTTCACAATCTTTCTGCTCATAATTGATGAGTAAATAAGAGAAATACCTTTAGACAATGATGGGCTTTCAGGTCACGAGGGACGTTAAGGAGAGAGTAATAAATAAAAAATCACTGGACACATCAGTGATATCTGATGAAGAGGATAGAACTTATGGAACAGATAGATGGAGAGGCTCCTTCAAATTAACTGAGAACTAGCACTGGGCGACGTGGAAACTAGGATTTAAATGGAATATTTTATGATTCCATTTCGTTCCGTCGTCTTCCGGTCATTCAGGGCCAGGTCGCGGGGGCAACACCATAAAATGGGAACCCCAGGCTTTTCTCACCATGTTTGCATCCTCCAGCTCACCCGGAAGGATCCCGAGTTATTCCCCAGCCAGCTGTGAGACACAGTCTCTCCAGCAGGTCCGGGGTCTGCCTCTCGGTTTCCTCCCAGTGGGTCGTGTCCGAAAACCTCACCAGCGAGGCACTCGGGGGACATCCTGACCAGATGCCTGAACCACACCATCTGGCTGCTCTCGACCTGGAGGAGTGGCTCCACATCGAGCTCCTCCCGGATGGCAGACCTACTCACCCGATCTCTGACTGAGACACAGTCTCTCCAACAGGTCCGGAGTCCCGGGTCTGCCTCTCGGTCTCCTCCTGGTGGGGCGTGCCTGAAACACCTCACCAGCAAGGCTGGCAGTGAGGGCAGGAATGTAGATCCTGGTTACCATGGTGAGAGTAGGAAAGTAGATCCTGGTTACCATGGTGAGAGTAGGAACGTAGATCCTGGTTACCATGGTGAGGGTAGGAACGTAGATCCTGGTTACCATGGTGAGGGTAGGAACGTAGATCCTGGTTACCACGGTGAGGGTAGGAACGTAGATCCTAGTTACCACGGTGAGGGTAGGAACGTAGATCCTGGTTACCATGGTGAGGGTAGGAAAGTAGATTCTGGTTACCATGGTGAGGGTAGTAACCTAGATCCTGGTTACCATTGTGAGAGTAGGAAAGTAGATCCTGGTTACCATGGTGAGGGTAGGAACATAGATCCTGGTTACCATGGTGAGAGTAGGAATGTAGATCCTGGTTACCATGGTGAGGGTAGGAAAGTAGATCCTGGTTACCATGGTGAGGGTAGGAACATAGATCCTGGTTACCATGGTGAGAGTAGGAACGTAGATCCTGGTTACCATGGTGAGGGTAGGAACATA
Source organism: Neostethus bicornis (assembly GCA_902685375.1). Lineage (NCBI taxonomy): Eukaryota > Metazoa > Chordata > Actinopteri > Atheriniformes > Phallostethidae > Neostethus > Neostethus bicornis. The sequence continues at coordinate 2,378,419 of LR738562.1, read as the reverse complement.
GATCCTGATTACCATGGTGAGGGTAGGAACATAGATCCTGGTTACCATGGTGAGAGTAGGAACGTAGATCCTGGTTACCATGGTGAGGGTAGGAACATAGATCCTGATTACCATGGTGAGGGTAGGAACGTAGATCCTGGTTACCATGTGAGGGTAGGAATGTAGATCCTAGTTACCATGGTGAGGGTAGGAACGTAGATCCTGGTTACCATGGTGAGGGTAGGAACGTAGATCCTGGTTACCATGGTGAGGGTAGGAATGTAGATCCTAGTTACCATGGTGAGGGTAGGAACGTAGATCCTGGTTACCATGGTGAGGGTAGGAACGTAGATCCTGGTTACCATGGTTTTTAATCTCTGCTTCCTGTCTTTTCCTCCGTGACACTGTCTCTAGACCAATCAGCATGGCCGCTCTCAACCACGGTTTTGTACACTTTCCTTATCACTACAATAAGAACACAGGAGCATGTTAACTCAGAGAGGTACTGAGAGGTGTTGTACAATTACCCAACACCCTAAGTTTCAAAAGACAATATTTAAAGTCAAATTTCATTCATCATTTGCCGGTAATCTAATGTTGAAGCCCTCGTTTTTTAGACTTTTGTCAGTCATTTAAAACATATTTTCTCTCAATAATGTAAACAACATAAAAAATTCAAAGATAATTTTCTCACATGAACTAAAGCTTAAAGTGAAAACACGTGTTCCATAAGATATTTAAAAGATAGAGTTATTAATTGTTAATGCTGTTTAAAAGCCACCTAATCCAAAAGGGAAGTCAGTATTTAATCAGGAACCCATTCATCAGCTCTGTGTTCTTCTATTGAACTGAATTCCTTCAGAAAATGTCAACTTTTAATAGCCTCCAGTCTCATGGGTAAGATTTAAAAAACATTCCTAATCATAAATAATCCATAGAAAACATGACTGGAAATTAGAATCGACTTTTTTTTTTAAGATGATTGTGTTGAACTGAGGGCATAAAGTTTGGAATCAAGTTATTTTTTAAAAGGAGTTTCTGGTTGCAATAAGCTTCCTCCACAGGGTGAATGGACTCTCACTCAGAGATCGGGAGAGGAGTTCTGCCATCCGGGAGGAGCTCGGTGCCGAGCTGGTTCTCCTCCAGGACGAGAGAAGCCAGGTGGGGTGGTTCGAGGATCTGGTCAGGGTGCCTCCCGAGCACCTCGGTAGTAAGGGGTTTAAGGAGACCAGGGGGCGGACCCACTGGAGAGACTCACAGCTGGCCGGGGAACGACAGGGTGAGAGAAGCCTGGGGTTCCGGTCTTGAGGCTGCTGCCCCCCCGACTCAGCCCCGGATGAGCGGAAGACAACGAAATGGAACCCTTTGGATTAATTAATGGCCTATTGGTTGCTTGTATGACCCGATCTATCATAAAACTGTGCTCAATGTGTTCAAGCGATAACCTCTCTAAGTAATTTTTTAACATAACAGGACACGAGATGAAGATGAGATTGATCTTTAAAGGTCCCCTATTATGCAAAACTGACTTTTATGAGGTTTTAACCTTTTATTTTACTTAGTACTACCCCAAACAATCCCCCATTGTGTGTTTTATTGTGATTCATGCTATTTTGAGATATTTAAATTCAAAGTAAGGGGCGTGTTCTCCAAACCTCTAACGACTGGTGGAACATAGTGACGTACATCTGTTTTTTGTTCAGCCCCCTGCAGCTCAAACACCCTCACCCACTTCTACCTGCTCTCCACCCTGATATCCACCCATTTCCGTGCTTCACTCTACTGTGAAGCACACCTCGCCCCTCCCGCTCCACGCTGTGCTGGGTGGGTGGGGAAATCACAATGAATGACAACCAATCGCAACCAACGGGGCGGGTCCCGGGAAAAAAAAAAGAAAAAAAGACTGAAACAAGCTGTTTTGAGTTCCGGGTATGAAACTGCGCTCCAAAACAGGCTAGTATTTATAACCTTTTGTGTTGAGATTGTGGCGGAATGTAAAATTATGCATATCAGATACATAGCACAGGATAAAATAAGGGAAAAAAGGCATAATAGGGGACCTTTAATACGAAGATCATTTATAATCAAAGTTGAAGGTCACTATGAACAGAGATGAAGATGCTGAGGATCTCTCTGGGAGTGACCAGGATGGACAGGATCAGAGGAACAGCACATGTTAGAGGTTTTAAAGTCAGAGAGGTCAGACTGAGATGGTTTGGACATGTGCAGAGGAGAGAGGGGATGCTGGGTTTGGAACCACCAGGAAAGAGGACTAGAGGAAGACCAAAGAGGAGGTTCATGGATACAGTGAAGGAAGACATGAAGATAGTTGGTGTGACTGAAGAAGATGCAGCAGATAGGGTTAGATGGAAGAACCTGACTTGATGTGGCGCCCCCTGGAGGGGAATGCCAAATGAAGAAGAAGAATAGAGTCTGATACAAAAAATCTTCAGTCGAGTATTGTTTATGTTTGTCGCCGCCTTTTTGGGGCGACGTAACTAAATATGTAGTTTTTTTTAAACTCAAACTATGTTAGACCTTTAAAGTAAATCTTGTTTTATCACTGATTGTTACACAGGTTTTAAAAAAAGAGGGATTTATTTGGTCTGAAAATATTTGACGGAGCAGTGAGTCATTTTTTTTCATTGTTGAGGATACAAGTGTGAGTTTGCTAGTGGAGATAATAAGAGACAAGAAGGTGGAGGAAACCAAAGTGGCTCACCAGGCAATTATAACAAGATTAGGAAGAGATGTGAGGCTTTGTACTCGGATTGCTCATGCAGACAGAAACACCAGTCTTGCCCTCTCTCTGTCACTCTTTTATGCAGAAACTAAAAACCTGGTAATTTACTTTGGCATACAAAGACAGAGCTAGTTAACTACCTTTACAGACGTGTTGGAACACAGAAGCCACCGAGCCTGTGGCAAATAATGTTCAAAGTTTAACTGTTCAGTCCGATTATGTTCTGAATATTCGCACCGAGCTGGTTCTGAGGAGCATCGTTATTGTGACATTTAGAAAAAATGAGCTCAAATTAAGGCACATTTTGAGGATAATCTGGAATTGCTGATGTTGGGTAGTGGAGGTGGAATGACTCAGGCTTTCTGTAGACATGTGGAATTATCAGAAAAAACAGGGATGAATGGACGGGCAGAAATCCAAAATTTCAAGATCATGAAAGTATTTTGGTTTGGGCGTCTGGTTAGGATGGCTTCCTCGCTCGTGAGGTGTTTCGGGCACATCCAACCGGGAGAAGACACAGACTTCGGACCCGCTGGAAAGACTATGTCTGGACAGGGAACACCTCAGGATCCTTCCTGGCGAGCTGGAGGATGCAGTCGGGGTTAGAGAGGTTTGGGCTTCCCATCTGAGGTAGTTCCCCGCACCCCGGTCCCGGATAAGCGGAAGACGACGCAACGAAATAAGCATTTGGTTTTTGGTATCTGGTCAGGATGCCTCCTGAATGCCTCGCTGGTGAGTTGTTTGGGGCACGTGCCACCAGAAGAAGACGAAGAGGCAGACCTCAGAGCCGCTGGAGACAGGGAACGCCTTGGAATCCTCCCAGGTGAGCTGGAGGATTAAGCCGGGCTGAGAGAAATCTGGGCTTCCCATCTGAGGTAGTTACCCCCGCGACCCGGCCCCGGATAAGCGGAAGACGACGGAACAAAATAAGCATTTTGTTTTTGGTTTGGGCATCTGGTTCGGATGCCTCCCGAGCACCTAGCTGATGGTGTTTCGATCACATCGCATCGGGAGGAGACCCAGAGGAAGACCCCCGGACCTGCCGGAGAGACTTTGTCTCACAGCTGGACAGGGAACACCTCAGGATCTATTCGGGTGAGCTGGAGGATGCAGCCGGAGCGAGACAGAAGCCTGGGCTTGCCGTCTGAGGTAGTTACCCCCCTGCATCCCGACTCGGCCCCGGATAAGAATAAGACAACGGAACGGAGCCGAAATAAGTAACCATAATGTGTTGGTGACCATTCTGTTCCGTCGTCTTCCGCTTATCTGGCGTCAGGTCGCGGGGCAACAGCCTCAGATGGTAACCCCAGATTTCACTCACCCTCGCTGCATCCTCCAGCTCACCCGGAAGAATACCGAGTCGTTCCCCAGCCAGCTGTGTTGGTGACCATTGTGATTAATTACACAAAGCAGTGAGAGACAATCTGAAACAAACTGAAAGGTAAACACAAAATAAATGTAAGAACGTTTCTGGTGAGAAGCTGGTGATTCAGTGCTCAGAGGGATTGTGTTGGTCCTGAAAGATTATGAGAAACGTGGGGGGTAAGAATCCTGTCACAGCCTCAAGCATCCGAGTTAAAGCAAGCTAACTCACCAGAACCTATGGATCGCCCTGAGGAGGGACAGAGAATTACATTCAGTCCATCCAATCTCCAGACCGGACCTCCAGGTGTTTTATAACAATAATGTAAAAATGGAAAAACAATGAAATTAGGATTAAGCTCTTCCAACGAGCTAATCTAAATTCCACCCCCACTGGACATGCAGGGAATTGGCAGAGGTGCAACCTTTAAATGGCAACCAGGTACCACAGAGCATTTTTAATTCATATATTATGGGATGGAGAAATGCCATTATGTTTTATATTCATAAGACTGGGTAAGCTTCTAAAAGTGAGAAATTCATTTCGTTCATTTCTTCTGCAGTCTGTTGGAGCCAAAAATACCAGATATTTCACGACAAAAAAAGAAGGAACTAATTCTACGTGACAATCTACGTTCCTACCCTCACCATGGTAACCAGGATCTACGTTCCTACCCTCAACATGGTAACCAGGATCCACGTTCCTACTCTCACCATGGTAACCAGGATCCACGTTCCTACTCTCACCATGGTAACCAGGATCTACATTCCTACCCTCACCATGGTAACCAGGATCTACGTTCCTACCCTCACCATGGTAACCAGGATCTACGTTCCTACCCTCAACATGGTAATCAGGATCCACGTTCCTACTCTCACCATGGTAACCAGGATCTACGTTCCTACCCTCAACATGGTAACCAGGATCCACGTTCCTACTCTCACCATGGTAACCAGGATCCACGTTCCTACTCTCACCATGGTAACCAGGATCTACATTCCTACCCTCACCATGGTAACCAGGATCTACGTTCCTACCCTCAACATGGTAACCAGGATCCACGTTCCTACTCTCACCATGGTAACCAGGGTCCACGTTCCTACTCTCACCATGGTAACCAGGATCTACATTCCTACCCTCACCATGGTAACCAGGATCTACGTTCCTACCCTCAACATGGTAACCAGGATCCACGTTCCTACTCTCACCATGGTAACCAGGATCCACGTTCCTACTCTCACCATGGTAACCAGGATCTACATTCCTACCCTCACCATGGTAACCAGGATCTACGTTCCTACCCTCACCATGGTAACCAGGATCTACGTTCCTACTCTCACCATGGTAACCAGGATCCACGTTCCTACTCTCACCATGGTAACCAGGATCTACATTCCTACCCTCACCATGGTAACCAGGATCTACATTCCTACCCTCACCATGGTAACCAGGATCTACATTCCTGACCTCACTGCCAGCCTTGCTGGTGAGGTGTTTCAGGCACGCCCCACCAGGAGGAGACCGAGAGGCAGACCCGGGACTCCGGACCTGTTGGAGAGACTGTGTCTCACAGCTGGCCGGGGAACGATTTGAGATCCTTCCGGTTGAGCTGGCGGATGCAGTCAGGGTGAGAGAAGCCTGGGCTTCCTGATCCAGGCTGTTGCCCCTGTGACCCGGATGAGCAGAAGACGCTGCAACGGATTAGAAACTTTTCTGGAGATATAAGGCCAATATTTTGACAATTTTAACTGAATTTTTTTTTTTTTTAATGCCGTGTTTTTGTACTTTTAAGCTGTCGATCACACTTGATTAAAGATTATTTATCACAACTTAAAGAAGTCGAACAAGAGGAAACTGGACAAGCCGGTCGGGAGGACTAGCTCTGTCCTGGACAGTACTTTAGACTCTGTGGACTTAGCAGGTCAGAGGATGATGCTGATCAAACTGCACGCGATCCGTGAAAACAAAAAGATTCTAAAGATGCATTTTTAACAAGAAAAATTTACAAAAACATTTCATTGTTGATCCAAAAAAAATGTAGCATATTTTATTTTCCAACAGCACTTGAATGCACCGCACTTCAAATACAGTCCATGTTTACAGTGCACCATCTTTTGAGGAATGCAGGAATTACAATTTAAGAAAAAACAAGATTTACTTTTGTAGATAATTTAAGTTTGGTGAAGCAGCATGTGGCATTAGTTTACCCCGCCACCCATTGGCAGACAAAATCAATAAAAAAAGTCTTATCGGAAATTGTTTGCTTACGTCTAGTTGAAAGTTAAAGATCTCAGTCCGACAAATGAAAGTAGGAGCAGTACAAACACAAAAAAATGGTCAATATTTATACCGTATTTTCACGACCATAAGGTGGATTTAAAAGTCTCAATTTTTCTTCAAAATGAGCGGCGCGCCCAATCGTACAGTGCACCATATGTGTGTTGTAAAAAACAAGTGAAGCAGATGAACACTACGCTCGCTGTGATTTCGGGAGGTCTGACAAAGGAACTCCAACTGCTGGACATCGGTGTGAACCGGCCGTTCAAAGTAAAGCTGCGAGCGGCGTGGGAGCGATGGATGACCAGAGGGGAACACAGCTTCATGAAGAGTGGAAGGCAACGCCGGGCGAGTTACACCACAGTTTGCCAGTGGATTGTAGATGCTTGGGTTAGGAGCTGCACGGTACAGAAAGTGACTCTGACAGCGTGGAAAGTGAACCTGCTATGTTGGATTTAGAGCAGCTGTTAGATTCTGAAACAGAGGATGAGGACTTGGATGGGTTTGATAAATGACGTACCCTACCCCTCGCCTTGAATCAGCCGGGATGAGCTCCGGCTTCCCCGTAAGACGGATAAGAAGGTGACTGACTGACTGACTGAGTACCGTATTTTCACGACCATAAGGCACACATAAAAGTCTCAAATTTTCTTCAAAATGAGCGGTGCGCCCAATGTGTGTTGTGATTTGTGGACGTATTAGAGAACCATGAGGCGGATGCAGTTTAGAACATAAGTATATAAAAGAACAGGTATGTTCTTAATGCAGAACATTGCTGTTTTAATGGAAAAGAGACACGCTTATGAAGCTCAGTTTAAACTGATGGTAATCAGCTACGTGAAGGAACATGGGAATCGAGCCGTCGCAAGAACATTTAAAATTAATGAGTCGATGGTTCGTAAGTGGAGGAAGCTGGAAAACCAGCTGCAACAGGTGAAGAAGACGCAGCTGAGTTTCCTCGGAAATAAGGCGAGGTGGCCAGAGTTGGAGGAAAGACTCCAGCAGCGATGGACGACCAGAGGAGACCACAGCTTCACGAAGGGTGGAAGGCAGCACCGGGCGAGTTACGTGTAGATGCATGGGCTAATGTGTCTGCTGGCTGCTTGTCGGAGCTTGCGCAAAAGCCGGCATCATTTCTGAGGAGCCGCGCAGTACAGAAAGTGACTCTGACAGCGTGGAAAGTGAACCTGCGAGGTTGGATTTAGAGCAGCTGTTAGATTCTGAAACAGAGGATGAGGACTTGGATGGATTTGATAAATGACTTTATGACGACTGTAACTAATATTTAAATAAAACCAACCAAACTCAGTTTTACTCCTGATCTATTTTTAAATACACACACTTGTCTGCTTGTGTGTGTGTTGTTGTAAGCAGACGTACGTAGTAGAGGATATGTAAATAAAACCCACGCCCTATCATCAGGTGTGCCTTGTGTGTGTGTTAAATACAGAGCACACAAAACTGGGACTGTGCCTTTTGGTCGTGAAAATACAGTACATAAGTATGGGCTTTATTTGTTACGTTTCTACCTTTATTGGTTGAACAGTTTCCCCTGCAAACATGGCTATAAGTTTGTTTTGTATCTTGAACAAACTGTTCAAAAACAGGGAAATAAAAACTGTCTTAGTAATATTTTGACACGTCACTGGAAGTCAGCAGACGACAGAACACCAATTAATTTAGTTCCCGATGGTATGACTGCATCTGTGGGAGGTGCTCCGGGAGTACGGCGTCTCGGAGCCCTTAGTACGGGCTGTCCGATCTTTGTACGACCGGAGCCAGAGCTTGGTCCGTATAGCTGGCAGTATGTCAATTCCATTTCCAGTGAGAGTTGGACTCCGCCAAGGCTGCCCTTTGTCACCCATTCTGTTCATCACCTTTATGGACAGAATATCTAGGCGCAGCCGAGGGGTTGGAGGGAACCGGTTTGGTGACCTCAGGATCGGATCTCTGCTTTTTGTGGATGATGTGGTTCTGTTGGCTTCATCGGACCGTGATCTCCAGCTCTCACTGGATCGATTTGCTGCCGAGTGTGAAGCGGCCGGGATGGGAATTAGCGCCTCCAAATCCGAGACCATGATCCTCGCCCGGAAAAGGGTGGAATGCCCCCTGCGGGTCAGGGACAGGGTCCTGCCCCGAGTGGAGGAGTTTAAGTATCTCGGGGTCTTGTTCACGAGTGGGGGAAGGATGGAGCGGGAGATCGACAGGCGGATCGGTGCGGCATGAGCAATAACTAGGACACTGCATCGGTCCGTCGTGGTAAAGAGAGAGGTGAGCCGAAAAGCAAAGCTCTCAATTTACATGTCGATCTACATTCCTACCTTCACCATGGTAACCAGTATTTACGTTCCTACCCTCACCATGGTAACCAGGATCTATGTTCCTACCCTCACCATGGTAACCAGGATTTACGTTCCTACCCTCACCATGGTAACCAGGATCTACGTTCCTACCCCTCACCATGGTAACCAGGATCTACATTCCTACCTTCACCATGGTAACCAGGATCCACTTTCCTACCCTCACCATGGTAACCAGGATCTACATTCCTACCCTCACCGTGGTAACCAGGATCTACGTTCCTACCCCTCACCATGGTAACCAGGATCTACGTTCCTACCCTCACCATGGTAACCAGGATCTACGTTCCAACCCTCACCTATGGTAACCAGCTGTGGGTGGTGACCGAAAGAATGAGATCGCGGGTACAAGCGGCCGAAATGAGCTTCCTCCGCAGGGTGGCTGGGCTCTCACTCAGAGATCGGGTGAGGAGCTCTGCCATCCGGGAGGAGCTCGGTGTCGAGCCGCTCCTCCTCCAGGTCGAGAGGAGCCAAATGGGGTGGTTCGGGCATCTGGTCAGGATGCCCCCCGAGCGCCTCGCGGGCGAGGTGTTTTGGGCACGTCCCGCCGGGAGGAGACCAAGAGGCAGACCCCGGACCCGCTGGAGAGACTATGTCTCACAGCTGGACGGGGAACGACTTGGGATCCTTCTGGGAGAGCTGGAGGATGCAGCCGGGGAGAGAGAGGCCTGGGCTGCCCGTTTGAGGCTGTTGCCCCCGCGGCCCGACCCCGGAACAAGCGGAAGATGACTGAACGAACGGTATGACTGCAGATTTCAGGAGACTGTATTTTCTATTCATTGTTTAAAGCGTGTGTTTTAACAGATCTAATACTTCTGACTGCATCAAATTTATGCTGTAAAGCAGATAAAATGACATTTTACATTATGCTTCCCATGCATCTCCACGCTCAGCCTGCACACGCCGGGATGGTATGCAGAATCATCTATTTGTGCCCTCCATCTGTCACTTTCCAAATCACAGACCAGAGGCTGTGATCCAAGCTCGCTTCGCCCGTTTGGGGATTGAGAAGGTGACTCTAACTCATTTAAAACCCAAAGCATTTTGATGATTTTATGGATGAATGAATGGATTTTTTTCACAAATCAAGGCATTTATTGTCATTATTGCTTCCAAACTATCTCCAAATATTTGTCATTCAGACTTAGTGACCCAGGCAACGTGTCAGACACCGTCTACAACTAAAGCAAGGGTCATTCACCAAGATTATGCTGCACAGCAGCAGTCATTACCACAGGAACCGTGATCCCCAGGCTGACATCCTATAATGGCCCATACTGTGGTCATTTAATGGATGTCATTGGGTCAGCAGCTTTAGAGACAAATGGATGTGGAATAAAGAAGTCTGGGCAGCAGACGTCATCATTGTTCAAGTTTTAATTACAGATCACAAGCAGTTAAATCAAGTGGATGTGCTTGATTCTGACCTGTTTAGACTCAAAGTGAAGATGCTTATATAAAAGCAGGTTTAAAAATTACCCTGAAAATCTGTCAAGTCATTATATTTCGCAATGAATAATATGTCTGATTTTTTTAAAGGTGCAAATCAAACATGTTCATTTTATATTTCAAATAACAGCAGCTCTGCTTTTCAACATAAAAGCCTGTAACTTATTTATTCATTCGTTTCTTTCTGTAACCCACAATTCAATTCAGGGTCAGGAGGCCAGCAGGAGCCTAGTCTTGCGGTCTTACAGGATTGGCTGGACAGGCCAAACTATAGTAGGTACAACTTAAAGGGATAGATGACCATTCAGGATCTAAAGCATGTGGGTTTTTTGTTTTGTTTTTTTTTTGCTTCTTCAATTCATTGACTTTTTTTTTTTTTAACTAATCATCTGAGTTTTTAAAGCTTTCTTCTTATAAAAACATACAAAACATTCATAAAAAAAATATCAATTAAGAGCCAACTAATGATGGACAGTCTGACAGACGAGGTCAGACAGGAATCCTCATGGACAATGATGTTTACAGATGACATTGTGATCTGTAGTGAGAGGACGGAAGAGGTGGAGCAAAAGATGGAGACTAGAAAGAAGAGGAATGAAGATTAGTCAGAGTAAGACAGAGTACATGTGTGTGAATGAGAGGGATCCAAATGGAAAAGTGAGGTTACAGGAAGAAGAGATAAAGAAGGTGGAAGATTTTAAGTACTTAGGATCAACAGTCCAGAGCAATGGAGAGTGTGGAAAAGAGGTGAAGAAGCGTGTGCAGGCAGGCTGGAACGGGTGGAGAAAAGTATCAGGTGTGATGTGTGATAGAAGATTTTCAGCTAGAATGAAAGGGAAAGTGTACAAAACCGTGGTGAGAGGGGCCATGCTGATTGGTCTAGAGACAGTGTGGTGAGAGCAGCCATGCTGATTGGTCTAGAAACAGTGTGGTGAGAGCGGCCATGCTGATTGGTCTAGAGACAGTGTGGTGAGAGCAGCCATGCTGATTGGTCTAGAAACAGTGTGGTGAGAGCGGCCATGCTGATTGGTCTAGAGACAGTGTGGTGAGAGCAGCCATGCTGATTGGTCTAGAAACAGTGTGGTGAGAGCGGCCATGCTGATTGGTCTAGAGACAGTGTGGTGAGAGCGGCCATGCTGATTGGTCTAGAAACAGTGTGGTGAGAGCGGCCATGCTGATTGGTCTAGAGACAGTGTGGTGAGAGCAGCCATGCTGATTGGTCTAGAAACAGTGTGGTGAGAGCAGCCATGCTGATTGGTCTAGAAACAGTGTGGTGAGAGCAGCCATGCTGATTGGTCTAGAAACAGTGTGGTGAGAGCAGCCATGCTGATTGGTCTAGAGACAGTGTGGTGAGAGCAGCCATGCTGATTGGTCTAGAGACAGTGTGGTGAGAGCAGCCATGCTGATTGGTCTAGAAACAGTGTGGTGAGAGCGGCCATGCTGATTGGTCTAGAGACAGTGTGGTGAGAGCGGCCATGCTGATTGGTCTAGAAACAGTGTGGTGAGAGCGGCCATGCTGATTGGTCTAGAGACAGTGTGGTGAGAGCGGCCATGCTGATTGGTCTAGAAACAGTGTGGTGAGAGCGGCCATGCTGATTGGTCTAGAGACAGTGTGGTGAGAGCAGCCATGCTGATTGGTCTAGAAACAGTGTGGTGAGAGCAGCCATGCTGATTGGTCTAGAAACAGTGTGGTGAGAGCGGCCATGCTGATTGGTCTAGAGACAGTGTGGCGAGAGCGGTCATGCTGATTGGTCTAAAGCAGCGGTCGGCAACCTTTGACACCGAAAGAGCCATTTGAACCCGGTTTCCACGGAAAAGAAAACACTGGGAGCCGCACATCTAAAATGAAAAAAAAAAAAACTTCTACTACTTTACCGCAGCATGTTTCTTATGAAATCCACGTGCTACAGAGAAAATTACCGTAATTTCACGGCCATTAGGCGCACCGTACGAAAAGGCGCAGTCTCAGTCACACGCCGCCTTACAACAACACACTCGCAAGCATGCAAATGTACGTATTAAAAAATAGTCCAGTGCTTCTCAAATAGTGGGGCGCGTGTGATCCTGTGGAACACGTACTAGAATAAAGTGTAATTGTACATCCACTACAGTAGTTGTAGTTTATAGTTTAAATAAGAATTATTTTTATTAAATTCAAGTTAATTGATGCACTTTAAATATTTTCTGTTTCACACTAAAAACGATAAAGCTGTTCTTTTTCTTTTTTTTTTTCTTTAATGTTAAAGGAGGAAACAATGTTATGCAGAAGTGTACTTAGAACCAGGGGTCCCCAAACTTTTCTGCGCCACGGACCGGTTTAGTGTCTGATAATATTTTCACGGACCGGTCTACAGGTGATAAGACCAGCCGGAAAAACTGGCTTTTTTAATCAATAATAATACATTTAAATCCATGTTGTCTTCACGAGAAAATTTATTAGCAGCGTCTTTATAACGTGGAAACATTCTCTCTGCTAGAACGCACTCTGGTTGCCATGGTAACGGTAAACATACCTTCAAAATAAAATACATCACAAAAACAAAGTGAATAAAAATACTAGTTAGACACCTCACTCTTTAATGTTCTCATGCTTTTCTTTCAGGTCCGCTTCACGGGCACCGCTTTTTCTTTTAGGTCCGCCTTTTCTCACACACAAGGCGCACCGCACGAAAGGGCGCACCGCTCATTTTGAAGAAAATTTTCGAGTTTTAGGTGCGCCTTATGGCCGTGAAATGACGGTACATTGTATTCATTTAATGAACACATTTTGAATTCTTGAAAAATAATAACAATGAATGTCTCTTTCAAATAAATTAAAAAGCTGAATTTAAATTGTGCATGCAGCAAACAAAAGGGAAAAATCCGTGAGCCGTCATCCTTATATCGCCTTGGGCTTTCAAAGTATGCAGTGGAGCATACTTTGTGATATTTCAAGATCACAATAATCTTCAAATTTAGAACTAAAATAATATAAAAACTAACACAAATAAAACACACTTCAATTAAATACAAAAAAAAAAAATTTTAGTAATTTATTTTCCCAAGCCAATCAGAGCCGCATTATAAGGATGAAAGAGCCGCATGAGGCTCCGGAGCCGCGGGTTGCCGACCGCTGGTCTAAAGACAGTACCACTGAGGAAAAGACAGGAAACAGAGATGGAGGTAGCAGAGATGAAGATGCTGAGGATCTCTCTGGGAGTGACCAGGATGGACAGGATCAGAGGAACAGCACATGTTAGAGGTTTTAAAGTCAGAGAGGTCAGACTGAGATGGTTTGGACATGTGCAGAGGAGAGAGAGAGAGTACATCAGAAGAAGGATGCTGGGTTTGGAACCACCAAGAAAGAGGACTAGAGGAAGACCAAAGAGGAGGTTCATGGATACAGTGAAGGAAGACATGAAGATAGTTGGTGTGACCGAAGAGGATGCAGGAGATAGGGTTAGATGGAAGAAACTGACTTGCCGTGGCGCCCCCTGAAGGGAAATGCCAAAAGAAGAAGAAAATTACCATTAAAAAATAAGTCGCTCGAGCGGCTTTAAGATGAACCCGGTATAAAAATAAAAAATGGAAGGAAATCCCAGAAACTGTCATGTGTGGAAAAATAAACCAGCATCCAGTATTTTTTACAAGGTTTGACTGGAGCAGGGAATGAAAGAGAACCTGTGACAGTGAATGAAAAACAAGCTGACCTCATGAGATGCAGCCTGGTGAACATGCTGTTTGTCACATTTGCAAAACTGATGATGCGCATTAAGATGGGAGCAAACGTCTGCGTGTAAGTGAAAAACAGGGTCGGAGTGCGTTTAGAGAAGCACTTTAAGCTCCTACCTTCAATCAGTTTCACTGAATTATAGTTGCAAAGAGTGTTTTAAAAGTTAGCACGCCAGCAGTTCCTCCACTAGAGAAGATGATTAACTTGACACGTGGTTGACATTTACACAGCGACAAAAATCTGATTAAAGATCTGATCCTTAATCTAATTTTAAACATCAACCTTGAACTTGTTGACAAATAGAAAGTGGGTTTAAGTCGCTCGTTATCACTTCTAAGTATCTGAAACAACCTCCAGCCGTAAGCAGGCGGGCGAAGAATTCCTGGAAGGTGTTTCTACTATATTCAATAAAACTGAAACCTGTTTCACAAGTAAATCCTTAAGAGCAGTGGTCCCCAACCACCGGGCCGCGGAGCAGTACCCGGCCGTGGGTGATGTGGTACCGGGCCGCATAGAATGAAGAAATAACTTCCATTATTTCCATATGTTTATAAAGCTCTCAATTTACAAGTCGATCTACATTCCTCACCTATGGTCACCAGCTGTGGGTGGTGACCGAAAGAATAAGATTGTGGATACAAGCGGCCAAAATGAGCTTCCTCTGCAGGGTGGCTGGCCTTTAACCCAGAAATCGGGTGAGGAGCTTTGTCATCCGGGAGGAGCTCGGTATCGAGCCGCTCCTCCTCCAGGTCGAGAGGAGCCAGATGGGATGGTTCGAACACCTGGTCAGGATGCCCCCCGAGCGCCTCGCTGGTGAGGTGTTTCGGGCACGTCCCACTGGGAGGAGACCAAGAGGCAGACCCCGTACTCGATGGAGAGACTGTGTCTCACAGCTGGCCAGGGAACAACTCAGGATCCTCCTGGGTGAGCTGGAGGATGCAGCCAGGGTGAGAGAAGCCTGAGCTTCCCGTTTGAGGCTGTTGCCCCTGCGACCCGGCCCTAGATGAGCGGACGATGACGGAATGGAACGTTTTTTTGTTTGAGCTTTTATTATGAAGGTTTTCTTGATTCTTGATGATAATGTTTTAATTTGAAAAGTGACCGGATACAGCATTACAAAGCAGACTGGACTTTAAAAACACTCTTCAGGTTTCAGGTCTAGATGGGACTGTCTGGTTCCAGCAAAACAAACTCAGAACTCTGATTGATCCACTCTTATTGTGAAGGAGACTAACTGGTCATTTTATTCTCTTTATTTTTGTGATGTAACTTAAACATAACTTAAATTATGTTCCAATCTTTTCTGTTTAAAGAAGAAATTTAAGTTATTATTGCTTAAAAAATATGCAAGTCTTGATAGTTAAATTCAAGCTTATACATAATGAATTTAAAGTAACAATTGTATTTCTTTTTCATTGATGTTTTAATATTTAGTTTATGTTTTATGATGGATTTCTAAATATTTACTTATATGTTTTTGCTTTCATGGTGATTTGAAAAAAGGGTCGGCGTAATAAGCGTTTGATTCTGCCGATACCTTTTCGGTCCCTTGGTAAAATACAATTTTTCTTTTTTTATTGTGAAATTACAATGTGACCGAAATAAATAAATGTCTTTTATTTTGAAGGTATGTTTACCGTTACCAAAGCAACCAGAGTCCGTTGGAGCAGAGAGAATGTTTCCATGTTATAAAGACGCTGCTAATAAATTTTCTCAGGACGACAAAAATTATTTAAGTTTATTATTTTTATAAGAAAAACATTTTTTTTTCAGGCTGGTCTAATTTTGTTTTTCTGCTACACTTTTAAGACCGGTTCGTGGAAATATTATCAGACACTAAACCGGTCCGTAGCACAGGAAAGTTTAAGGACCTCTGCTTAAAGGCATAAGGTTTCCCACATAGCATCAGGATATATCGCAGCTAAAAAGCCTGAACTAAACTTCTCATTTACTGACGTCTCCAGAGAAACTGATCCCATTCTCTTACTTTTAAAAATGATAAACATATAATTAATTTTATTTCTCTTTTAGGACCTTTTTTATTCTCTTTAATTAACTCCATGAAAAACGAAGCTTCCTCTAATGTCAAGTCTTCTCAATGAAAACAACAGAGGAGCTGGTTGGATGAAATGACACGATAACATAATTGACGACTGATTTGACTCTGCATGCTTGTAATTTAATTGTTTCTGGATGCTGGTTTGCTTTGGTTCGATCTGGTATAATAAGATGTACACAAACAGCGATTAGCACCGGCTGCAGAGCCATCTCCACAGGTTAGGAATTCACAACGTCTCTTCTAATTGTTCACATTTGTGATTTAGGGCAGGTGGATGCATATTGCTGGATGCTTTGGCGTCACTTTTTTTTGTTTCTGGGTTTCTAGCAGGTTACTGATGAATGGCAAATTACAAACAGTTGTCCTCATAGCAGATGGGCTTCATTCAGATCAAAAAAGAGCAGAGAGAAAGTGGTTTATGCCGATTTGCGGGTTACGAGGGCGAGCTGCCCCAGACGGGACGCCCATGCTTCTCTCTCCCTGGCTGCATCCTCCAGCTCAACCGGAAGGATCCCGAGTCGTTCCCTGTCCAGCTGTGAGACAGTCTCTCCAGCAGGTCCGGGACTCTTGGTCTCCTCCTGATGGGATGTGCCCGAAACACCTCACCAGCTCGGGAGGCATCCTGATCAGATGCCCGAACGTAAAGCTGGAGTCCGGAATGGGTCCACAAAGCCAGGCCACAGTGAAGAACACCAAACTGGTCTCTCTGTATTTCACTGGCTCAGAGTGAGCGCCTCCAGTTCCTCAAGCGAGAAACCAGACGTTTCTATGGAAACAGTAAAAACACACAAAGCTCCTCCTCTAGACCGTCTCCTTCTCCTCAGCTCCCTCAGTACCGAACCAACTCCACCAGACACAACGGATGTGGCTCTGAGACCCAGCAGCTGGTCATGCATGTCAACATGCATGTTAACAGAATGACTCCACAACCAGCTAGCCGATTTCTGAAAAATCAGCTGTCCGACAGAAAACAACAAAGTCCAAAATGACGTTCAAAGTTCACTCAAAATGAAATCTTCGGAAAGAGATGAAACATATCCAGAAGAGGAGACGGAAACTCAGACAAAATATCAACAGAGAAAACTGCACCAGGCTGCCGCCTTAGCCGTTATACGAAGCTGTGTTACCAAGTATTATGGACCTTAATCTGTACCGTGCCATCCATACAATGAATAACTCATATCTGCCACACTAAAAAGTTCTTTTGCTCCCCCCACTTCATCAGAGAGGAGTTCACTCTAGACTGTAATGAATAGAAAGCATCTTTAGACTGATCCTTTGTATTGATTATCAATCAGTTTCACACTCTGTTGGAATTATGGAGGCAGTGTACTGTTTAATAAGGATATACAGTACATGTGTTTACAATGCTACAGATAGAAGAAGTCATTTTCAACTTCCATTGGTATCAAAACGTTCACGTTTATGTTAATTCCTCTTTGGGGTGAGAGAAGCCTGGCTTCCCGTCTGAGGCTGTTGCCCCGGTGACCCGTCCCGGATAAGCAGAGGATGCCGGAACGGAACAATTGTCCAATATTTAAGGTTATTTTATGTCAGATCTTTGGATGCGTCAAACAATAACAGTCATTTTTTTTTCTTCAATTTGCTGCAAGTTGAGGCCTGAGTGTCAACAGAAACACAGTTAACAAGACCTTTTCCTTTCTCATTCTCTTCCTAATCCACATGAACAGTCAACAATCACCAGAATTTAATGAATCCACCCACATATAATTGGCTTGGGTGGATTTAATGATGTGTGACCAACACACCCTTAATGCATAAGCTAGATCTGGGACAGTCCCACTTACAAAAGCAATTACAAAAAGCGCAGACAACCTCATTTCCTATCTGTGTCTCTCACTGCTGACCGAGAAAAACAAGGCTTTAAAAAAATAAACATCACTAACAAATGAGCTTTTACCATCTTGACAGGCTGCAAAGAACAACAGCATTAAAAAAAAAAAGTTGTGCAACTACTTGTAAACAGAAAAAAAGTTAAGATATTAACTTTTAGATGTAAAAGGTTTTCAGTCCAGCCGAACAATGATTTTAAAATCTCCAAATGCGAGAGCATGGTCCTTGCCTGGTTAAAGGTAACGGACAGGGTCGTGCCCCAGTGGAAGAGTTCAAGTATCTCAAGGTCTTGTTCACGAAGGCTGGAGCGAAATATCGACCGACGCATCGGTGCGGCGTCCCAATAATCAGGACGCTGCATCGATCCGTCGTTCCTATACTCACCATAGTAACCAGGATCTACGTTCCTACCCTCACCATGGTAACCAGGATCTACATTCCTACCCTCACCATGGTAACCAGGATCTACAGTACGTTCCTACCCTCACCATGGTAACCAGGATCTACGTTCCTACCCTCACCATGGTAACCAGGATCTACGTTCCTACCCTCACCATGGTAACCGGGATCTACATTCCTACCCTCACCATGGTAACCAGGATCTACATTCCTACCCTCACCATGGTAACCAGGATCTACGTTCCTACCCTCACCATGGTAACCAGGATCTACATTCCTACCCTCACCATGGTAACCAGGATCTACAGTACGTTCCTACCCTCACCATGGTAACCAGGATCTACGTTCCTACCCTCACCATGGTAACCAGGATCTACGTTCCTACCCTCACCATGGTAACCAGGATCTACATTCCTAACCTCACCATGGTAACCAGGATCTACGTTCCTACCCACACCATGGTAACCAGGATCTACGTTCCTAACCTCACCATGGTAACCAGGATCTACGTTCCTACCCACACCATGGTAACCAGGATCTACGTTCCTACCCTCACCATGGTAACCAGGATCTACGTTCGTACTCTCACCATGGTAACCAGGATCTACGTTCCTACCGTCACCATGGTAACCAGGATCTACATTCCTACCCTCACCATGGTAACCAGGATCTACGTTCCTACCCTCACCATGGTAACCAGGATTAACGTTCCTACTCTCACCATGGTAACCAGGATCTACGTTCCTACCCTCACCATGGTAACCAGGATCTACGTTCCTACCCTCACCATGGTAACCAGGATCAACATTCCTACCCTCACCATGGTAACCAGGATCTATGCTCCTATCCTCACCATGGTAACCAGGATCTACGTTCCTACCCTCACCATGGTAACCAGGATCTACGTTCGTACTCTCACCATGGTAACCAGGATCTACGTTCCTACCGTCACCATGGTAACCAGGATCTACATTCCTACCCTCACCATGGTAACCAGGATCTACGTTCCGACCCTCACCATGGTAACCAGGATTAACGTTCCTACTCTCACCATGGTAACCAGGATCTACATTCCTACCCTCACCATGGTAACCAGGATCTACGTTCCTACCCTCACCATGGTAACCAGGATCAACGTTCCTACCCTCACCATGGTAACCAGGATCTACGTTCCTACCCTCACCATGGTAACCAGGATCAACGTTCCTACCCTCACCATGGTAACCAGGATCTATGCTCCTATCCTCACCATGGTAACCAGGATCTACGTTCCTACCCTCACCATGGTAACCAGGATCTACGTTCCTACGGTCACCATGGTAACCAGGATCTACGTTCGTACTCTCACCATGGTAACCAGGATCTACATTCCTACCCTCACCATGGTAACCAGGATCTACGTTCCTACCCTCACCATGGTAACCAGCTCTTATTTCACCACAATTAATGAACTCAGAATGTAATATAATTGCCTTAATCACCAGTTGATTTAAGACATTTTCTGTTTAGAGTTAAATTGCCATCTTATGTTGGAAGTTAAATCCATTTTGAAAGATAAAAATGACCAAAATCTAAACATAAGTAATAAATAAAGTCGGTAATGTGTCGAGCTGGCCGCCGTATTCCAGGCCTAAAGCGATTTCCTCTTATAGATTGTTTCTTTAGGAAGCGGTTGGGTTGTGTTTGGTCTCCAGCAGAATAATGGATAACAATAATATCGTTCATGTGAGAGTTTTTTTAGTTGGATTGTGAAGGAAACGATGCCTCGGAGCTTAGTGTTTTTAAAAGTTAATTTCCTACTGAGTTGTTGAATTGCATCACTGTGACAATTAAAGATAATAACTAGAAACAATGGAGCAAATGCAGTTATTTCTCTCTGAAAAAAATGTCATCTTCTTTTTCTCTGCTGCTACAATCTGTCCAAATTTGTAGAACAGACGTCTGTGTCTTGTTTTGTCTGTAAGATGTGATAAATTAATATCGCTCTGTCTTGAGATTTATAACCTGCTGTCGTTCCTATGTGAGAAAACAAAGTTAGGAGGAATGACACATTCTCATATTCTACACTTAATGGTGAATAATGTTACATCCCACCCACACGGAGCCCGTAGCTATCAGAGCAGAGGAATATAAAGCATGGCAAAACTCAATTTGAGATGCACAGGTGAGGAAATGGCATTTCTAATGGAGGAAGGAGGTCGTCGGATTTGAGTTTGAGAGCGAGCTGATCTGAGCTATTTTGGTGCTATCAATTTGAGAGGGTGATTTGGATGGCGATTGGCTGGCTTCGACAGGTAATCTGGTGCAGCCATTAGAGTACGTTAAGTGGCTGGGCCTTAGTGTCACACCTTGTCCATCAGTCTTTATTTGGTCAAACATGGACTTTCCATCCCCTCTTTAGATTTTTTTTTTTTCTTCTATTCGGGTAGCAGCATGGTGATCGTCTGGTCGAGGTGCTGACGCCCCAAAACGAACAAAGATACTAATGTGCTTTAAATGAATGAACTGACCTGTCACATCAACCAGCAGAAACCCCCAGCTGTGCACCCATCCTCTTACAGCCTCATCATCTAACCACTCAACCTATACAGCTGTGGAGGGACACCTGATTGCAAAGGCCAATGAAAGCTAACAGGTTCATAAAATGGCTGGAAATATCAAAGTGCTCCAATTTCCTCATCAAATACGGCTAAATGAATCTCAGCTTTCAGAGGATGGGGTTCATCTGAGGTGGGCTTAAACTGCAAAGATGGCTTATAGCGATACCGTTTGACTGGAAAAGAACTTCTGCTTTTTCTGAACGAAACCACTGCTGATTATTAGAAAAAAAACATACTGAAGTTTTTAAATACTTTTTTAAGTATACCCCCAAGTTACACTTGGGGGTATTTAAAGTGTTCCGTTCGTTCCGTCGTCTTCCGCTTATCCGTGGCCGGGTCATGGGGGCAACGACTTCAGATGGGAAGCCTAGGCTTCTCTCACCCTGGCTCCATCCTCCAGCTCACCCAGGTGGATCCTGAGGTGTTACCTGACCAGCTGTGAGACATAGTCTCTCCAACAGGTCCGAAGTCTGCCTCTGGGAACGTCGATCCTGGTTACCATGGTGAGGGTAGGAATGTAGATCCTGGTTACCGGGGGGGGGGGGGGGGGGGGGGGGGGTAGGAATATAGATCCTGGTTACCATGGGGGGGGGGGTAGGAACGTAGATCCTGGTTACCATGGTGAGGGTAGGAACGTAGATCCTGGTTACCATGGTGAGGGTAGGAACGTAGATCCTGGTTACCATGGTGAGGGTAGGAACGTAGCTCCTGGTTACCATGGTGAGGGTAGGAACGTAGATCCTGGTTACCATGGTGAGGGTAGGAATATAGATCCTGGTTACCATGGTGAGGGTAGGAACGTAGATCCTGGTTACCATGGTGAGGGTAGGAACGTAGATCCTTGTTACCATGGTGAGGGTAGGAACGTAGATCCTGGTTACCATGGTGAGAGTAGTAACGTAGATCCTGGTTACCACAGTGAGGGAAGGAACGTAGATCCTGGTTACCACGGTGAGGGTAGGAACGTAGTCTGCCTCTGGGTCTCTTCCCGGTGAACGTGCCTGAAACACCACACCGGCAGCGATGCCGGACCTCATCTGGCTTTTCTCTGGCTCTATTTTGAGCTCCTTCTGGATGGCAGAACTCCTCCCTTTATCTCTGAGTGGGAGCCCAGCCACCCTGCAGAGGAAGCTCATTTTGTACTTTAATTTGTGTTTTACTTTTTTAACTCAAACCCTTTAAACATTCAGTAGGATCTTTAAAGATCGTAACTATCAATCAACCCGAGTGAAGCCCAAAAGTACATCAGTCAAAGCTCCAAAAGTTTTTGGCTCCACAGTAACCTGTTAATTACTCGCTCCTATTTAATACTAATTAGTTTTTAAAACCTTCAAATAGAAGAACAAAACACCCCCAAATGTAGGAAACATCTGAAAAGATTAAAATCGAAGGACATGGAAACATTTCATTCTGATTTTGGTGCAATGTACAAGTGAGAGAAACCTTCCATCACTATTGTTGTGACCTTTAAATGTCAAGGTACGGACGGGCTGCACACTGACGCCATGGTGCTTTTTGTTTAAATTGGACTTGGAAAGATTCCCATTGAAGTAAAACAATCAATCTGTGGCCATAAAGTACAGGTTTCTCTTTAAGGCTACACCATCTGGTGGGAACTTTTAAGGGTTTTTGTTTCTTAGAGTCTAAAGTTTTGACGCATCTTGGGAGTCAAACATGGCCTTCAATTATTTTCAACCGTATCGGACCAGAAATAAAATGACAAATTAACCTTTTTCCAACTCAAAGACAAAAAATAAAACATCTTTTTTTAAATTTCCCTGAAGAACTGGATTAATTAACATAAGAATTAAATGTCAGACTGACGGAGAATCAAAACTATAAAGCTATTTCAAGCTTTTTCTAAAAATGTCTTCTTCAAATGTTAACCGATGTCGAGGTGATAACGACGACGGAAGATAAACGAGGAGCTTAAGCTAAAGGAGTAGGCGACAGCTCAGTGGTTGTATGTTTCGCCCTTAGACCGGAAGTTTGCCAGGTCGAATCCCACTGTGCTTATGTCTAGGTGTCCTTGGAGAAGACACCTAACCCCTATTTCTCCCATCATTGGCACAGTCGTAGCGGCCTGCTGCGGTGTAATGCAGCACACAAATTTCCCCGGTGAGGGATGAATTAAGAATGTTTCGTTCCGTCGTCTTCCACTTATCCGAGGCCGGGTCTCGGGGGCAACAGCCTTAGACGGGAAGCCCAGGCTTCTCTCACCCCTGCCGCATCCAGCTCACCCGGAAGGATCCCGAGTCGTTCTCTAGCCAGCTGTGTGACATAGTCTCTCCAGCAGGTCCGGGGTTCTGCCTCTCGGTCTCCTCCCAATGAGACGTGCTCAAAAAACTCCACCAGCGAGGTGCTCAGGGGGCATCCCGACCAGATGGCCGGACAACCCCATCTGGCTCCTCTCGATCTGGAGGAGGAGTGGCTCGACACCGAGCTCCTCCCAGATGGCAGAGCTTCTCCCCCCAACTCTGAGTGAGAGGCCAGCCACCCTGCGGAGGAAGCTCATTTTGGCCGCTTGTATCCGCGATCTCATTCTTTTGTTCACAACCTACAGCTGGTGACCATAGGTGAGGCTAGGAGCGTAGATCCTGGTTACTATGGTGAGGCTAGGAGCGTAGATCCTGGTTACCATGGTGAGGGTAGGAGCGTAGATCCTGGTTACCATGGTGAGGGTAGGAGCGTAGATCCTGGTTACCTTGGTGAGGGTAGGAACGTAGATCCTGGTTACCATGGTGAGGGTAGGAACGTAGATCCTGGTTACCATGGTGAGGGTAGGAACGTAGATCCTGGTTACCATGGTGAGGGTAGGAACGTAGATCCTGGTTACCACGGTGAGGGTAGGAACGTAGATCGACTTGTAAATTGAGAGCTTTGCTTTTCGGCTCAGCTCTTTCTTTACCACAACGGACCACAACAAATTAAGAATGTATTAAAAAAAAAAAAAAAAACCTTTATGTGAAGATACATATTAAAAGACCACCGGACGGATAAGCAACGTAAACTCCAGGATGTGTCCGGTCAGACTGTAACCAAGATAAATGAATGATAGGTCTTAAAAGGTTCTCATTAAGCTCTGAAGGAAACGGGAAGCAAAGATAATCACAGTCCTAATGAAACAATTATTCCTTCTCTCAGGTGACGGCCACGTCTGACACTCTGGTCAGGATAGGAACCTACATTTTTCTTTAATCTTCACCCCTCACAGTGACATTTTTCATTCTCTTTCTCACCTGGCCATTATTATAATTAGAGCCCCTGGCATTTACTGGGACGTCTAACTGTGTGTGTACGGGCGTGTTTCACCCAGGACATACACTCACTGGCCACTTTATTAGGTACACCTGTCCAACTGCTTGTTAACACTTAAATCCTAATCAGCCAATCACATGGCGGCAACTCAGTGCATTTAGGCATGTAGACATGGTCAAGACAATCTCCAGCAGTTCAAACCGAGCATCAGTATGGGGAAGAAAGGTGATTTGAGTGACTTTGAACGTGGCATGGTTGTTGGTGCCAGAAGAGCTGGTCTGAGTATTTCAGAAACTGCTGATCTACTGGGATTTTCACGCACAACCATCTCTAGGGTTTACCGAGAATGGTCCGAAAAAGAAAAAATATCCAGTGGGCGGCAGTTCTGTGGGCGGAAATGCCTTGTTGATGCCAGAGGTCAGAGGAGAATGGCCAGACTGGTTCGGGCTGATAGAAAGGCAACAGTGACTCAAATAAGCACCCGTTACAACCAAGGTAGGCAGGAGAGCATCTCTGAACGCACAGTACGTCGAACTTTGAGGCGGATGGGCTTTAGCAGCAGAAGACCATACCGGGTGCCACTCCTTTCAGCTAAGAACAGGAAACTGAGGCTTCAATTTGCACAAGCTCATCGAAATTGGACAATAGAAGATTGGAAAAACGTTGCCTGGTCTGATGAGTCTAGATTTCTGCTGCGACATTCAGATGGTAGGGTCAGAATTTGGCGTCAACAACATGAAAGCATGGATCCATCCTGCCTTGTATCAACGGTTCAGGCTGGTGGTGGTGGTGTAATGGTGTGGGGAATATTTTCTTGGCACTCTTTGGGCATCTTGGTACCAATTGAGCATCGTTACAACGCCACAACCTACCTGAGTATTGTTGCTGACCATGTCCATCCTTTTATGACCACAATGTACCCAACTTCTAATGGCTACTTTCAGCAGGATAATGCACCATGTCATAAAGCTGGAATCATCTCAGACTGGTTTCTTGAACATGACAGTGAGTTCACTGTACTCAAATGGCCTCCACAGTCACCAGATCTCAATCCAATAGAGCATCTTTGGGATGTGGTGGAACGGGAGATTCGCAACATGGATGTGCAGCCGACAAATCTGCGGCAACTGTGTGATGCCATCATGTCAATATGGACCAAACTCTCTGAGGAATGCTTCCAGCACCTTGTTGAATCTATGCCACAAAGAATTGAGGCAGTTCTGAAGGCAAAAGGGGGTCCAACCCGTTACTAGCATGGTGTACCTAATAAAGTGGCCGGTGAGTGTATGTTGCTTGGGTGTGATGTGAGTAGATAAACCAGGGATACTTTGAAGTATCACTAACCCCAACCCTTGAGTCTAAATAACTCGCCAATAAAGAATTAAAGTAAGAGGGACTCTGATCTTTATTATGTCGTTTTTTTCCATCATAATCATGTAAAGAATTGTAGAAATTTGCCATGACGACTGAGATAGGTTCCAGTTTTTTATATTTTTACAAGAAAATTCATTTAGCCCGAGGGTGAAGCAGAGGGTACTCTGTAAAGCGGACATTTTCACACCTTTTAAAGTTACCTTTTGAAAGCCAGTCCTTGAGGGCAGCAGCCCTGCAGACGTTTGATGTTTCACTAGCTCAGATTACTGGGTCACTTAAACGTACTGTGAAAAGCTTGAAGACGGGCTGTTGAGAAATTTGTTAAATTATATTCCGGTGGATAAAAGAAAAGCACATTTTAACTGGGCAGATTTTGTTTTTAATAACAAGCTAATTTAAATAATGAGCAAAGCCAAATTTAATTTTTAAATGTTTTTTCCTGTCATGTGCAGTGTTTGTCGATAGATGGAAAATGTTCTTTTCCCAGGCTTCTCTCACCCCGGCTGCATCCTCCAGCTCACCCGGAAGGATCCCGGGTCGTTCCCCGATCCAGGGTCTGCCTCTGGGACATGCTCACTAGTGAGGCAGTAGGGAGGCATTTTAACCAGATGCTCGAACCAACCCATCTGGTTTCTCTCGACCAGGAAGAGCAACGGTTCTATTCTGAGCTCCTTCCGGATGGTTGAGCTCCCCACTCATTCTCAAAGTGAGAGCCTAGCCACCCTGCGGAGGAAGATCATTTTAGCCTCTTGTATACACAATCTCGATCTTTCATTCACCACCCACAGCTGGTTAACATGGTGAGGGTAGGAACGTAGATCCTGGTTACCATGGTGAGGGTAGGAACGTAGATCCTGGTTACCATGGTGAGGGTAGGAACGTAGATCCTGGTTACCATGGTGAGGGTAGGAACGTAGATCCTGGTTACCATGGTGAGGGTAGGAACGTAGATCCTGGTTACCATGGTGAGGGTAGGAACGTAGATCCTGGTTACCATGGTGAGGGTAGGAACGTAGATCCTGGTTACCATGGTGAGGGTAGTAACGTAGATCCTGGTTACCATGGTGAGGGTAGGAACGTAGATCTTGGTTACCATGGTGAGGGTAGGAACATAGATCCTAGTTACCATGGTGATGGTAGGAATGTAGATCCTGGTTACCACGGTGAGGGTAAGAATGTAGATCCTGGTTACCACGGTGAGGGTAAGAATGTAGATCCTGGTTACCATGGTGAGGGTAGGAACATAGATCCTAGTTACCATGGTGATGGTAGGAATGTAGATCCTGGTTACCACGGTGAGGGTAGGAATGTAGATCCTGGTTACCACGGTGAGGGTAAGAATGTAGATCCTGGTTACCATGGTGATGGTAGGAATGTAGATCATGGTTACCACGGTAAGGGTAAGAATGTAGATCCTGGTTACCATGGTGATGGTAGGAACGTAGATCCTGGTTACCATGGTGAGGTAGGAATGTAGATCCTGGTTACCATGGTGAGGGTAGGAACGTAGATCCTGGTTACCATGGTGAGGGTAGGAACGTAGATCCTGGTTACCATGGTGAGGGTAGGACCGTAGATCCTGGTTACCATGGTGAGGGTAGGACCGTAGATCCTGGTTACCATGGTGAGGGTAGGAGCGTAGATCCTGGTTACCATGGTGAGGGTAGGAACGTAGATCCTGGTTACCATGGTGAGGGTAGGAATGTTGAAGGGTATTTTTTCTGAGTTACCTTTTCTACCCTTTAGAAGATTTTATATCAAAGCAGAATCAGTCAAAAAAATTGTATTCAGTTTAAAGAATTGGGAAAAATATTCTAATAAAATATACAATTATCCTCACCAAGCAGGTGAGGGTAATTGTAACGTAGATTACGATCATTCACTGGCTAATCAAGCAAGTACTTACTATGATTAGAACAAACTAGCTGCTTAAGGTGAGACTGAATCTTACATCCTGTTTTCATCTTAAACGTCTCATGCAGCTCACCTGAGCTCTCAGTGCAGAAAAATCCTGCTTGGCTTGTTTCAACTATGAATTAGATTACGTCCCAAAGCAATGAGCTCCAACTTAAACACTTTCCTAAAACTAAATCTAGTGGTTGTTATAAAGAATATAAATAGATTGACATTTTGAAATCTACATCTATAAACAAGTATTTCATATCCGCTTCAGAACCCTAAAGAGGTGCTAGAGCCTATCCCGGCTGATTTTAGGTGAGAGGCAGGATACACCCTGCCTGTATTGCTAGTTTACAGGCTAGTTTGTTGCAGGGTCTCACACACACACACACACACACAGACAAGCAGCCACACACATGCACTCATTGCTAGAGTCAATTTTCAATTAGTTTTGTGTTAACTTCTGAACCACTTATCCCTCACGGGTTAGCAAGGAGGGTGGCTGTGGGCGGAGCCTACCCTGACTGACTTTAGGTGAAAGGAAGGATACGCCTCGAACAGGTCCTCGGTTTGTTGCAGGGCTACACACACACAGACAACCATCCACACACACACTCATTCCTAAGAGCAGTTTTTGTAGTGGCGAATCAACCTGGTAACCAATCAACATGCATGTTTTTTTGAGAGTGAGAGGAAACAGGAATATCTGGAGAAAACCCATGGAGAACATTTAAATTCCACATACAAAGATCAGTGTTTTCAAGCCTTGCTCCAACTCTAGTTCTCAAACCCCTGACCTTCTTGTTGTGAGGCCAGCATGCTAACCGCTGCACCACTGTACAGCCTGTAATCTGTAATCATAAGCCTGTAATGTCAAAATTTTCCCACGTTTGTAAATTAAGTCACAGGAAACGCGCTTGTGTCGTTACTAATAATAATCCTACATGAAATATAACACGAGTTTTAGTGGAGATGGTGAGCGTAGCAAAATCAGACAGAGGAAGTACTGAAGTTAAAGGTAATGCCCAACGAGGTGTACCTTATTCAAAATTAATGGACCAACATTTTACATCATCCAAAAAATTTGACACCCAGCAGCCAATCAGAATTCTGGATTAAACGATGATGACTTTGGATTTAAAAGGTTGAACATGGACGATGCGGTTATGCATCAAGGTTTGTGATTTTTTTTAAAGGAAAGTGACATGAAATTATTATCAATTTGATCAAATACAGAGACAAAAATTAGGTCACTGGTACCTAAAATTTTTCATTTTTAGTTTAACTTTAGTTCCTTTTTATGAAGAAAAAAAAAAAACAGGGTCTGACTTTATGAGATCCGACGGGTAAATATTTAGGCGCCCTCAACCAACAGCTATTAAAACCACAACGACATGAAGCATAATGCTGAGCTCAGCAGTCAGCATGGTGCATGGTGCATGTCATTGCTTGCTGGGGTGAAAGCTTTAATTACACTCCACCGGTCCACACAGTTTCTAACATGCAGACTAATAAACCAGAGTGTCAATCTTAAACTCATTTATGGGCGAGCTGCTGCATCTGTGATTACATTAATCAATGAGAGATTGGATGGAAACATGACACAGTGATCACATAAAGAAGGATTAGATCTCTGCTCAGCTTATGTCAGGATGCGTTAGAAGAAATTATTCAAAGACAAACATCTCAGATGGAGATTGTTATTAGTGTACAGGTCACCGTGGTTACAGTGGACTGGTTTCCAAGGTCAGTTTAAAATGGGAATTCAAACATTCTGACTAATTTCAAAATAAAGTAATAAATTAATTTGCTGCTATTTTTAATCAATATGTCTCTCAGAACGAGCACTGACAAGCAGTGACATAATGAGCATCCCTGAGAAAACATAGTGCCATTTTAAATTTAAAAGTAAAGATAAAAGCTGACCATGACGTACCGATGCAGCATCGTAATTATTGAAGATGCTGAAGATGTTCCATTATTTCCTCAATTATCAACTTGGGGAAGGACCGTGTCCCTGACCTGTAGATGGCACTCTGCCCTGTTTGCAGAGAAAGTGTTTTACTGTGTCATAATGTTTTACCACCTGCCATCTGGGAGGAGCTACGAATAGAACCGTTGCTCCTCCAGGTAAGGGAAGCCAGATGGGGTAGCTCGGACATCTGATTAGGATGCCTCCTGAGCAAGTCACTGGTGAAGTGTTTCGGCCATTGTCTCACATCCCTGTATCACTGGGGTGAGTTGGAGGATGCAGCCGGGCTAGGAGAAGCCTGGGATTCCCTGGTGAGGTGTTTCGGGCACGTCACACCGGGAAGAGACCCATAGTCAGGCCCCGGACCCGCTGGAGAGACTATGTCTCACAGCTGGATGGGGAACACCTCGGGATCCTCCAGGGTGAGCTGGAGGACGCAGTCGGGGTGAGAGAAGCATGGACTTTCTGCCTGAGGCTGTTGCCCTCGCAACCCGGCCCCAGGTAAGCGGAAGACAACAGAACAGATAAAAGCATACAGTACATCTCCCACTTCAATGTAATAATAATAATAATAATACTATATTATACTTCTATAGCGCTTTCCAGGATGCTCAAAGACACTTCAAAAATAATTACTCATTCACTCCATACCAGGTAGTAATGATAAGCTACTGTTGTAGCCACAGCTATCCTGGAGCAGACTGACAGAAGTCATCGACCCTCTAACTATCACCAACCAATCACTCCCACACCATCCAGACTAGGCAATGGGGTTTTTAAGCACTTAGGGTGCTTGATTTTAATGTTAGCGCACTAGGTTACATGTATTGCGGCCGCAATGGCTTTCCATATCTAGCGGGCTTGTTTACCAAAGCATGCCATCCATTGGCTCCTGTTCCGGCTCCTTGGTCAAATGTTAGAACTCAATGTGGCCCGCGAATCAAAAAGTTTGCCCACCTCTGAGTTAGACCAAGACATCACAGACTGGAGAAGACCGAGTCGCTTTAAAAGTTGAGTTTGACTGTGAGTGTAGCATCGATGCTTTATGTTTAGGGTAAAGGGGATTGGCTCTTTAATAGAGGTAAGGTCTTAAGCTCGACCCAACCAGATCGGGCTCGGGCTTCTCTCTCGCTGACTTTTTTTTCAAATAAATATATGTTTATAAAATTTAAACTAAAACGAGGTGTGCTCGTTTTGAAAATGCAGAGCACACATTTTCATAGCCAGAGCTCTGTAAAGCGGCTCTTATAAAGAACCCTCCTCCTCCTGAGTCCTCACAAATAAAATATGACATTTCGGGTTTGCTTCGGGTTCAGGCCTGAAAATCTAGTTAATTGGCCGGGTCGGGCTGGACTTTTTAGGCCCAATCTCACCTGGGCCTAAAAGGTGGCTCTTGCTTCTTCCCATTCCTTTTCAAACTGTGTATTTTATTTGTAAATTTTATTCTTTTTGTGTTCACAAATATCTGAATAAATTAAATTGAACTACGTAAACATCTTAAATGTGAATTTCATCTCAAGAAAGATTAAAAATGTCCACAAACTGACCTGAATTAAAAAACAATTTGAGGAAAAAGTGATTCTAAAACAGACTTGAGTTTGATTTGCCACCCGTGCGTCTCAGAGATACCTCATCCCTAAAAGTTAAAGCGATGCAGTGAATAAAACATCAAGAAAAACATCAGAAAACATTTAAAAAAGCTGAATCTATTTCAGAAGAAAATGATGTGCAGCTGCTTAGAAGATGGAAACAATACCCAAAGAGAAACCTTCATAATTCAACTCAGAATGGCCTCGAGCTGCTGGAGTTACTGCTACGCTGGCAGAAACACGGCAGGATGTGCACGCCATCAACATCCCTGGTTTGATAGGTTTGCAGCATTATCAGCTTGATGCCTGTATGAAGGTGATCAGGACACGATTACCTCACGCTTCAGTCAGTCACCAACTTCATTTTCACTCTGTGTTTTGCCGAATCTTTTATTATTACTGTAATTTCCGGACTATAAGCCGCAAATTTTGTCACACGCTTTCAACCCTGCGGCTTATGCAATGATGTGGCTAATTTATGCATTTTTTTAATGCGTTTTTTCTAACAGCCCTCGAGCAGAAAAGGTAACAGTGAGACAGGTGGAATATATGTGTCGAGGAAGATGAAAGCGTGAAGTTTAATGTAACTTCACACTTTGTCCATGAATAAAATCAGCATGAACAGACAGACCCTCATCAGGGTCACGGTCCTGCCCCAAGTGGAGGAGTTTAAGTATCTCAGGGTCTTGTTCCCGAGTGGGGGAAGGATGGAGCAGGAGATCGACAGACGGATCGGTGCGGCATCAGCAATAACAAGGACGCTGCATCGGTCCATCGTGGTAAAAAAGAGCTGAGCCGAAAAACAAAGATCTCGATTTACACGTCGATCTAAGTTCCTACCCTCACCATGGTAACCAGGATCTACGTTCCTACCCTCACCATGGTAACCAGGATCTACATTCCTACCCTCACCGTGGTAACCAGGATCTACGTTCCTACCCTCACCGTGGTAACCAGGATCTACGTTCCTACCCTCACCATGGTAACCAGGATCTATGTTCCTACCCTCACCATGGTAACCAGGATCTATGTTCCTACCCTCACCATGGTAACCAGGATCTACGTTCCTATCTTCACCATGGTAACCAGGATCTACGTTCCTACCCTCACCATGGTAACCAGGATCTATGTTCCTACCCTCACCATGGTAACCAGGATCTACGTTCCTACCCTCACCATGGTAACCAGGATCTACGTTCCTACCCTCACCGTGGTAACCAGGATCTACGTTCCTACCTTCACCATGGTAACCAGGATCTACGTTCCTACCCTCACCATGGTAACCAGGATCTACGTTCCTATCTTCACCATGGTAACCAGGATCTACGTTCCTACCCTCACCATGGTAACCAGGATCTATGTTCCTACCCTCACCATGGTAACCAGGATCTACGTTCCTACACTCACCATGGTAACCAGGATCTACGTTCCTACCCTCACCGTGGTAACCAGGATCTATGTTCCTACCTTCACCATGGTAACCAGGATCTACGTTCCTACCTTCACCATGGTAACCAGGATCTACGTTCCTACCCTCACCGTGGTAACCAGGATCTATGTTCCTACCTTCACCATGGTAACCAGGATCTACATTCCTACCCTCACCATGGTAACCAGGATCTATGTTCCTACCTTCACCATGGTAACCAGGATCTACGTTCCTACCCTCACCATGGTAACCAGGATCTACGTTCCTACCCTCACCATGGTAACCAAGATCTATGTTCCTACCTTCACCATGGTAACCAGGATCTACGTTCCTACCCTCACCATGGTAACCAGGATACCGGAAATTACAGTACCACATTATCCATTACGTCTAAAACTAAAGACTTCTATCTCTCTGGTCGCGTCAAACAGGGTAACAGATTGATGAAGAACTTCAATTAAATGTTTTTTTAATTTAATATTTATTTCTACTGCAGTCGGGAGAATTCATGTTGGCACAATGTG
Source organism: Neostethus bicornis (assembly GCA_902685375.1). Taxonomy (NCBI): domain Eukaryota; kingdom Metazoa; phylum Chordata; class Actinopteri; order Atheriniformes; family Phallostethidae; genus Neostethus; species Neostethus bicornis. The sequence continues at coordinate 2,345,579 of LR738562.1, read as the reverse complement.
GGTGTTTCTACAACTAGGCACAAATTCATCTGTCTTTAAGTCATGTATTTTCTATAATTGGCTGGCATTCGGACTGCCACATCTGCCATGGAGAGAGACAGAGAAACTTAACAGACTGGAGTTGTGGGAGTGCGCCTGCCCACACACACACACACAGATCCTGCTTTAGGGTTCAGGCCAATGCCAGTTAAACATCAGCTGCTTGAGCCCTCGCTGTGGCCTTAGCAGCCTGCTGTAAACCAGACCAGATGGCACCATCCACACGGGAACACACAGTACCTCCAAACGTCAGCATTCTGAGTTCAAGTCACAAGAAATATGGAGATTTTTCTTTTAAAATCACCACTTGACTGTTCTTAATGAGATTTGGTGTAAATGGAGGCCATGGGCACAGATGCTGATGACATTCTGAGGTGTCATCGTTGCATATTTTTTGCTGTCTTTATTGCATTTTGAAGCTTTATCAGTGGCACCCAGCCCTCGTTTGTGCTGCTGTGAGGGCTCAGCATGATGCTATCTAAGGGTGTGTTAACTGCTGCGTTAAGCCTTAATGAAGAATAGATTATCACATTAAGATGCGAGGCACATACCATCCCCACGCAGCGGGAAAGCCCATGACACCACGATAAGGGTCCTTTCAGCTGATCGCACCCCAATACGGATAGTTCTGATGAGGTTGTTTTTGGCCAGGTTTAACATTTGATGTTACTATGTTTGGTTGGTTTCTACATGAGAGCAGGTATCTATGCACACAGAAACATTCCAGGACTAGCAAGGGAGGAGATGACCTTTGAGACATTCATCTCACTTTAACAGGGAGTGCTCCCAGGCTTTGCTTTTGTCTCCTAATTAACTCTCCAAAGTCCCCTTGACCTGGATTTTAAACTTGAAACCATTGAACACAATACTCTTAACCAAGATGTTCAAGAACAAAACTGTTTGACTACAAATAGAAAGAGTCACGATCCTTAAGAAATTATCCAACTTAATCAACATTAGAAACATACTTTAACGCAGAGGTCCCCAACCTTTCCTGCGCTAACCGGTTTAGTGTCTGACAATATTTACACAGACCGGTCTAACGGTCACAAGACCAGCCTGAAAAAATGTTTTTATTAATCAATAAAAAACTTATTACTGGATAACAAGTTAATAAGTTCGCCCGGAAAAGGGTGGAAAGCCCCCTGCAGGTCAGGGACAGGGTCCTGCCCCAAGTGGAGGAGTTTAAGTATCTCAGGGTCTTGTTCACAAGTGGGGGAAAGATGCAGCGGGAGATCGACAGGCGGATCGGTGCGGCATCAGCAATAACTAGGACACTGCATCGGTCCGTCGTGGTAAAGAGAGAGCTGAGCCGAAAAGCAAAGCTCTCGATTTACAAGTCGATCTACGTTCCTACCCTCACCATGGTAACCAGGATCTACGTTCCTACCCTCACCATGGTAACCAGGATCTACGTTCCTACCCTCACCATGGTAACCAGGATCTACGTTCCTACCCTCACCTATGGTAACCAGCTGTGGGTGGTGACCGAAAGAATGAGATCGCAGGTACAACGGCCGAAATGAGCTTCCTCCGCAGGGTGGCTGAGCTCTCACTCAGAGATCAGGTGAGGAGCTCTGCCATCCGGGAGGAGCTCGGTGTCGAGCCGCTCCTCCTCCAGGTGAAGAGGAGCCAGATGGGGTGGTTCGGGCACGTCCTGACCGGGAGGAGACCAAGGGGCAGACCCCGGACCTGCTGGAGAGACTATGTCTCACGGCTGGCCGGGGAACGACTTGGGATCCTTCCAGGTGAGCTAGAGGATGCAGTCGGGGAGAGAGAGGCCTGGGCTGCCCGTTTGAGGCTGTTGCCCCCGCAACCCGACCCCGGAACAAGCAGAAGATGACGGAACGGAACAATAAACTTAAAACCACTTTGTTTTCACGAGAAAATTTATTAGCAGCGTCTTTCATGGAAACATTCTCTCTGCTCTAACGCACTCTGGTTGCTATGGTAATGGTAAACATACCTTCAAAATAAAGAATATCACAAAAACAAAGTGAATAAAAATACTAGTTAAGCTCCTTCAAAGTAAGACTAGATCAATCGGAATTCTGAGTTTGTTTTGCTGGAACCAGACAGTCCAATCTTGACCTGAAACCTGAAGAGTGTTTCTAAGGTCCAGTCTGATTCGTAACTCTGGAACTCGCCTTAAGAAGCTTCCTATAGATCTTTTTTTTTTTCTCATTATACTAGTTTAGGGGTTTAAATGTAATGAAATGACGCGTCACTGGTGAGTCATTGACGGATATAAGGAAGAAAATCCGGGGAACATCAGTATGGCTCAAATAATAAACCAAATAAAAAAATAATAAAAGTTATTTCTTTTTTCTGTGCGGACCGTACCACACGACCCACAGACTGGTACCGGCCCGGTGGTTGGAGACCACTGCTTTAACGTATATCGTTAGACACTGATCAACTTAAGTTCTGCATCTTGACATTTTGTCAAACAGATCTTTTTGTGTGTGTGTGTGTGTGTGTGTGTGTGTGTTTCAGTTTTATTGAGTTTGAGTGTGAGCAGTCCCAAGAGGAATCGACCCAGGTTTTCCCGGTCGAAAGACGGGAACTCTGCCACTAGGCCAACGCCCCCTGGGACCAAACGGATCTTTTCTAAGATCTTTTTCTTAATGCATCATCTTATCAGATTCATCAAACTGTGATCCATTCAGCAATAAGAATAAAAACATGTCCGACGTCTTTCTGCACCCAGGAGTAATCATGTACAGTATGTGGGCGGGTTTTGGAGTTTTTTTTGTAAACATATACGTAACTACTAATGGTTATGTTTTAAACTGAAATGTGTATTTTTTATTATATGAGCCTAGTAGTGAGAGGAAGGAGGAGGTGGAGGAAAAGCTGGAGACTAGAAAGAAGAGGAATGAAGATTAGTCAGAGTAAAACAGAGTACATGTGTGTGAATGAGAGGAGTGAGGTTACAGGGAGAAGAGAGAAAGAAGGTGGAAGATTTTAAGTATCTAGGATCAACAATCCAGAGCAATGGAGAGTGTGGAAAAGAGGTGAAGAAGTGTGTGCAGGCAGGCTGGAACGGGTGGAGAAAAGTATCAGGTGTGATGTGTGACAGAAGAGTTTCAGATAAAATGAAAGGAAAATTGTAGAAAACCGTGGTGAGAGCGGCCATGCTGATTGGTCTAGAGACAGTGTGGTGAGAGCGGCCATACTGATTGGCCTAGAGACAGTATGGTGAGAGCGGCCATGCTGATTGGTCTAGAGCAGCGGTCGGCAACCTTTGACACCGAAAGAGCCATTTGAACCCGGTTTCCACGGAAAAGAAAACACTGGGAGCCGCACATCTAAAATGAAAAAAAAAAAAAAAACTTCTACTACTTTACCGCAGCATGTTTCTTATGAAATCCACGTGCTACAGAGAAAATTACATTTTATTCATTTAATGAACACATTTTGAACATTTTGAATTCTTGAAAAATAATAACAATGAATGTCTCTTTCAAATAAATTAAAAAGCTGAATTTAAATTGTCCATGTAGCAAACGAAAGCAGAAAAATGCCATGAGGCGTCATCCTTATATCCATTTATCTAAAATGAAGATAACACTGTATATATTACTTTTTCTTACCTTTACACTTTGTATAAACAACTATAGTGTGGTTATGTCTTATGAAGTGCTACGGAGAAAATTAAATTTTACCGATGTAATGAACACATTTTGAATTCTTGAAAAAATAATAATGTCTGAATGTCTCTTTCGAATAAATTAAAATGCTGAATTTAAATTGTGCATGCAGCAAACAAAAGGGAAAAATCCGTGAGCCGTCATCCTTATATCGCCTTGGGCTTTCAAAGTATGCAGCGGAGCTTACTTTGTGATATTTCAAGATCACAATAATCTTCAAATTTAGAACTAAAATAATATAAAAACTAACACAAATAAAACACACTTCAATTAAATACAAAAAAATTTTTTTTTAGTAATTTATTTTCCCAAGCCAATCAGAGCCGCATTATAAGGATGAAAGAGCCGCATGAGGCTCCGGAGCCGCGGGTTGCCGACCGCTGGTCTAGAGACAGTGTGGTGAGAGCGGCCATGCTGATCGTCTACAGACAGTGTGGTGAGAGCGGCCATGCTGATTGGCCTATAGACAGTGTGGTGAGAGCGGCCATGCTGATTGGTCTAGAGACAGTGTGGTGAGAGCGGCCATGCTGATTGGTCTAGAGACAGTGTGGTGAGAGCGGCCATGCTGATTGGTCTAGAGACAGTGTGGTGAGAGCGGCCATGCTGATTGGTCTAGAGACAGTGTGGTGAGAGCGGCCATGCTGATTGGTCTAGAGACAGTGTGGTGAGAGCGGCCATGCTGATTGGTCTAGAGACAGTGTCACTGAGAAAAAGACAGGAAACAGAGATGGAGGTAGCAGAGATGAAGATGCTGAGGATCTCTCTGGGAGTGACCAGGATGGACAGGATCAGAGGAACAGCACATGTTAGAGGTTTTAAAGTCAGAGAGGTCAGACTGAGATGGTTTGGACATGTGCAGAGGAGAGAGAGAGAGTACATCAGAAGAAGGATGCTGGGTTTGGAACCACCAGGAAAGAGGACTAGAGGAAGACCAAAGAGGAGGTTCATGGATACAGTGAAGGAAGACATGATGATAGTTGGTGTGACTGAAAAAGGATGCAGCAGATAGGGTTAGATGGAGGAAACTGACTTGCTGTGGCACCCCATGGAGGGTAATGCTGAAAGATTAAGAATAGAACTGCATCTTTTGGGGATTTTTTTACAGGTTTTTCAAGATGATTTTCAGACTGGATGAAGAAAAAAAACTTAATTAACATAAAGCAACTTTTTTACAGAAACCAAAAGGATTTTTTCTTCTTTTTTTCTGAAACCACAAATGATCTTTTCATCCGTCCAGTTTCTGACTTTAAAAAAACACTGTCAACAATATCACATCAAAGCACTTCCTGTTCCATTATTTTCTTTTTAAAGGCCAAACAAAACCCAAGACTATTCCTCTTATCCCAGACCCATCATCATTCCAGCCTCTCAGGTTTTCTGCTTTCATACCGTGCCCACTCTGCACCCTTTACAAAGGTCCTCCAATTTGACTGGAACTGTGTTCTTCACAAATATACACATATTCCACCGTAAATGATCAAATACATCAAAAGCTGTCCATCAGTAACTAATAATCTTCACACAAGCATTAGTTGGAAGGTATGTCATTTTATGGGGAAGAGATAAAACAGACGGAGAATGAGGGACCTGGTGAGTGTGCAAAGAGGACGTGATGTATGAGATACTGTGGACTGTCGTACCTTTCATCATCTCCTCCATAAAGTCCAGCCAGTCATGAAATGAGGACGTTAAAATCCCACAGCAAACACAACCATCAAGCTGGATGGCTAGCTTCCAGACAGCAGAGAATGACTATCGGTTTGATCGGCCAACCACTTAGACAAGTTCACAATTTAGGACTGAACCGTAAGAAACTAATCAAAGGTTAAAAAAAAAAAGATGAGTTTGAGTTCATTTATATTTTAAACTGTGTTCACAACGGACGCACTGAGAATGAAATGGACTCTGTGGGACGTTTCCTTGTGGTGTTTGTGGTTGACACTGCAGCATAGTGAGGACAGGGAACAGCTGGAGGAGAAGCTGAAGAGGAATGAAGAGTAGCTGCAGAAAGACAGACGATATGTGTGAATGAGAGAGACAAAATTGGAGGATTTCTCGAACCTAGAATAGAATAGAATGTACTTTATTAATCCCCAAAGGGGATTCCAGTCCGGTCGCACTGTGTCCAACCTGGCAACCCAAAAGCTGGAGTCCTGACTGAGTCCACAAAGCCAGGCTGTAGTGAAGAACACCAAACTGGTCTCTCTGTATTTCACTGGGTCCGAGTGAGTGCCTCCTGGTCTTCAAGCTGGCAACCGGATGTTTCCATGGAAACCGAAAAAACACAAGAAGCTCCTCCTCTAGACCGTCTCCTTCTCCTCAGCTCCCTCAGAACTGAACCAACTTCTCCAGACACGACGGATGTGGCTCCAAGAACCAGCAGCTGGTTGCGCATGTCAACAGCAGAATGACTTCATAACCAGCTAGTCCAGACCTGGGCAAATTACGGCCCGCGGGCCACATCCGGCCCTTTGTAAGCCCCTGTCCGGCCCGCGTGAGGCCAATCATAAACACCATAAATTAACCTTTTTTTTTTTTACTTTTATTTTGAAATTTTATTTTATTTTGAAAAGTGTTACGTCGCTACGTATGCAGGCATGCGGAGTTTTCAAGGCGATTTCAAAACTCTTGAGAGTGAAATGCACATGGTTTCTTCTTCCTTCAACTGCAGTGTGGATGATGCACCAAGTGAAGTGATCTGCAGTCTGACACACAGATCACTTCAAGTCAGTCGCACTGCTGGACTTTTACTCCACCCTCAAAGAGGACCTGAGGAAGCATGCTCAGAGGATCCTAGTCCTCTTTGGATCTACCTATCAATGTGAACAGACATTCTCAGTTATGAAGTTCAACAAATCCAAACACAGATCCTCTATGACTGATGACCACCTCTCAGCTGTCCCTTGTTCAAGCCCAGAACAGACTGGATTATTCTCACTGAAGAGGTAACGAGGTGGAAAGCATTACAAGTTAAAATATAAATTGCACTGGTTCAATAATTGTTTTTCTTATTTAACCAGTTTCACATAACCTAATATACATATTTACAGAGTGCTTTATTCTTCTGATTATCAGTATGTATTTTACAATGAAAGAAAGTTGGTGGCCCTCTGACACAATTCAGGCTTCTCATGCGGCCCCTGATAAAAATTAATTGCCCACCCCTGAGCTAGTCGTTGGGAGCTAGTTGGACAATTTATGAAAAATCAGCTGTCCTACACAAAACAACAAAGTTCAAAATGACGTCCAAAGTGCGCTCAAAATGAAACCTCCAGAACAAGACAAAACGTAGCCTGAAGAAGGGACAGAAACTCAGAGAAAGTAAGCGATTAAATGCTAAAGTAACAGGAAGCACTGCAGCAGGCAGCCGCCCAGGGGAGCACCTTGGCCGAATGGAGTTAACAGTGTTGGGCAATAGAGATGGACTTTGTGAGAAATTAATTGCTGGTCAATCCTTGGTTTTGGTGGTATGTAATTATTTATGAAACATGCTCGTTCTAGTTTTTGTGCACCAGGATGAAGTCAGGAACGTTCATTGAGTGTGTGTACACTTCTTTTTTATAGTTGTGTTGGAATAATTAAACTGTATATGAGTTATCATGTATTACATATTCTTTATGGTATATGAGTTGATATATTCTTTTTATTTCACTGGGTGTTAACTTTTCCTGTCTCTAAATGCTCTATGTCAAAGGAGGGGTTTTTGACCTGACAGTTCGACCTGAGAAGAATGTTTTAATGAAGAAAACTTTGTTCTTTGATGTTCTTATCATGTTGACAATTAATTGGTTCCTGTCTCTGCTCTTCTCTCCTTATTAAGAAATAACTTGACTACAGAGTCAGATGTAGACATTAGACTTCCATATATGGTAGTTCCTTTTATTCTTCAAAGAGCACAATGTAATAGATTAGGATAGCATTGATAAAAAGAGGGGTCAGACAGCGCTCTCTCAGAGCACTTGGGAAATTCGTAGTTGGGTGACTTTCCTATATGCTCTCCGTGCACGATAAAGAAAATAAAGAATTACGTCTGGATTACGTCTCTGTCTTCGCTTCTCTTTTGTTAAAAATGTTATAAGTGGATTTTGAACCTAACAAGTTGGTAGGGCACCGGGCACTGAAAGACCTTGGTATTGTTTAGAAATAATCTACGGTCTTCTGTTTATTTTTGTAACGATCACACTGTCAGTTTCGATTGCATCACTTCCTGTTTTGTTAATAGCCAACGAGGGAGAAACGGGATTTGCATCTGGACAATCTATTTGTCTCTGCTGTTTAGAATCGATTAATCACTGCCGTAAGTTATTGTGAAGTGTTTCATGGATGTTTATCTTCGGGTACCGATGTTTGTTTTTTGAATGGTGTTTTATATCTTTTGTTAAGTTAGAAGAATATAGGGTCACCGGGAGGAGACCAAGAGGCAGACCCGGGACTTGCTGGAGAGACTATGCCTCACAGCTGGACAGGGAACACCTCCGGATCGTCTAGGGTGAGATGGAGGATGCAGCCAGGGTGAGAGAAGCCTGGGCTTCTTGTCTGAGGCTGTTGCCCCCGCAATCCGGCCCCAGATAAGCGGATGCGACGGAACAGACGGAACGAAACAAGGCGCCTTCTAAAATGGCTAAACTAACGTGAACAAACCAGGCTATCGTTTTCTTGTGTTGATGTGGAGCCTGCTCATTCATGTACAGGGAAGTTCTATGTATTTATTTTTCAGTTTTTTTGTCACAGTTTTCACTCCGAGTCATTACAAAAGAATCATCAGTAAACGAACAAATAACACACAATTCATCCCTTTATTTTGAAAGGTGATAAGTCAACGTAGGACGCTGCATCGGTCCGTCCTGGTGAAGAGAGAGCTGAGCCGAAAAGCAAAGCTCTCGATTTACAAGTCGATCTACGATCCAACCCTCGCCATGGTAATCAGGATCTACGTTCCTACCCTCACCATGGTAACCAGGATCTATGTTCCTACCCTCACCATGGTAACCAGGATCTACGTTCCTACCCTCACCATGGTAACCAGGATCTACGTTCCTACCCTCACCATGGTAACCAGGATCTACGTTCCTACCCTCACCATGGTAACCAGGATCCATGTTCCTACCCTCATCATGGTAACCAGGATCTACGTTCCTACCCTCACCATGGTAACCAGGATCTACATTCCTACCCTCACCATGGTAACCAGCTGTGGGTGGTGACCGAAAGAATGAGATCGCGAGTACAAGCGGCCGAAATGAGCTTCCTCTGCAGGGTGGCTGGGCTCTCACTCAGAGATCAGGTGAGGAGCTCTGCCATCCGGGAGGAGCTCGGTGTCGAGCCGCTCCTCCTCCAGGTCGAGAGAAGCCAGATGGGGTGGTTCAGGCATCTGGTCAGGATGCCCCCCGAGCGCCTCTCGGGCGAGGTGTTTTGGACACATTTCACCGGGAGGAGACCAAGGGGCAGACCCTGGACCTGCTGGAGAGACTATGTCTCACAGCTGGCCGGGGAACGACTTGGGATCCTTCCGGGTGAGCTAGAGGATGCAGCCGGGGAGAGAGAGGCGTGGGCTGCCCGTTTGAGACTGTTGCCCCCGCGACCCGACCCCGGAACAAGCGGAAGATGACGGAACGGAATGGATAAGTCAACGGTCGTTACACGTTGACGAGAACACTGTAACCTTTTATACCACCTTTAAAATCTTTATAAACAAAGAAAATACCACCAAGTTTTCTGAAGGTTGCTTCATCAGTGAATAAAATAAGTTAAGGGAGGAAAAGATTAAATCTAAAAGAAAAATAATGACTATAAACCGAGTGTGTTTGAATAAATGTGTAATATTTTAAATCTGAATCATCATCCCTGCTTTGAAATCAAAAATACTGATGGTAGGTTGATTCATTTGCATGTGTTTGGTGGCCAGGTGGGATTTATGGAGACTGTAAAGCCATAGATGCTTGTCAATGCCTCTGCCACAACTACTCACTCTCTCACACACAAACTCACTCCCTCCCAGACACACACACACCGTTACGCTGCCTCCCCTGGTTTACTGCATTGCACCAGCAGTGGTTAGCACAAAAGCAGAGGAGACAAAAGAAGGAGAAAAAGAAGAATATCTCCAATGCTACTTTGGGACAGAAGACAAAATAGATAGGAAAACATTCCCTGGGCTTATGTGGCTATGGACGTCCAGATTCCTCATTGATTCTACGGATACACTTTTTAATACAACCTCATCAATACCACCGGTGGTCTGACAAATGCATTTTTCAAACACTTGGCAGTCAATAGTCATTTAGTCTGTATCTTTGTCCCTTGAGTAAAGAGACTCGATCAATTGAGGTGATGAAAATTCAAATAAATCAGAAACAGAAATGAAGCAGAACTCTCTTTGCTGTAAGTAGTAGGACTCGGTACGAGCAGCCGTGTGGAAAACTAATATGTACTCCTCTAAACGGGAGCTCAGGTGGAGATGTGGACGGAGGAGCCACAACTCGACAGCTTCAAAAAGTGTCGACTCTCCATCGTCTTACAAAATTATTTACAGATACTTTCATCTGTGTACGTGATGCTGTCAGAACCAGATGAGCTCGATCCTACCCTCACCATGGTAACCAGGATCTACGTTCCTACCCTCACCATGGTAACCAGGATCTACGTTCCTACCCTCACCATGGTAACCAGGATCTACGTTACTACCTTCACCATGGTAACCAGAATCTATGTTCCTACCCTCACCATGGTAACCAGGATCTACGTTCCTACCCTCACCATGGTAACCAGGATCTACGTTCCTACCCTCACCATGGTAACCAGGATCTATGTTCCTACCCTCACCCTGGTAACCGGAATCTATGTTCCTGCCCTCACCATGGTAACCAGGATCTACGTTCCTACCCTCACCATGGTAACCAGGACTACATTCCAACCCTCACCATGGTAACCAGGATCTACGTTCCTACCCTCACCATGGTAACCAGAATCTATGTTCCTACCCTTACCATGGTAACTAGGATCTACGTTCCTACCCTCACCATGGTAACCAGGATCTACGTTCCTACCCTCACCATGGTAACCAAGATATACGTTCCTACCCTCACCATGGTAACCAGGATCGACATTCCTACCCTCACCATGGTAACCAGGATCTACGTTCCTACCCTCACCATGGTAACCGGGATCTACATTCCTACCCTCACCTATGGTAACCAGCTGTGGGTGGTAACCGAATAAAACGAGTCCACGAATACAACAGGCCGAAAAGATCTTCCTTCCCAGGGTGGCTGGATTCTTACTCAGACATAGAGGTAGGAGCTTTGTCATCCGGAAGGAGCTCAGAGTAGAGCCGTTGCGTCTCCAGGTCGAGAGGAGCCAGATGGGGTGGTTCGGGTATCTGGTTAAGATGCTCCCCGAGCGCCTTGCTGTGAGGTTTTTCAGGCACGTCCCACCAGGAGGAGACCAACAGGCAGACCCCGGACCTGCTGGAGAGACTATGTCTCACAGTTGGACAGGGAACACCTCAGGATCCTTCTGTATGAGCTGGAGGATGCAGCTGGGGAGAGAGAAGCCTGGGCTTCCCGTCTGAGGCGGTTACTTCCGCGACCCCGCTCCGGATGAGCGGAAGACGATGGAACGGAACAAGGAGTATTTTTTTAAGCTCCGTGTTTTTAGGAAACTTTCAATCTATAAGAAACTCAATCACATCTGCATTTTTTAACCCGTTTTTTTTCAATGTTTGGTTTTATTCTGAAGTTTTTAAATCTAAAAAAATTCAAAAACTTATTTGCTTTTCCAAACAGGACCTTGCATTTTTTATTTAGTGACCATGTAAAACAGAGTCATCTCCTTCAACTGTGATCGTCTGCCACATCTACCATCAATCACCAAAATAAAATACTCGTAGGCTCCACCAAATTTAGACTCTGGCTCAGACACAGATCAACAGACAATACCACAACGGATCTGGACGTGCCACATGTCCTGGGCATTTGTCCCATGTGTCCTCTAATCCATGTGAATGTGGCAAAACAAACCCAAGCAATCCGTTTGGACGTGTGCGGAGTGAAAGCAGCTTTAGTCTTTTCCTCCAGTCTATTCCTCCTGTCCACCAGTCTGCCACCATTTAACTCCAAGCGTAGGACAATTATAACCCATAGAGACCTAATTACAGCCAGGACCAGGACTTCAGCTTATTCTAATAGAGCAGCAGAGCACATCCCTGGGGCGAAATCTTCTTGCCAGTTAATTATGCCATTATTCTATTACCCCTCACTGACAGAGGGGCCTTGAAGTAAACTTGACCTCAAGGAACCCAAAGAGAGAAAAGACAAAATGCCCTCTAGAAGCACATAACCCTGGTAGCTGAATGACTCCCAGACTCACTCCAACCATCTCTCACCAATGAAAAGGAGGCTAGTTAAAATTAAACGCTGACCGTGCAGGTCTTCTGTCCGCTAAACTCTCCACCTTGCTCTTTTTGAAGAGATGTTGTTATTTGCAGATGACTGGAGTGTGTTTAATACATGCTGATTGCAGCTACGAGTGGAGCTACAGAGGTTGTTAAAGGAATGGAGGAGGCATATCGAGCCTCTTCTGGACATAAGTGTAGAAAAACAGCTGATGTACTGCAGCTGGACGTGACTCATGCTTCATCTGTCTGATTATACACAGTTGTATTCCCAAAGTGAGCCGACCAATAGGATGTCTTTATACATTCTCAATCCAAATATTTAACCCATTCATCAATCTTCTTCTTCTTCTTTCAGCATTTCCCTTCACGGGTCGCCACAGCAAGTCAGTTTCTTCCATCTAACCCTATCTGCTGCATCCTCTTTGGTCACACCAACTATCTTCATGTCTTCCTTCACTGTATCCATGAACCTCCTCTTTGGTCTTCCTCTAGTCCTCTTTCCTGATGGTTCCAAACCCAGCATCCTTCTTCTGATGTACTCTCTCTCTCTCCTCTGCACATGTCCAAACCATCTCAGTCTGACCTCTCTGACTTTAAAACCTCTAACATGTGCTGTTCCTCTGATCCTGTCCATCCTGGTCACTCCCAGAGAGATCCTCAGCATCTTCATCTCTGCTACCTCCATCTCTGCTTCCTGTCGTTTCTTCAGTGCTACTGTCTCTAGACCAATCAGCATGGCCGCTCTCACCACACTGTCTCTAGACCAATCAGCATGGCCACTCTCACCTCACTGTCTCTAGACCAATCAGCATGGCCGCTCTCACCACACTGTCTCTAGACCAATCAGCATGGCCGCTCTCACCACACTGTCTCTAGACCAATCAGAATGGCCGCTCTCACCACACTGTCTCTAGACCAATCAGAATGGCTGCTCTCACCACACTGTCTCTAGACCAATCAGCATGGCCGCTCTCACCACACTGTCTCTAGACCAATCAGCATGGCCGCTCCCACCACACTGTCTCTAGACCAATCAGCATGGCCGCTCTCACCACGGTTTTGTACACTTTCCCTTTCATTTTATCTGAAACTCTTCTATCACACATCACACCTGATACTTTTCTCCACCTGCCTGCCTGCACACGCTTCTTCACCTCTTTACCACACTCTCCATTGCTCTGGACTGTTGATCCTAGATACTTAAAATCTTCCACCTTTTTTATCTCTTCTCCCTGTAACCTCACTTTTCCATTTGGATCCCTCTCATTCACACACATGTACTCTGTCTTACTCTGACTAATCTTCATTCCTCTTGGTTCTAGTGTAAACCTCCACCTCTTCAGCTTCAATAATCATTCATCAATAATCACTGAGTTCAGAATGAATTGAACATCTCCTTTGGAGATGATCCCATCCCATGATGAGAGACGTCACTCAGAGTGTAAAACAGATCCCTAATGAACTTCAGATCCAAAGCCTGGTCATTTACACAGCATTATCACCTCCTAACCCTTGCCCTCCCAGAGGAGTAGAGCAGAGAGTCAGCTCAGGTCTGCAGAGATTAGTCACGGATATGCATTCACAGATTGTCCACGATGGAAGGCTGAGAGAATAACATCCCGAACAGAGTGTGTTAACGACCAACAAATCACCTGAACTCTTCCTCTGACTGCTGGACTGCTTTTAAAAATGACTTAGTGCTATGTGTAAGGACCCTATTCATTGCCGAGTGAAACGTTTTTGATATGCAGCCAGAGTTTAGTCAGAAGAGGTAATAAATGCACCCCAAAGGCCCGGGAATAGTGGAGGTAGAGAGAGAAGGATATGTCAAATAAGAAAGCAATCGTCAGGGAATGGCTGCTAGCGGCTTTTCTCACACATTCAACTCTCTCTTTCTTTTTTCTCTGTTCCAAAAAAACTCGAAGGAATCCAACTTTCGCTCTTAAATTCTGGTTTTCAAACATGGCACGCCACCTTGACAAATTTCCTCATCACACGTCAAGACACCTTCCATCAAAAGAAATCCTGTTTCCACATTACTCTGAGTTAACAAATGATGTGCCAGGTATTGCACCATAGACACCGACTGAGGAATTGAAACTAGAGTTGGTCTCATTATCTAACGGTGGAATTTTAGGGTCTCCTTCATTAAGAAGCTGCTTTTAAGTGTTATTGATCCTTGGAGGAGTGTCTCAGAGTGGTGTGGTATTAGAGGGCCCAACTGCACTGAGGCCATGCATTATTCAACAAGCATTGTGAGACCTCGCCCAGGCCAGCCGATTCCTCTCAGGTGGCCTGGGAGTTAGTCTGACTCACTTCGAACTCTACTGTACCTCCTCACACACACAGGTTCCTATTGTGGAAGCATTTACTAGTTCACAAAGCTTCCAATATCAGTCTGATAACGGACAGCAGACTTTTCTTTAACCCTCAGATCGGCCTTTTACTTCATGGAGGAGTTAATCTATACCTAAAGAGTGATGCTGCTGGATTCTTTAAATCCTGATGTGGGCTTTAAGCACATCTGCTTTTTCCTTAGAATCAACTCTTCATCATCAAAAAAGTGTGACTAAAAAAATCACTACCTTCCTACCCTCACCATGGTTACCAGGATCTACGTTTCTACCCTCACCATGGTAACCAGGATCTAGATTCCTATCCTCACCATGGTAACCAGGAACTACGTTCCTACCCTCACCATGGTAACCAGGATCTACGTTCCTACCCTCACCATGGTAACCAGGATCTAAGTTTCTACCCTCACCATGGTAACCAGGATCTAAGTTTCTACCCTCACCATGGTAACCAGGATCTACGTTCCTACCCTCACCATGGTAACCAGCTGTGGGTGGTGACCGAAAGAATGAGATTGCGGATACAAGCGGCCGAAATGAGCTTCCTCTGCAGGGTGGCTGGGCTCTCACTCAGAGATCGGATGAAGAGCTCATTCTTCCAGGAGAAGCTCAGTGTCGAGCAGCTCTTCCTCCAGGTCAAGAGGAGCCAGATGGGGTGGTTCAACGCCCCCCGAGCGCCTCGCTGGTGTGGTGTTTCAAGCACGTCCCACCGGGAGGAGACCAAGAAGCAGACCCCGGAGCTGCTGGAGAGACTATGTCTCACAGCTGGCTGGGAACCGACTCGGGATCCTTCCGGGTGAGCTGGAGGATGCAGTTGGTAGAAAGCTCCACCCAGTCTTTCTTTTTTCGAGACGAACGTTTGTTTATGAACTTAAACAGATGAAAAAAAAAAAAAGAACATCTCAACCATATGTTTATTTATTATAATTAGTTCTGGCTTCTGCTGTAGTGAAGTTTCATAAGACGTATCTCTGTTTTCACTGATTGTAATTATCTAGGAGATCAATGGCTGTTATCAATACCTTACAGCAATTAACATTTAATATCCTTCCACAGCCACTTACTCCATTAATGGTGGATTGATTATGCAAGGCCTGGGAGCCCTGCGGCTGGGGATGGGATGGATCCACGCCGTCTGTCTTTCACTGTAAAGGAACCACAGAACCTCTGACTCCAACCAATACCTTATCGACTAGAGGTTACATCAGCCAGGGCAGAAAAGATCTTTAGATCCAAGGAATTCTTTCCCTTGCTGTTTATTGGTTGATCTCTGGTCACAAACACTACTTACACATCCTCCTGCCACTTGAGTGTTGGCACAAAATGTTTCCCTCATATCTGCCACCAGTCTAAACACCCTTCCATCCACCCCTGCAGTTCTTCCTAATCTAATCAGCGCTGATGTATTTTCAGAGCAAGGAGGCACTGCTTTCCGTTTCAATCAAATTCAAGACTTTCAAAAGAACCCATAATGTAATCGTACCCTACAAAATTTAGGCCCAATTTAAGCCCCATCGACTGCAGATGATTGATAAACCCCCTCCTCAACGTCAGGCTCTTCCTCGTGGCTCTTCTTTGCTGCAGTGCATCATCAGAAATAAGGTCGCTCTTTGAGGAAAGCAGAAGCAAACTTTAAAGGGCCCATCTCATGCAAAAGTGACTTTCCAGAGTTTTCTAGCTTGTAAGAGTGATGTCCGGGCCTTGTATATGTGTGTGTGTGTGTGTGTGTGTGTGTGTGTGTGTGTGTGTGTGTGTGTGTTTTCAAGATTGATTTAGCCCGTTTTTCTGGGATTTCTGAAACGCTCAGACAAAACAACCAATGAGCAGATGTCTAAAGTATGACGCATTTGACGTAGCCACGCCCCCCTCCCTCCTCACCACCCGCCCGCCCTCCTCACCCGCCTCCACTCCGGCCTTACGCCCTCACAAACTCGCTTTCAACGTCCGATATACAGGCTGGTTCGCTGCTCTGTGTCTTTTTTATTTTCTTGCTTGAAACACGCTTTTTGTAGCTACGTACGGGTTTACGCCTGCCTTCCCCCTCCCGTTCAGAGATGGGCGGAGGAATAGCGGCTCAGTGAGAGCAGAGGGCGGAGCTTGTACTTTATCAGGATGGGCGGGGGGATGAGCGATACTTGTCCTTTCATAGTTCCTGACTGAGATGGAACGACTTCAGGAGCAGCCTCTAGATCAGGGTGGGCAAACTTTTTCATTTGAGGGCCGCATTGAGTTCTAATATTTGACAAACAGGCCGGAACAGGAGCAGATGGGATGGCATGCTTTGGTAACCTCACCTCATTGGTGGAGAAAACATGTGGTTTAATTTCCAATAAAAATGAAGAAAATCATTAAAACAAAATCTTTTATTTTGAAATGAATCTTTAAACACTGAAAATCAAATGAACAACTATTTTATTTTGAAGGTCCCCCGATCTTTCAGGAAGTCACCATCACTCGCCTCCTGACTGGCTGGTTTTTTTTTTTAACATCAAGCGCGTTAAATTTCAAATCTAGCGCCTAAAAAACACGCATTTAGCGCGGTAGATTGAAGATTAAGCGCTAGATTACTTAAGTGTAGTAACCCCACTGGCTTTCCTTATGTAGCGCACAAGGTTTGAAATTTAACGCCCTTGTTTACGTGCGTGTATTGGCACCTAAGGCTGTCTATATGTGCGGGTACGGTTCATTTTGACGCACACATTTTAATGGAAGCAGTGTTGTTGTATCTTTGGCGTCATCTAGTGATGAAACATTAGAATTGCAGGGTAAATAAAACCTTAACATTGCTTTTTTGCTTAATTTTTTAAAGTCCCGACGGGCCGAATTAAAACGTTTAGCGGGCCGCATGTGGGCGTAGTTCACCCATGCCTGCTCTAGATGATCAAGTCGGAGGATGGTAAAGCATAAGAGATGGTGGAACACATTGGGGGAGGACATGTGGAGGAGAGATAGGAAGGTTTTGCTTGATAAACACTTTGTTTTCTGCTGGTGATCAGAGGAGCAGAGCGAGGGACTCTGGAGGGATCAATAGACTGATTTGTTCCAGGCTCTCAGTGTTTAACAGACCCCCCACTTCTCCCTCGGGTGGAAGAAATGGGGGACTGGAAAAGGGAGCGACAGAGGAAGGGTGGAGGAGTAGAGGAGGAAAAGAAAAAGGTAGGAAGTCATTATTTGGGATTAAAGGGCCCATCTCATGCAAAATAACTCTTTTCACATTGTATCCTCTGCAGAATGTGGGGTTTACAACATGCATTACACCATAGTTATGAAAATATATTGATTTGGTGGAGCACAGTCACAGACCCGGAACTATGAAAGGCCGGGTATCGCTCATCCCCCCGCCCGTCCTGAGAAAGTACAAGCTCCGCCCTCTGCTCTCACTGAGCCGCTATTCCTCCGCCCATCTCTGAGCGGGAGGGGGAAGGCAGGCGTAAACCCGTGCGTAGCTACAAAAAGCGTGTTTCAAGCAAGAAAATAAAAAAGACGCAGAGCAGCGAACCAGCCTGTGTATCGGACGTTGAAAGCGAGTTTGTGAGGGTGTAAGGCCGGAGTGGAGGCGGGTGAGGAGGGCGGGCGGGTGGTGAGGAGGGAGGGGGGCGTGTGTGAAGTCCGTCCTGGCTACGTCAAATGCGTCATACTTTAGACATCTGCTCATTGCTTGTTTTGTCTGAGCGTACCAGAAATCCACAGAAAAACGGGCTAAATCAATCTAGAAAGACACACACACATACACACACACACACACACACACACACACACACACACACACACACACACACACACACAAGGCCCGGACATCACTCTTACAAGGTAAAAAACTCTGGAAAGTCCATTTTGCATGAGATGGGCCCTTTAATGACTGGCCAAAATCATGGACACACCCGGAACAGGTCACCAGTGAGGCGTCCTAACCAAATCCCCAGACCTCATTCAGCTCCTCAGGGTGATAAAAATGGACATTTTCTTTTTCCTGAAGATATTTTCTTTTATCCAGGAATCTACAATAAAACAAAGCATCTCGTCTCCCTGCTTATCTTACTCCTGGGGAAATTTTATTCAAGACAAGATGATGAGTGGAGGAGGGGAAAGGTTCCATAATAGCATAGCAATTTTGTGACTTCTCCACAAAAGCACGAGAGGCCCGAGTGCAAAATGGCAGCAGGCAATTGTATCTGCAAAGATTTCCATTGCCATTAAAGCATTGTTCGCCCGCGGAGGATTCGGTGTCAGTCAAAAAGCTTAAGCGGCACAAATCACCGTCTGCACCTCCATCGTTTTCCCGGCAACAAAAAAGAGGCATTATTGCTCGCCAGTATACGGAGACCCGATTTTAATCAATGACTGCACCGCTCATAATCGTTCACCTCTTCCCAATTAGACATCTAGAGACGAATCGTTTTAAAAGGTCATGATCCAACAGGAAATGAAAGATCATTTTTTTGTGTGATTACAACTCATCAAAAAAATGGAACAATGACCACTGTTGGACTTGGTTCGTAAAAGAAGTTGATCTTAGCCTGGGATTGGAATCGAGTCGTTTCTCTTAATGAGGCTTCATTTTAATTTTACATCATCACCAGTTTAAAATCATCATTTGGATTTCAATTCTTTGATTCTGTTCATTTTAAAGACAATAAACAGCAAAGGAATACAGTGAACCTTTTTTTTCGCGGGGGTTACGTTCCAATAAGAACCCATGACAGGTAGAATCCGTTAAGTAGAAACTTTTTTTTATTTTTTTATATAATAAAATACTCAGTTATTCATTGAAAAGAAAGAACAAACTATTCTAAAGTCTCAAGAATTTGTTTAACAAATAAAAGTACTTTGGAAATGTTTTTTTCAACCAATAACTTCTGTCAAAAATTCATTTTGATCATCAATGTGAAATTGGAGAGATTAGCCCCGCCCATCGCCCCGCCCACCGCGACCAGAGTAACTGGATTAAACTAAAGGAGATTAAAATGATTATATTAAAAAAAATACAAAGTACAGTTGGACCAATAGTGACCCAGGCTCTGGAGAGTTTCCTTCTTTTGAAGCCTGCGCGGAATGTGCACGTACGTAATATAAATTTGGCAATCTGTTTTACATACATGTACATATTAAACTGCAACATTATTGACATACATGTAGAGAAGTAGGAGTAACTTTATAGCCAATCAGAATGCAGAACATGATGCACGATGCAAATCCAGGAAGTAGTAAACCGTAAAAGTAAACCGCATTATAGCGAGGGATCACTGTATAATAAAATTGAATGTATTTATTCAAACTACAGTTTTGCCAGTACCAAACTATTGATCCAAAAAGTAAGAGATTTTCAAACTTTTTTTGTCAATTTCCAAAGTTTTTTTTCTACACAAGGTTGAGACCCAGAGACTATGAGGTGTGATGTGTGATAGAAGAGTTTCAGCCAAAATGAAAAGGGAAAGTGTACAAAACCGTGGTGAGAGCGGCTATGCTGATTGGTCTAGGGACAATGTGGTGAGAGCGGCCATGCTGATTGGTCTAGAGAGTGTGGTGAGAGCGGCCATGCTGATTGGTCGAAAGAGTGTGGTGAGAGCGGCCATGCTGATTGGTCTAGAGACAGTGTGGTGAGAGCGGCCATGCTGATTGGTCTAGAGAGTGTGGTGAGAGCGGCCATGCTGATTGGTCGAAAGAGTGTGGTGAGAGCGGCCATGCTGATTGGTCTAGAGACAGTGTGGTGAGAGCGGCCATGCTGATTGGTCTAGAGACAGTGTCACTGAGAAAAAGACAGGAAACAGAGATGGAGGTAGCAGAGATGAAGATGCTGAGGATCTCTCTGGGAGTGACCAGGATGGACAGGATCAGAGGAACAGCACATGTTAGAGGTTTTAAAGTCAGAGAGGTCAGACTGAGATGTTTTGGACATGTGCAGAGGAGAGAGAGAGAGTACATCAGAAGAAGGATGCTGGGTTTGGAACCACCAGGAAAGAGGACTAGAGGAAGACCAAAGAGGAGGTTCATGGATACAGTGAAGGAAGACATGAAGATAGTTGGTGTGACTGAAGAGGATGCAGAAGATAGGGTTAGATGGAAGAAACTCACTTGCTGTGGCGCCCCCTGAAGGGGAATCCCACAAGAAGAAGTAGTCTGGAACCAGGGAAAAAAATTAAATAAATATGGTAATGGCATAAAAACCAAATCTCCCACATAAATGAGGAACACAGCCAGCGGTGAGCAGATAAGAAGCAGTGCATAAATGAAAGGAATAGAAGTATAAACAACCCCCGGATCGCAGGTATAAATATGTATTATAAATCCCGCTTCAGGTTGCTATAGGCCTCTATTCTTCTTCATAGTAAACAGCCATGGATGCTGTGTTTTAACCAATCATATTTGCCCCTGGGCAGGTCGTTTTTGATGCGGGGGAGCACAGTAATCTCAACCAATCCGTTTCTATGACTGCTGGGGCTTCTGGGTCAGAGGAGGAAGTAGAGAAAGTGGTATGAGGAAGCAAAAAAATGTCTGAGACGACTGCAGTCAGAGCCTGTAGCAACAAGAATGCAGCAAACCTCCAAAATCTCTTATTTTAACTCAACAGGGCTTGTTTTTATGACAATAAAAATCACTGCAATGTTTCAGATGTTTCACAGGGGAGCAAGAAAGCTAGACTGAAGGTGATTGGCCGAGTCCTGCTCAACGTAGTTCCAATGTAATGAATGCAAACAGATAAGGAGAAAGATGGTTGGTGCCATTCCGTTACGTTCCGTCATCTTCCACTTATTCAGGGCCGGGTCACGAGGGCAACAGCCTCATACCGGAAGCCCAGGCTTCTCTCACCTCTGCTGCATCCTCCAGCTCACCCGGAAGGATTCAGAGTTATTTACCGGTCAGCTGTGAGATGTAGTCTCTCCATCAGGTCTGTGGTCTGCCTCTCGGCCTCCTCCTGGTGGGACGTGCCCAAAACACCTCACCAGCAAGGCGCTCGGGGGACATCCTGACCAGATTCCCGAACCACCCCATCTGGCTCCTCTCGACCTGGAGGAGGAGTGGCTTGACGCGAGCTCCTCCCGGATGGCAGAGCTCCTCAAGAGCTATGTTGTCCGGGGCTTACTGCCCCTGGTAGGGTCACCCAAGGCAAAAAAGAACCTAGGTTAGGGGCCAGACAAAGCGCGGCTCAAACACCGCTATGAAGCAATCAAACATGGCCAAGTTGCCCTTGCCTGGACGCGGGTCACCAGGGACCCTTTGGAGCTAAGCCCGAGGGTGGGGCACGAGAGCGAGCGCCTGATGGCCGGGCTTTTACCCATGGGGCTCAGCCTGAACAGGGGACATGGGCCACCCCTCCTGTAGGAGGGGCCATAGGGGTCAGGTGAAGGAGGAGATGGGTGGTGGTCAACGACAGAACATTTTAATTTATAAAAAACTAATCCCAGCTGTTTTTATTGTTATTGTTATCATTGAAAAAAAAGGGTACAGGTGGAGAGGCTCGAGGCAGATTTTTTTTTTTTTTTTAAATGACAGCTGCGTTCTGATTTGTCCTCTCATCCATCATCATAAATACATCACCATAGAACTGATTGTTTTAATTTTAAACACAAAAAAAAGCAAAGCGAGCTTTAGTTTCTGAGGCAGTCGACAATACTCCGTGAGATTGTGATTTTAATCTGAAGATTTGTTTAAAAAATAAAAGCAGAGCAAAGAAATTAAGCTTTTATTTTACCGATCGTTCTGGTGCTTATCTGACCGGATACGAATGGCAAGCAGAGAATGACCAGAGTGAGCTGATTCACCAGTTTCAGTTTAATTGAGTTTGAGAGTCAAATGCTTTAATGACTTGGCAGTGTGTCATGCTGCAGCTGTTATGGGACTTTAATCTAGTGGTGCAACTTCATTTAACTGGGAACATATGGAGTCAGAGGAGGCCAACGGTCGGTTTACACAAACAAAAACTTTATATGGAAGGTCATTATAGCAGACAGGCTCTGTTTATGTCAACAAAAACTATTTTAAGATGACAGAAAAACAACAATACCGTACTGTACGTCCAGAAAATGCATCAAAATGGGTCAAGTTTTAATATTTATGATGATGTTTGGTTTTAATACTGAAGTAAGTTCACATAACCTGAGCTGGACAATACCATATCTAACACAATCTTCATGTCTAACCAAAGAAAAAAGGAGCTTAATCTTGTCAAACAGCACAAAGCAATCACAGGGCCTGATCTGCGATGAGGGAGATGGATTATAATCAAATATAGCTTGGCCGTCTGGCTATCATCTTGTGAAATTAGATGTGGCACATCCACAGACCACAGACGTCAAATCAAAGGATTTTTTATATTTTTTTAATTTGACAACTTTTGATGATGTTGAGACGTGCTCGAAACACCTCACCAGCGAGGTGCTCGGGGCATCCTGACCAGATGTACGAACCACCCCATCTGGCTCCTCTCAACCTGGAGGAGGAGCGGCTCGACAACGAACTCCTCCCGGATGGCAGAGCTCCTCACCCGATCTCTGATTGAGAGCCCAGCCACCCTGCGGAGGAAGCTCATTTCGTCCATTGTATACGTGATCGCATTCTTTCGGTCACCATAGGTGAGGGTGGGAACGTAGATCCTGGTTACCATGGTGAGGGTAGGAACATAGATCCTGGTTACCATGGTGAGGGTAGGAACGTAGATCCTGGTTACCATGGTGAGGGTAGGAACATAGATCCTGGTTACCATGGTGAAGGTAGGAATCTAAATCCTGGTTACCATGGTGAGGGTAGGAACGTAGATCCTGGTTACCATGGTGAGGGTAGGAACATAGATCCTGGTTACCATGGTGAAGGTAGGAACATACATCCTGGTTACCATGGTGAGGGTAGGAACATACATCCTGGTTACCATGGTGAGGGTAGGAACATACATCCTGGTTACCATGGTGAGGGTAGGAACGTATATCCTGGTTAGAGTGGTGACGGTAGGAACATAGATCCTGGTTACCATGGTGAGGGTAGGAACGTAGATCGACTTGTAAATCGAGAGGTCTGCTTTTTGGCTCAGCTCTTTCTTTACCACGACGGATCGATGCAGCGTCCTGGCTATTGCTGACGCTGCACCTATCCGCCTGTCGATCTCCCGTTTCATCCTTCCACCACTTGTGAACAAGACCCCAAGATACTTAAACTCCTCCTCTAATTCTCCCCTAATTTTGGAAAAAGTGTCTTAAAGATTTCAATTATAAGTTTTATTTGTCAGAGTAGCAACTAAACTTTGACCAAATGTAGAGAACATGAGCAGAGGATCGGTCAATAGGGTCACACACCAGACCGTTTCACTCCAGGTTGTTGATGTGTTGCATTATTTATGGTAAAGTGTGGGAGCCATTCATTACACATCCTTCAATAACTGACACAAACTGATGGATAGTTATCTAGTTATGGAGAAATGAATCTATGGACACGTTACACTGTTTTAATGGATGGTTAAATAATGCTGGTGCAAACCGTCCGTTGTGGTAAACAGAGAGCTGAGACAAATAGCAGAGCTCTCAATTTACAAGTCAAACTACGTTCCTACCCTTACCATGGTAACCAGGATCTATGTTCCTACCCTCACCATGGTAACCAGAATCTACGTTTCTACCCTCACCGTGGTAACCAGGATATACGTTCCTACTCTCACCATGGTAACCAGGATCTACGTTCCTACCCTCACCATGGTAACCAGGATCTACGTTTCTACCCTCACCATGGTAACCAGAATCTACGTTTCTACCCTCACCATGGTAACCAGGATCTACGTTCCTACCCTCACCATGGTAACCAGGATCTACGTTCCTACCCTCACCATGGTAACCAGAATCTACGTTCCTACCCTCACCATGGTAACCAGGATCTACGTTCCTACCCTCACCGTGATAACCAGGATCTACGTTCCTACCTTCACCATGGTAACCAGGATCTACGTTCCTACTCTCACCATGGTAACCAGGATCTACGTTCCTACCCTCACCATGGTAACCAGGATCTATGTTCCTACCCTCACGATGGTAACCAGGATCTACGTTCCTACCCGACAGAGGCAGCCCCTGGACCTGCTGGAGAGACTATGTCTCACAGCTGGCCGGGGAACACCTCTAGATCCTCCCAGGTGAGCTGGAGGATGCAGCCGGGGTGAGGGAAGCCAGTGTTTCACATCTGAGGCTGTTGCTCCTGCTACCCGGCCCCAAATAAGAGGAAGACAATATTGAATTATTGTGTACATTAATGTACTTTATAAATAAACTTGTCACATCTTTTTTTTTTTTATTATTGGGTGTTTTTTTTGTGAAGACTGATGTTGGTGTGCATGAAGACCAAAACCATAAGTGACCAATCACACGTACACCAAACACAAATCTTGAGCTCCATCCATGAAAGCCTTTTGTTTCCCTTCAGTGCACACACCTAGAAGTGAACTGAAGTGGGAAGACATGTTGGTGAAATTGGTTTTGAGCACTGAGATCCTAAATAAGTCAAAGTTTGAGCTGAGAAATTTGATTTTGTGGCAGCATGAACTGTTGAAAGAAAAAAAGAAAGATAAACACGGCTGGTGCTTTCCCGTTCGGCTTCATTACTCTGCCGATCCCGGGTGAGCCAGTTGAGAAGAGCTAATTTCTTCTAAGTAGAGGGAAAAAAAAAGCATTAAGTGAGACCCATCCATTTTCTCAGTGCTGACACCTTAATTTAAATCTTTTATTCTTAGATTCTGGAGGCAGAATCATCTTGAGAAGGAGAGTAAACATGTGTGATGCCTTTTAGAGTAAAAATCTGTCATCATGATGTTTTCCATTTAAAAGGAAATCCCCCATTTCCTGCTCTTTTGATAAATTAAAATGGTATTTTTCATAGATTAATTCCAAACATCTGGGAGTATATTCAAAGTGTCAAAGCAGGATTCTGTGTATTTATTCGCTCAAGGGACCGAAACCGTGAGGAGGAGCTCAATTAATCTACCTGAGAGCCATATTTCTAACGTAGAGCACATTAAAATTACACTTGACATTTCATCAACAAGAGCTTCACGAGACCTTTAAGGCAAAATATATGTAAAGATGAAAAATGGAGGAAACAGTTGCCGATTCTCCGACTCGAGGTCAATCTTCCCATGGCATCTCTTCAGACAAAGTTTTTATTCCTCAATCCCTGTCACCTCTTCATAGTCTCATTAATCTTTACCGAAATCTCCTCGCGACCTGGCTATTATCCGTTCCAATTGGTTTTGTCGCCAGGTCCCCGGCTGGCGGGTGTAATGAGAAGCCTCAGAAAGGGATCTGCTAACTTTAATAAAATCAGCCCCAGGTGTCACAACCAGCTCCCGGTGGAGGTAGCTTTGTGCCAGGTCTGTCAGTTTTACACTCCATTAAGAAACAATGGCAGCGGGTTCACTCACACACACACACACACACACACACACGCTTATAAAATAAAGAATTAAGTACTAAGGAAGTCTGAAGCTGCTCCACAAGAGGATTATTACGAATGGGACGAAATGATTGACGTCATTAGACCCAGATTGTTTCACATTAAAACAAAACATGACAAAATTCAAACATCAGATTAGGGCTGAAACTAACGATTATATTGATAATCGATTAATCTATCGTACAGTCACCCTGAGAAGGAGCTCATTTCGGCCGGCTGTATCCGCGATCTCATTCTTTCGGTCACCACCCACAGCTGGTGACCATGGTGAGGGTAGGAACGTAGATCCTGGTTACCATGGTGAGGGTAGGAACATAAGTCTTGGTTACCATGGTGACGATAGGAACATAGATCCTGGTTACCATGGTGAGGGTAGGAACGTAGATCCTGGTTACCATGGTGAGGGTAGGAATGTAGATCCTGGTTACTGTGTTGAGGGTAGGAACGTAGATCCTGGTTACCATGGTGAGGGTAGGAACGTAAATCCTGGTTACCATGGTGAGGGTAGGAACGTAGATCCTGGTTACCATGGTGAGGGTAGGAACGTAGATCCTGGTTACCATGGTGAGGGTAGGAATGTAGATCCTGGTTACTGTGTTGAGGGTAGGAACGTAGATCCTGGTTACCATGGTGAGGGTAGGAACGTAAATCCTGGTTACCATGGTGAGGGTAGGAACGTAGATCCTGGTTACCATGGTGAGGGTAGGAACGTAAATCCTGGTTACCATGGTGAGGGTAGGAACGTAGATCCTGGTTACCATGGTGAGGGTAGGAACGTAGATCCTGGTTACCATGGTGAGGGTAGGAATGTAGATCCTGGTTACTGTGTTGAGGGTAGGAACGTAGATCCTGGTTACCATGGTGAGGGTAGGAACGTAAATCCTGGTTACCATGGTGAGGGTAGGAACGTAGATCCTGGTTACCATGGTGAGGGGAGGAACGTAGATCCCGGTTACCGTGGTGAGGGTAGGAACGTAGATCCTGGTTACCATGGTGAGGGTAGGAACGTAGATCCTGGTTACCGTGGCGAGGGTAGGAACGTAGATCCTGGTTACCATGGTGAGAGTAGGAACGTAGATCCTGGTTACCATGGTGAGGGTAGGAACGTAGATCCTGGTTACCATGGTGAGGGTAGGAACGTGGATCCTGGTTACCATGGTGAGGGTAGGAACGTAGATCCTGGTTACCATGGTGAGGGTAGGAACGTAGATCCTGGTTACCATGGTGAGGGGAGGAACGTAGATATTGGTTACCATGGTGAGAGTAGGAACGTAGATCCTGGTTACCATGGTGAGGGTAGGAACGTAGATCCTGGTCACCATGGTGAGGGTAGGAACGTAGATCCTGGTTACCATGGTGAGGGTAGGAACGTAGATCTTGGTTACCATGGTGAGGGTAGGCACGTAGATCCTGGTTACCATGGTGAGGGTAGGAACGTAGATCTTGGTTACCATGGTGAGGGTAGGCACGTAGATCCTGGTTACCATGGTGAGGGTAGGCACGTAGATCCTGGTTACCATGGTGAGGGTAGGAACGTAAGATCCTGGTTACCATGGTGAGGGTAGGAACGTAGATCTTGGTTACCATGGTGAGGGTAGGCACGTAGATCCTGGTTACCATGGTGAGGGTAGGAACGTAAGATCCTGGTTACCATGGTGAGGATAGGAACGTAGATCATGGTTACCCTGGTAACACCAAAGAGGAGGTTCATGGATACAGTGAAGGAAGACATGAAGATAGTTGGTGTGGCAGAAGAAGATGCAGCAGATAGGGTTAGATGGAAGAAACTGACTTGCTGTGGCGACCCCTGAAGGGAAATACCGAAAGAAGAAGAAGAAGAATTTTGTACGATCTACAGTCAATGTTCCCAAACTATCTGACCTCATCTTGAGTGTTGATTCAAGTTTTCCTTTCTGTTCACTACACTTCCTGGTCTCGGTGCAGAAAAGACTTTTTAAAGATGTTTTTATGATTATTTTTTGGACAAATACAATCGGTGAAATGTCTTAAACCATGAAACCCAAACTTAATATTTCATTAGGGCTCAAATTAAACATTTTCTGCTACACTGGTTGCCACAAATTTACTGAGTATGGAACAATGGAGTGTGTGCTTGTATGTCGCCACACTCCCACAGGACCTAACCTTCAGGGGGAGCTAAACTAGCCTTAAGAAAGAGGAAAATAATTTCCAATACATATTAATGAAGCCGAGTTGAATCGATGCCCTTGGAACTTTACGAGAGTGGGTGCCAAAGCAAAGCCAAGCGAAGCTGCGTGGAGAGACTATGTCTCACAGATTGTTGGTTGTTGTGGACGACGTTCGCTCGGTTCGATAGAAACAGTCTCCATCGATCATGCTGAACTCAGTATGATGTGGCCTAAGGGTCCAATGGGAGCGACCCTGACTATAAAAAGCCTATCAACTCAGGATTGTCTGACTAACAACAGCTGAACTCTTAACTAAAGTGTGTAAGCTCATATAAAAAATGTGTCCCGTACTTTTGACGACACGGACGGCTTCTATTAACTACTAAAATGTATGAGCATGTAGAGTACATAAACTATCGTGCTTCGAACAGCTGAGACCAGATTCTTCATCA
Source organism: Neostethus bicornis (assembly GCA_902685375.1). Lineage (NCBI taxonomy): Eukaryota > Metazoa > Chordata > Actinopteri > Atheriniformes > Phallostethidae > Neostethus > Neostethus bicornis. Next base: position 2,317,112 of record LR738562.1, on the reverse strand, counting down.
CGGACGGGGTGAATATCGAGCAGGGAGAAGTTTACAACCCCTGCAGCACGCTTACATGACAACCATTACCAGCTTGACCAACGGGCCTTCTCTAACCCATGACTCAGATGTTTAAACATATTAACGACTTCGGCACTGGCTTCTGTCCAAGTGACGGAACAGGGAAGGAATTAACAAATTGGTGAACATACACACTCCTCCTCCAGGTTGAGAGAAGCCAGATCGGAGTGGTCCACGAGCGCGTCGCTGGTGAAGGGATTCGGGCACGTCCCACCGGAGGAGACTAAGAGGCAGACCCCGGATCCGCTGGAGAGACTATATCTCACAGCTGGTTGGGGAACGAATCGGGATCCTTCCGGGTGAGCTGGAGGATGCAGCTGGGGTGAGAGAAGCCTGGGCTTCCCGTCTGAGGCTGATGCCCCCACGAACCGGCCCCGGATGAGCGCAAGGGACGGAACAGAACGGAACATACAGCATGTATCTGAAGTCATTTTTTTTTACTCTGTCAGAGGCCAAAATGAAAGAATCTTAAAGATTTCCAGTGATTAAAAATGTTATTTGACATCAGAATGTTTACAAATGAAATCAGTTTGAGTCTCACAGGTCAGAATTAATATGAGCAGGACCATGTTGTTTTATTCTGAAAGGACTGAGAGACTGTAATTAAAATACTACCGTGTATGTACACACACATGAACGCTAACGCACAGCCGAGGTAATGTGGTTGTTATTACTGTGCTGTGTTATAAAGACAGGATCATTCCCACACCTTCAGGCGATTAGGTGAACAATTAAAGAGTGAGGAAAGGTCACAAATCATACAACCAATCATGGCCGCTGCTGATTCATCATGTTAAAATTATCACCTACTCAAGAAATATTAAGAATAAAAACACTGAGAATACGAGTTATAATTTGAAAATTTCTAGGACATTGTACGTAGAAAAGGCTTCAAACGGACCAAGAACAATAGGACATTACGTTCCGTCATCTTCCGCTTATTTGGGACCGGGTCGCAGGGGCAACACCCTCAGACGGGAAACCAGGCTTCTCTCTCCCTGGCTGCATCCTCCAGCTCACCCTGCAGGATCCTGAGGTGTTCCCTGTCGAGCTGTGAAACATAGTCTCTCCAGCAGGTCCGGTGTCTGCCTCTGGGTCTCTGCCCGAAACATGTCAACAGCGAGGTGCTTGGGAGGCATCCTAACCAGATCCACTAACCACCCACGTCTGGCTTCTCTCGACCCGGAGGAGCAAGGAGATGGGAGATAGGCGGCAGCTGATGGCGGGACCCTGGCGGTCAGATTTACGGCTGCATAAATTAGCTCTAAAACAAGATGTAAAAATGTATTTTTTATCTCTATAAATTTATTAAACTTGTAAAGGCTCACATTTACATTTAAAAAAAAACCCTAAACATATTTTTTCCTGGTATTCTTATGCATTAAGATCATTAAAGATTGGTACACGCTTAGGTGTGACCAAGCTATTAAAGTTTAAACAGCCTTCTTCTCCTTCCATCATTTCCCTTCAGGGGGCGGCACAGCAAGTCAGTTTCTTCCATCTAACCCTATCTCCTGCATCCTCTTCGGTCACACCAACTATCTTCATGTCTTCCTTCACTGTATCCATGAACCTCCTCTTTGGTCTTCCTCTTGACCTCCTGCCTGACAGTTCCTCTCTCTCCTCTGCACATGTCCAAACCATCTCAGTCTGACCTCTCTGACTTTAAAACCTCTAACATGTGCTGTTCCTCTGATCCTGTCCATCCTGGTCACTCCCAGAGAGATCCTCAGCATCTTCATCTCTGCTACCTCCATCTCTGTTTCCTGTCTTTTCCTCAGTGACACTGTCTCTAGACCAATCAGCATGGCCGCTCTCATCACACTGTCTCTAGACCAATCAGCATGGCCGCTCTCACCACACTGTCTCTAGACCAATCAGCATGGCTGCTCTCACCACACTGTCTCTAGACCAATCAGCATGGCCGCTCTCACCACACTGTCTCTAGACCAATCAGCATGGCTGCTCTCACCACACTGTCTCTAGACCAATCAGCATGGCCGCTCTCACCACACTGTCTCTAGACCAATCAGCATGGCCGCTCTCACCACACTGTCTCTAGACCAATCAGCATGGCCGCTCTCACCACACTGTCTCTAGACCAATCAGCATGGCCGTTCTCACCACGGTTTGAAGTTCAAACAGCCTAAATTATTCTAATAACTCCTTTATAATTCCTTGGAATTATTTTCAAAGAATCTTCGAGAGGGTTAAACCTACATGTGTGTAAAGAAGTACAACCAGATCTTGTGAGGAAGCCCTGGGAAGTCAGACTAGAAGTGAGTTAGAGAAGCTTCCACATGGGAGAAGACGACAGGAAAAGGGAGTATTTCGGTCTCTTTTATGCCGAGTTGGAGCCACAACTCGATTGGATGCTTTGGGAGGAAATGGAAAATCTCTCCAGCCAGGTGCTTATCTCTGACCAGAGCTTACACAGTCAACCGACCGCCAAACGGCTTTACCCCAACAACCAGACCCTGTCAGACTTAGTTTCAATCAGCATCTTCAGAGTCAGGTCCATATAAAGATATTTTTAACCATGTAGGTAAATATATGTATATACGTGGAGACGGTGGCCGCGTGGTTAGCGCGTTCGCCCGCGGACCGGAAGGTCGCGGGTTCGCGTCCCACGGAAAGCACGTCCTAGGGTCCTTGGAGAAGACACCTAGCCCCCACTTCTCCCACCATTGGCGCCGTTGAAGGGCAGCCTGCTGCGGTGTAAGGAGTGCAGCAAACAAATTTCCCCGGTGAGGGATGAATAGAGTAATTCAAAATAAACAAAAATAAATAAACAAAAATATACCTTCTACACTAACATTAACAGTTCTTTAAAGTACCAATACCACCGGAAAGGGCCAAGATGAGACATGGACTGTAAATCATAAGGAGTAGATGATTAGATAAACTGTAGAGATGCAGAATCTCTGCTTCAGTAACAATGCTGCAATCTGCTGTGTCATAAAGAACAGGTTACAGACCTGACGCCCACTTTAACCGCTGGACTGAAAAGAAATTATTCATCTAATCAACCCTGTAGAAAAATAGAATAACTGCCAATGACAAAATGTCATTTTATCTGCCTGCAAACTTTGCATATGCCAAAATTTGGGTGCAAAAGAATGACCAAAACAATGCGTTCATCCGGATTCATCAAACCTGGTATGATTGTATGGCGCTCACAAAAAGCAAAGGTTGTGGACGTATTTCCACTCTGTCGTCTTCCACTTATCTGGGGGCGTGTCTTGGGGGCAACAGCATCAGACGGGAAGCCCAGGCTTCTCTCATCCCGGCTGCATCCTCCAGCTCACCCAGAAGGATCCTGAGGTGTTCCCTGTCCAGCTGTGAGACATAGTCTCTCCAGCAGGTCCAGGATCTGCCTCTGGGTCTCCTCCCAATGGAAAGTGCCCGAAATGGATGGATGAATGGATTGAAAGACGGATGACTACGTAGGGTGGTCGTTCGGTCGGTCAATTGAATGAATGATGAATAGAAGGATTTTAAAGATTGAAGGTCAGCATTTGACCAGCCACCAAATTCCATCTTCTAATCCCAGGTGTTTGCTCTTACTTCAGAGGAACAGCACATGTTAGAGGTTTTAAAGTCAGAGAGGCCAGACTGAGATGGTTTGGACATGTGCAGAGGAGAGAGAGAGAGAGTACATCAGAAGAAGGATGCTGGGTTTGGAACCACCAGGAAAGAGGACTAGAGGAAGACCAAAGAGGAGGTTCATGGATACAGTGAAGGAAGACATGAAGATAGTTGGTGTGACCGAAGAGGATGCAGGAGATAGGGTTAGATGGAGGAAACTGACTTGCTATGGCGCCCCCTGAAGGGGGATGATGATAGAAGATTTGCTCTTACTTCTTATTTATTTCTGTTTTAGATCAAAGACGAACGACTCCTCCTTCAACAGCAAAAATAACTCAAAAGTTTTTAAAGATTTTGTGTTCCCAAACACAATCATCCGAAGATGGGATGTGGGAAATGTCTGAGGGAAGGAGGAGAGGTTTTTGCTGATGGTGAGAAAAGAAAAATGAAGAGTCCCTGAGAGTGCAATAGTAAAGAAAGACAGAGCGAGTGATACTGAAGTGAGGTGGCCAACACACCGCAGTGTCCTGCAGGGTATTACAGATGGCCCTCAGAATTAAATCAAAACTGCGCTGACTGTCAGAAACTGGGCTCCACGACGCATAAGGTGCTGCATAAAAACTGGGAACACCGGCGGGGGGAGCAGTCACAGAGGAAAATCACTTTCAAATGAGTTTTTGAAATATCTAAAAATAAATTGCCTTTGAAAAAGCTCAACACATAGTTGATATGTGGGATGGATGAAGGCAGAGTCACCTCTTCCCTCCATTTCTCCTCATCTCAGGCTTTTCCATAAATTGGAATGACTCATTATCACCTCCGTGCACCTTTAGAGGTTTAGTAGCACCGGGACCATTACAACTTTTTGTTCACATTAGGGTCAAACTTGTTAAAATCTGCTTAATATTTAATGGTGCTTTCTAAATATAAGGCTGCCATGTGATGGGAGTTCAGCTCAGTCATAAATCAAAGGAATCTGGATCGATTTGCGGCCGGGATGGGAATTAGCGCCTCCAAATCCGAGACGCCCGGAAAAGGGTGGAATGCCACTTGATGGTCACGGACAGGTTCCTAACCTACAGGGGGCATTCCACTCGAAGTGGAGGGTTTTCTCAGGGTTTTGATTACTAGATGGGGAAGGATAGAGCGGGAGATCGACAGACGGATCGGTGCGGCATCAGCAATAACTAGGACGCTGCATCGGAAGAAAGAGCTGAGCCGAAAAGTAAAGCACTCAATTTACAAGTCGATATACGTTCCTACCCTCACCATGGTAACCAGGATCTACGTTCCTACCCTCACCATGGTAACCAGGATCTACGTTCCTACCCTCACCATGGTAACCAGGATCTACGTTCCTACCCTCACCGTGGTAACCAGGATCTACGTTCCTACCCTCACCATGGTAACCAGGATCTACTTTCCTACCCTCACCATGGTAACCAGGATCTACGTTCCTACCCTCACCATGGTAACCAGGATCTACGTTCCTACCCTCACCATGGTAACCAGGATCTACGTTCCTACCCTCACCATGGTAACCAGGATCTACGTTCCTACCCTCACCATGGTAACCAGGATCTACGTTCCTACCCTCACCATGGTAACCAGCTGTGTGTGGTGACCAAAAGAACAAGATCGCAGACACAAGCAGCCGAAATGGGCTTCCTCTGCAGCAGCTCGACTCTCTGTCAGAGATAGAGTGAGGAGCTCTGCCATCCGGGAGGAGCTGAGTCGAGCCGTTGCTCCTCTAGGTCAAGAGAAGCCAGATGGGGTGGTTATGTGTTGGGATTGCCCCCGCGACCCGGCCCCAGATAAGCCTAAGACAACGGACCAAAACAAGAATAACTTTCTAAATACAATGGGAGAAACAAAAATCAAAATGAATATCAAAAAGAGTCAATAAATCTGAAAAAGCAGACGTCCAATGAGACGCGCTCATCAACCTCTAATATTATTTTTTTTTAATTCCCTTGCATTTGAAATCAATACAAGGTTTGTTTGTTACTTATTGATTTAATACGCTACATCGTTTTATAATGGGCTGCAAATTGCAAACTATATCCAGAGGGACGCAGGTTGTGTGTGAAACAGTGTGCATGGAGATCAGATTCATTATATGATTATGTATTTATGTGATGAAATGCATGTTCTATGTATTCAACATCATGCTTAATCACCCCCAAGCTACTTTCCATATGATGCCAGGGCACTTTATAAGCATCGGACATGGCGCAAAGCTTCTTTATTGTCTTCAATTGAACCAATGACCGCATAAATAAAAGAAAACTTATTCACTCACACTGTGAGCTTGAAAAATGTACATGTATCTCCTTTGTGTTGCCAGATTTGAGCCAGATTTAAGCCATGTGAACTTCAAATTAAGACTTTAAATACCATCCTTCCTACAAATATGTTCCCATCATGCAATGGAAAGGATTATAAAAACAAGAAGGGTGACAATCAAATGAAAAGGCAGCTGCTGTGGTGGGCATGTCAGGTCCTTTGGAGGAGAGGTTACAACCATAAAGCCATCTATGTCTCAAAGCTGGACATGGAACACCTTGGGACACTCCTGGGTGAGCTGGAGGATGCAGCTGGAGGATCTACGTTCCTACCCTCACCGTGGAAACCAGGATCTAGGTTCCTACCCTCACCATGGTAACCAGGATCTACGTTCCTACCCTCACCATGGTAACCAGGATCTACGTTCCTACCCTCACCATGGTAACCGGGATCTACGTTCCTACCCTCACCATGGTAACCGGGATCTACGTTCCTACCCTCACCATGGAAACCAGGATATGTTCCTACCCTTACCATGGTAACCAGGATCTACATTCCTACCCTTACTATGGTAACCAGGATCTACATTCCTACCCTTACCATGGTAACCAGGATCTACGCTCCTACCCTCACCATGGTAACCAGGAACCAGTAACCAGGCCGGGGAAAACTTCAGGATTTTCCCGGGAGAGAAGCCTTAGATAGAAACCTGTCTAAGGCCATTGCACCCGCGACCCAGCCCCGGATGGGCAGACAACAACAGAATTTTTGTTTATTTTTTGTTTATTTCGAATTACTCTATTCATCCCTCACCAGGGAAATTTGTTTGCTGCACTCCTTACACCGCAGCAGGCTGCCCTTCAACGGCGCCAATGGTGGGAGAAGTGGGGGCTAGGTGTCTTCTCCAAGGACCCTAGACGTGCTCTCCATGGGACGCAAACCCGCGACCTTCCGGTCCGCGGGCGAACGCGCTAACCACGCGGCCACCGTCTCCACCCGGTGACGGTGGAGAAATGGTAGAAAATTTCTACCATTTTCTAGATTTTTTTCTAGTAAAAATTCAGAAGATATTTTATCTAAGTCAACAGTTTGACAAATTTTTCTCGGAACAAACTTTATTTTTTATTTTTCATTAAACCCACTTTAATGTAGATTCAGTCATTTTTCTGACTCTTAGATTCATTTTTTTGGACAGTAGGTAGAATGAATTTACTATATTTGCAGAGAATATGCTGAATTTTTTTTCCCTTTTATTTGTTAACCATCTAAATCACTGAGTGGCTCACTTCTTAAATCTCAAATGGCAGATGGAAGACGGGGTTGAGCCTGGATGATAGTGAAATCTAAATGCTGTCTGTCTGGATGATAATAACACCGAACATTACATTTCAACAGTTTATGAGTCACTTTAAGCTGTTTCTTAATGTGTTCCCCTTCGATGCCCGCTCCTCCGTAAAGTACACTATTAAGTGTGATCATGAGGGCACGTCTGCCATCAAAACTGACTTCTTTGCTTCTAGGAAGTTTTCCCTCATCATTGAAATGACAACAATGATTCACCTTATGCATATGCAAATAGAGACGTCTCAAAAGAAGATGGAGGAGGAATGAGTTTCCACATCAACGTCTGCAATTTACAGAAACCGAGATTTCAGGCACTCCTCCGCTTCCTCCTCGAAGCAAACAAAAAATATCAAAGTGATATGAAGACGTGGTTGATCAGAAGATGGCAGAATAATACTTTAATGTAGAATATTTTAACAGATAACCTGCTAAACAGAGTATTTAGGTTAAGTCAAAACACATATTTTCACATAAATTTTCTCTGTTCTGTTCCATCGTCTTCCACGTATCCAGGGCCAGATCGTGGAGGCAACAGCCTCCGACAGGGAGCCCTGGCTTCTCTCACCTCGGCTGCATCCTCCAGCTCACCCGGGAAGATCCCAACTTGTTCCCCGGCCAGCTGTGAGACATAGTCTCTACAGCGGGTCCGAGGTCTGCCTCGTAATCTGAGCGTGGTGACCGGTGTCAGAAACACCTCACCAGCCAGGCGCTCGGGACGCATCCTGACCAGATGCATGACCCACCCCATCTGGCTTCTCTCGACCTGGAGGAGGAGCGGCTCAACACCGAACTTCTCCCGGATGGCAGAGCTCCTCACCCGATCTCTGACTAAGAACCCAGCCACCCTGCGAAGGAAGCTCATTTCAGCCGCTTGTATCTGCAATCTCATTCTTTCGGTTACACCCCCACGGCTGGTTACCATGGTCAGGGTGGGAACGTGGATCCTGGTTACCATGGTGAGGGTAGGAACGTAGATCCTGGTTACCATGGTCAGGGTAGGAACGTGGATCCTGGTTACCATGGTGAGGGTAGGAACGTAGATCCTGGTTACCATGGTGAGGGTAGGAACGTAGATCCTGGTTACCATGGTGAGGGTAGGAACGTAGATCCTGGTTACCATGGTGAGGGTAGGAACGTAGATCCTGGTTACCATGGTGAGGGTAGGAACGTAGATCCTGGTTACCATGGTGAGGGTATGAACGTAGATCCTGGTTACCATGGTGAGGGTAGGAACGTACATCGACTTGTAAATCGAGAGCTTTGCTTTTCAGCTCAGCTCTTTCTTTACCACGACGGACCGATGCAGCGTCCTTGTTATTGCTGACGCTGCACTGATCCGTCTGTCGATCTCGCTCTCCATCTTTCCGTCTGGTTTCTGTGGGAACGAGTTGGTTTTCTTGGACAGGAAACTCCACCTTGATTCAGTGGAAGGTTCTCTGATTTCTTGGCGTAGTGATCTGCACATGTACATCCTACATGTGCTCTCAACCAGACGTAGGCGGCCATACTTAACTTGTTTCTTTTCAGGTGTTGAAGCTAAGTAACTTTTTCCTTCAAAGTATCAACAGTGGGTTGCTATGACTGCATGTTGGTCAGCTGGGTATTTGAGTTTGACATCCTTGGTTTAAGTTTAGAATCAATCCAACATCTCAAAACCCTTTTGATCGGATTGTTTAGAGTGGTGTTCAAAGACCGGCCTTCTAGTCGTTTAGATTTACATAATAAAAGTCACAATGGGCATGTATAGAAGAGGAGAGACACAGAAGTTTAGAAAACCCTCCCGTGGTTTTAAGGGTGCAGGTCACTCACACAGTGCCTCTGAACGATCACAAGAACAAACCTGGTTAAAAATGTTTGTTCATCAAGGTACAAAAGCACAATTTTGTTTGCCATCTAAGCTTTTATAACGACCATGTGTTACGTTTAAAAACAGATTCCAATTAAAGTCTAATTTGATCATTACTGAACCACAGGAGGGTTCAATCTGATCCAAATTCTCAGGAGTGTGGACAGAAGAAATCCCAGTGTGACAATCCATCTAGCCCGAACCTCGGCCCTGTCATAATGTTGTTCTAAAATCAAACCAACTTGGGGCCCACCGTCTGTGGGTCATAAAAACTGACAATCACACACACACAACCTCTGGCAAAGCGGCGGCCATATTAATACCACATTACAGCTACATTTTGGTGGCGTTATGAATAAGCAGTGATTCACAGCAGCTGCATTCATTACGCAAACGTGATTAAAGTGGCGGACCCCTCGGGCATCCAGGGGCCTAATGATCCCACTCTGCCTTTTGTTATTCACGTCGGCTGAGGGCATGCCACTGAGCAGCCGCCCTGGGTGTCTGCTCGCACCAAATGAGCGCTCATTAACAACAGGCCATTTACACATACTCGGCACCCAGCCGTGGTAAATTAAAGAGATGGAGCCCCCCTCGGATGCCCGGGTGTAACCCCAACGCAGATGGGTCTGCCATCTCTGCTGCATGATGATGATGATGACGTCCACTTGTGTGTGTGTGACAAGCTGACATATGTTAGAGGGCATTCATCGCTGGCTGTTAAATTGCCCTCTTCTGATGCTCCTATTCAGCCCAAACGGCCCGCTCTCCCTCCTGAGACGTGCTATACACATATTTACATAACGCTCTGATGCAATAAAACAAACGGATCTGTGGGCGAGAAGCCGGTCCAAGTCAGAGACAATACATCTGATTAGATTTATCAGCATGCTGAGTGAACACCTGACTTCATGTTAAAACCATAAACAGTTTCTTCTTCTTTCGGCATTTCCCTTCAGGGGGCACCACAGCAAGTCAGTTTCTTCCATCTAACCCTATCTGCTGCATCCTCTTCGGTCACACCAACTATCTTCATGTCTTCCTTCACTGTATCCATGAACCTCCTCTTTGGTCTTCCTCTAGTCCTCTTTCCTGGTGGTTCCAAATCCAGCATCCTTCTTCTGATGTACTCTCTCTCTCTCTCCTCTGCACGGTGAACAGTCTTTTCAGCCACGGACATTTGAGCCAAAAAACTGCAACCTAGGCTATTTGAGCCACGGTGACTCAGAGATTTCAGCCACGGACATTTGAAGAACTGCAACCTAGGCTAGGCTATTTTTCTGTAGTGCAACTGTTTATTTACAATAAAAAATTTTACATAAAATATCAAAGTTTTACATAAAATATCAGAATTTTTTTTAAAAAATCAGATTTTTTTATTTGAGCCATGGGATAAAAATGACTAGAACCAATTTTTTTCTGTAGTGCAACTGTTTATTTACGATAAAACCTTCATGCCCTTTTGTGTTAGGTGTGAATACCACATATTGAGATACGCTCAGAATATATCTACTTCACACGTAACACAAAGGGTTACATAACTGTCCTACTGGGTGAACGATCATGTCAGCCACAGACATTTGGGCCAAGAAACTGCAACCTAGGCTATTTACAAAATATCACTATGTTTTACATAAAATAGGTTTTTGGCCCAAATGTCCGTGGCTGAAATCTCCGAGGCTGAAATGTCCTAGAACCCCTCTGCACATGTCCAAACCATCTCAGTCTGGTCTCTCTGACTTTAAAACCTCTAACATGTGCTGTTCCTCTGATCCTGTCCATCCTGGTCACTCCCAGAGAGATCCTCAGCATCTTCATCTCTGATACAAACATCTCTGCTTGCTGTCTTTTCCTCAGTGACACTGTCTCTAGAGACCAGTGGTTCTTAACCTTGTTGGAGGCACCGAACCCTTCTTCAGTAGCATCACTCACACTAACTAAAGTCACTGACGCACACCGCTGGTCAGACGGAAGGTAATTAAAGAAAGTGTTGTTAAACCCAACTGAGAAGGAGGTCTCACTCTGCTGCTTATCCAGCGCTTTCAAAGCGGACCGGTAGGAAATTCCAGAGCAGGAAGATTTCAATGACTGTGCCCACTAACTGCAGACTAGACTGAGGGGTGGACCTCTGCGGCGGAGGCTCCACTGAACCCCTGAGACCGACTCACCGAACCCAGGTTAAGAACCACTGTCTCTAGACCAATCAACATGGCCGCTCTCACCACGGTTTTGTACACTTTCTCTTTCATTTTATCTGAAACTCTTCTATCACACTTGATACTTTCCTCCAACCGTTCCAGCCTGCCTGCACACACTTCTTCACCTCTTTTTCACACTCTCCATTGCTCTGGAGTGTTGGTCCTTAGCAGAGGTGTCAAAAGTACCAACATTTTCTACTCAAGTAGAAGTATTAATACCGAGTTAAAAAACTACTTTAGTAAAAGTAGAAGTATCAACTCAAGTTTTCTACTTAAGTAAAAGTAAAAAGTAACCTATTTTAAAACTACTTCAAGTAAAAAAAGTAAAAGTAATTTTCAGAAAAAAAGGAATATTGTTAACAAAAGCGTATGAACATATTTTTTAACTATTATCACATGCTTTAAGGAGCAGAAAATATGATAATAAATGAAAGTGTTTTGGTGTGAAACTTTATGAATCAGAAACATTTATTTCTTAATAATCTTTATTGGAAATCGATTAATGAACACAATCAAATGTATTAACATAAGCAGGGCATTATGTAACGTCCCTTCAGCTACCAAGCTTCACTCTGCATCACCTAATTTAACCAACTTCAAGACACACACACACTCAATGTAAAAAAAACACAAACACACTCAATGTAAAAAAATAAATAAATAAATGAAAAAAAAAAAATAACCAAAAGGCTTTTTCAAGCCTTGAAGGCAGCTAGTTTTCAAAGTTCTTTGAGGCAATAATGAATAGTCTTTGGGAGTGCCACATACAGCCTGCGTGACACCTGGAACCAGCGTTGCTAGGTGGGAGGTGCTGGATTATCGTACTAATGACGTAAAATTATCGTATTTTACAAAAAATATCGTACACCCAGTAAGACCACGCCCATTGACAAAATAACACCCTTTACATGCACTCGTAAGGCAGTGGGAGTGAAGGAAACACACAGGAGGCAAAATTCTTGGATTCTTTTTCTAAAATTTTAAGAACTGTAAAAATGAAAAAATAACCAGGGAAATAAGATTTTAAAAAAACAGTAGGGGCGGGACTTAGGAGACGGTATATATAAATTTACATATATACATATCTACATATATATGTGTACATATAAGGTTTTTTTAATGTTAACCCAAACATCTACATGATACAAAATCTAAGCGATGTGTAGTTTTAATCTCCTCAGTCAGTCTTTATAAACTAATCAATAACATTTTGGATGCTTTTAAGCACAAATACTTCATCCACTACTATTTATGGATTAATCAGTTCAATTAGATTTGTTTCTAAAGATAAAATAGTGCGTCACAGATCAAAGTTATTTTTATAAAAATACCATCTACAATATTTTCAGCAAAGACGTTTACAATAACCGCAGACTGAAAATAATAATTAAAAAAAAAATTTCTTTGCTGTTGTTTTTTAAAAAAAACTGATAATTCAATCAAAGTTCAGTGTTGCAGCATCAGAAACACTTTGATTTCCGAGCCCGAGTCTCAAACACGGAAATTGACGTCCCTGCTCTTTAAAAGTTTGTGGGCGGGGCTACTCGCCCCAAAGTAATGATTGACTGGAGCTTTCATCCAATCATTCATCTGTTCCTTTGTTTGATGCATTCAGGGTTCATAAAAAAAAAAAAAACTCCGACAAACAGTTGCGGCTTTTTAACGGTGACAAAATGGAGAAAGTAGCGACTACTTTTGATAAAACTAACGAAGTAAAAGTACAGATAATTGCATAAAAAAGTAGCGAGTAAAAGTAAGAAGTAGACAAAAAAATAATTACTTCGTTAAAGTAAAGATAACGAGATTTTCTACTTGAGTAAGGTAACGAAGTAGTCTTACTTCGCTACTTGACACCTCTGGTCCTTAGTACTTAAACCCCTTCCCCTTCTTCCTCTCTTCTCTCTGTAACCTCACTCCTCTCATTCACACATGTACTCTTTCTTACACTGACTAATCTTCATTCCTCTTCTTTCTAGTCTCCATCTTTTCCTCCACCTCTTCCTTCCTCTCACTACAGATCACAATGTCATCTGATAACAATGATAAACATTAGTTTCCATCCATTTCTAGATATTTTTATAACTATTGTTCTTTTAGAACCCAAATCAATCCCGTCTGCAGAGTTCACTCAAAGAAAAGCTCAACTAATAAAGCAATTTCTTAATCATCACTTTGAAAACTCATTACAAATTACGCCAAGCCCACATCGATTCACAAAGTTCAATTACCACCTCAATGAAGCAGCCGGGTTTCCGCTTCCATCCATCCAGACGTGACCTTTGAGCTTCCTAATATAAATTGTCAACACCTGATCATCCATCATTTTATCTTATTAGCCATCAGTGTAAAATTTGCTGATAATTAGCATATGAATTATACTCTTAAGATGTTTTGAGAGCTCAAAGTGACCTTAGACCTCTAAATTCTAATTAGTCCCTTCAGGCGTTTCTCAGAATACACATTTAAAGAAACGGGACAGCGACCTTCATTTTGACCAATGTCTTCAAACATGAGTCGTTATTTGTTTAATTTGTTAAAAAGAGTTAAAGATGTTTTACTCGTTTAAAAAAAAGCTGTGAATTTTTTTTTTTTTTTTTTTTTAAATTAGGAGGATGAGCTCCTTCAGACGAGGCACTCGTTTTCAAGAGGGTCTTCAAACAAACACACGATTTGGAGGGTGGGAGGAAACCAACACATACCCGGGGAGAACATGCAAACTCCACACAGAAAGGCTTATGTTTCAAACCGCGTTCCTACTCTGGAATTTGAGCCCCGATCTTCTTGCGGTGAGGCCACTGTGCTACCCACTGCGCCAACGTGCCATCACAAAAAAATAAAAAAATAAGATGCCCTCCTACTTCCACATTTGCTTTTTAAACATCACAATCCAACAAACGGGTGACATGGTGGCACAGTGGCCTCACAACAAGAAGGTCAGGGTTCAAGTCCTGGGTGGGGAGGAGGCTTTGAACACCGGCCATTCTGTGTGGAGTTTGCATGTTCTCTCCTTGTATGCGTGAGATTCCTCCCACTCTCCAAAAATCTATATGTTAGGTTGATTGGCCACTAAAAAAAATTGGTCCTCAGGAATGAGCCTGTGTGTGGATGGCTGTCTGTGTGTGTGGCCCCAAAACAGACTGGTGACCTGTTCGGGTTGTATCCTGCCTCTCGCTTGAATCAGCCATGATACGCTCCGGCACCCCCTGAAACGCTGATAGGGATGGACGGTTCAGAAGATAAATGAATCGAAAACGTTTCAAGTTTTCCTCCTATACTGATACAAGCCCAACCTCCTTCCTCCACAAAACGAAGGAATCATTCATACAAACCGCACTATACCAACATGAACGTAGATCCTGGTTACCATGGTGAGGGTAGGATCGTAGATCCTGGTTACCATGGTGAGGGTAGGAACGTAGATCCTGGTTACCATGGTGAGGGTAGAAACGTTAATCCTGGTTACCATGGTGAGGGTAGGAACGTAGATCCTGGTTACCATGGTGAGGATAGGAACGTAGATCCTGGTTACCATGGTGAGGGTAGGAACGTAGATCCTGGTTACCATGGTGAGGGTAGGAACGTAGATCCTGGTTACCATGGTGAGGGTAGGAACGTAGATCCTGGTTACCATGGTGAGGGTAGGAACGTAGATCCTGGTTACCACGGTGAGGGTAGAAACGTTAATCCTGGTTACCATGGTGAGGGTAGGAACGTAGATCCTGGTTACCATGGTGAGGGTAGGAACGTAGATCCTGGTTACCATGGTGAGGGTAGGAACGTAGATCCTGGTTACCATGGTGAGGGTAGGAACCTAGATCCTGGTTACCATGGTGAGGATAGGAACGTAGATCCTGGTTACCATGGTGAGGGTAGGAACGTAGATCCTGGTTACCATGGTGAGGGTGGGAACGTAGATCCTGGTTTCCATGGTGAGGATAGGAACGTAGATCCTGGTTACCATGGTGAGGATAGGAACGTAGATCCTGGTTACCATGGTGAGGGTAGGAACGTAGATCCTGGTTACCATGGTGAGGGTAGGAACGTAGATCCTGGTTACCATGGTGAGGATAGGAACGTAGATCCTGGTTACCATGGTGAGGGTAGGAACGTTGATCCTGGTTACCACGGTGAGGTAGGAACGTAGATCCTGGTTACCATGGTGAGGATAGGAACGTTGATCCTGGTTACCACGGTGAGGTAGGAACGTAACGACGGATCGATGCACCATCCTGATTACTGTGGATGCTGCACCGATCCATCTGTTGGTTCAGCATGTATATTTGAAAAATGAAATACCTAAAGTTCACAAAAGTTATGAATCTGAGTTTAAATTACAGTTCAAACTAAAATTAGAGGAAAATCAAACCAAAACACAGTTTCAAGATTCCAATGATGACACACTGGCAGTTACACGGCCATCCAGACCTTCAAGGCTGGAATTGCCCCCTCTTCCACTCCGTCCTTTGAGCTGGATTCTGGATTACCCTTACTGCTGACCACGCGCTAAATTATTCAGTTGAAAATAAGTCCACATTAAAAATGCATTGGCTCTCAAGAATAAGACACAGTAGAACAAACTGCAGTGCTGAATATGTGAGAAAAGGATCAATGCCAAGGCATTCTATCATCTGCATTGCTAATTTGGATCAAGTGCTTTCAGAACAGGTGATATTAATATTTACAGAGCATAACTTACTACACATGAGGAATCTAAATGACTAATGACTGAGGGATGGTCTTTAGGTATGATTCAAACCTGGGCTGGGGTTCAGTACAGTGGCCATGTTAAATGGGTCAGCATGAAGATGAGGTAGAGGATACTGTATGTGCATTTACAAACAGATGGAGATATTACAGTTCTACACGAATGATGGGGAGGGGCGAAACACAGCATGGCACAGCCCATGTTTCATGTGAGCTACAAAACAATCCGATTCCATCCAGCGGTTTGAGTTCCTCCGTCTATCCCAGGCATGGCCAAACAAAGGCCCGCGGGCCACGTGAGGCCCGTTAAACGTTGTAATCCGGCCCGCCGAACTTTAAAAACTAAATGAATAAACCTTGTTAATGTTTTATTTTTCTGTAATTCTGATGTTTCATCACACAAAGAAACAACAACACTGCTCCCATTAAAATGTGTGTCTCCGTGATGCCCACGCTGTCAAAATAAACAGTGTGCACATATATATGGAAAGCCATCAGGGCCAATACACGCACGTAAACAAGCGTGTTTGATGTTAAAACAAGTAAAATGTTACATCAAGCGCTTAAATTTCAAACCTAGTGCTGCTAGATTTGAAATTTAACGTTCTTGATGTTACATTTAGTGCTGGTTTAAAATCTGGCGTCATTCTATTGGTCTAACCCAGAGGTTACCAAAGCATGCCATCCTTCTGCTCCTGTTCCGGCCCCCTGGTCAAATGTTAGAACTCAATTTGAGCCACGAACCAAAAACTGTGCCCACCTCTGATCTAACTCTAGGCTCACACTGGGTCCGGTGCGGTTGCGGTGCGAAATAGCAGCGGAGGGTGACTCACACCGAATCCAACGCAGAGTTTTTTGGCGCATCGTGAGTTTGTGGTATAATTAATGACATAGTAAGTGGGAGTAAACAGAGCGGCACGTCCCCCAGACTGTCGTCTTTTATGTCGTCTTTGTAATACGGATGACTAACGTCATATAAAATAATGTGGTTTTGAACTGCCACAATCAGTCTTTCATCGTCCACGGTGCTGAATGAATGTGGAAACTTTTGAGCCCGCGTCTCAGTCATGTGTGCGTTTCCAGTACAAACAGCGTATGTATTTCACTCGCACGAGACAATTTCCAGTTTGCCTATTTACCGCGTCCCAGTCCGGTCGCACTGTCCAACCTGGCAACCCAAAAGCTGGAGTCCAGAATGGATCCACAAAGCCAGGCTGTAGTGAAGAACACTAAACTGGTCTCTCTGTATTTCTATTGGTCAGAGTGAGCGCCTCCAGTTCCTCAAGTGAGCAACCGGACGTTTCTATGGAAACCGTAAAAACACAGGAAGCACCTCCTCTAGATCGTCTCCTTCTCCTCAACTCCCTCTGGACTGAACCAACTCCTCGAGCCCCGACGGGTGCAATTGTGGGCGGTGCCGGAGCCTATCCCGGCTAATTTCAGGAAAAAGGCAGGGTACACACCCTGAACAAGTGGCCAGTCTCTTGCGCAGCCACACAAACACACACACACACATTCCTAAGGGCAATTTGTGACAGCCAGTCAACCTAACATGCATGTTTTTAGAGGGTGGGAAGAAACCTGAATACCTGTTCACAGCCCACGCTTACACAGAGAGAACATACAAAGACCAGTGTTTCAGGCCTCGTCCTACCTGCCCACCGACCTGCGGCCCGCTTTTGTGGATCAAGTTTTAAAATCCAGCATGGAATGACATTGGTACCCAACCGACGGCTGACATGATCGTTAACCATTAGATTAAAATCACACTTTAAACACTCAACATATTTAAAGGGCCCATCTCATGCAAAATAACTTTTTTCACATTGTATCCTCTGCACATACACACGCAAAATGTGGGCTTTGCAACATGCATTACATGATAGTTATGAAAATATATTGATTTGGTGGAGCGCAGTCACAGACCAGGAACTATGAAAGGCCGGGTATCGCTCATCCCCCCGCCCGTCCTGAGAAAGTACAAGCTCCGCCCTCTGCTCTCACTGAGCCGCTATTCCTCCGCCCACCTCTGAGCGGGAGGGGGAAGGCAGGCGTAAACCCGTGCGTAGCGGTTTGGTAGCGTCTGAAATAAGATTTTATCATGTCGATTCATCATGTTCAGCCTTACATTTTGGATCCAGAATCCGACGAGGATTTTGAGATGCACGAAGCGGCATGGGATGAATGTTACTGATTGGTAAAGTATTACAAAATGCTTGTAGATTAGTGGAGTGAGGAGGGCGGGCGGGTGATGAGGGGGGCGTGTGTGAAGTCCGTCCTGGCTTCGTCAAATGCGTCATACTTTAGACATCAGCTCATTGGTTGTTTTGTCTGAGCGTACCAGAAATCCACAGAAAAACGGGCTAAATCAATCTAGAAAGCCCTTTGGTGACATATACAAGGCCCGGACATCCCACACACACACACACACACACACACACACACACACACACACATATACAAGGCCCGGACATCACTCTTACAAGGTAGAAAACTCTGGAAAGTCCATTTTGCAGGACATGGGCCCTTTAAACATCTGAGTCCTTTAATGGGCGCCGGCCCTTTAATTGTTTTCTTAATAATATAAACCATCAAAAACATGCAGATAAAATGATGTTTTAGTAGAACTACATATTTAAAGGTAAAGTACTGTACGTGTCAGCAGGTACTACTAACGATGGAGACAAAGGTGGAACCAAAGCCTCTCTTAAAATCTCTGAAGATTGCTGACAAGATCAAATTCTGGCTTTGCTGACTCTGGACACCTTCTGGTCTCAAGTGGATTTATGGGGGGTGGTCAAAGGGAGAATACAGGAGCTTATTAAGCCAAATTTAATGGCCTTGACCCTGGCCTGCGACCTCATAGACAACTCCTGAAGGAAGAAGGGTCAAAGTTGGTATAATAATCAGAGCGGGGAAACTCAGACCGGGGGATTTTGGCAGAGTTCCACCTTTGTAACGACTATAAAACACAAAGTACTCTGTCAACCGAGACTTCTCAAGATTCTCTTCCCATTTAAAGCCAGCCAAGTCTGAAATACCCTGTTCTGTGACTTTAGCCCACAGCTACTGTCAATTCATTTTCTTTTGGTTTTTGTTTTTAAACATTTTTTGGCTTCACAGCAGAAAAAAAAAGATGAGAAACGAAAACTTAAACTTGCAGCTTTAGTAAAACTTCAAGCACGAATTATGTATGTGATTAAAGAAGAATAGATCCGTCGTGGTAAAGAGAGCTGAGCCGAAAAGAAAAGCTCTGGAGTTCCTACCCTCACCATGGCAACCAGGATCTATGTTACTACCCTCACCATGGTAACCAGGATCTACGTTCCTACCCTCACCATGGTAACCAGGATCTACATTCCTACCCTCACCATGGTAACCAGGATCTACATTCCTACCGTCACCGTGGTAACCAGGATCTACGTTCCTACCCTCACCATGGTAACCAGGATCTACGTTACTACCCTCACCATGGTAACCAGGATCTACATTCCTACCCTCACCATGGTAACAAGGATCTACGTTCCTACCCTCACCATGGTAACCAGGATCTACATTCCTACCCTCACCATGGTAACCAGGATCTACGTTCCTACCGTCACCGTGGTAACCAGGATCTACGTTCCTACCCTCACCATGGTAACCAGGATCTACGTTACTACCCTCACCATGGTAACCAGGATCTACATTCCTACCCTCACCATGGTAACAAGGATCTACGTTCCTACCCTCACCATGGTAACCAGGATCTACGTTCCTACCATCACCATGGTAACCAGTAACTACGTTCCTACCCTCACTTAGAAAGAATGAGATTGCGGATACAAGCGGCTGAAATGAGCTTCCTCCGCAGGGTGGCTGGGCTCTCACTCAGAGATCGGTTGAGGACCCACTTGAGAGACTATGTCTCACAGCTGGCCGGGGAACGACTCAGGATCCTTCCGGGTGAGCTGTAGGATGCAGCCGGGGTGAGAGAAGCCTAGGCTTCCCGTCTGAGGCTGTTGCCCCCGCGTCTCGGCCCCAGATGAGCGGAAGACAACGGAACGGAATGTAACAGGAAATCTTTACTATTTGGTTTTTTATCATATCGATGTTTCTGATATTTTCTGAAAGATCTTGGTGTTTATGTGATATTTATAATAATTTATTTGACTGACTCAATGAGAGTAATTTTCAAAGCTAAACTGAGTAAATAAAGCCATCTTTTGATCAGAACCTAAGTGTTCTCTCTCTCTATCTGACCTTCCACACCACTTCAATCTATGATTGTGATTCTGCAATCTTCACCCTGTGCAATCACAGTTTCTAGCATTTCCTTTTTCTCCCGTCTGAACTGTTTCAGACAGCTGGAACAGAGGTTACAAGCAAAGCAATAAGGCCTGTTGTGAAGTGACCATGGGATCAATGTGGAGGTTTATGGAAACAGGACGTGTAGCCACGGATGGCCAATTAGATCAAGGACAGGCTGAGTGTGCACACATATACAAATGGTGAGAGTGGCTTTTAAAATGGCTACTTTTCACCTTTCGTCAGCTCTTTTTTCAGCTTGTAATGGACGAAGGAATCTTAGCAGAGAGATTGCTATTGGTTGTGGGTTTGAGAAGGACTTCACTGGAGAGAAAAATTGTTTGAGGTCGGAGCCAATCAAGACAGGACTTTCAACAGCATTAGGATAATCAATGGTTGGGTAGATGTGTACATATGCACAGTATGTACATGTATAAACACATACATAGGGTACTTATAATAGTGCAAGAAGGGCACCTGTAAATGTTATTTGGTTCTCATCAATAACAAGTTACAGCTCGTTATTTTAAGGATGACCAAAATGATGCTTGAAACAAATCAAGAGCATGATTGGAGCTTTTTCGTAAAGAAGCTTGAGTCCTAAAAACATTCTGCTTCGTCCTTCATCTTATGTTTTTCTAGGGCCAGGTTGCCGGGGCAACAGCCTCAGACAGGAAACCCGGGCTTCTCTCACCCCGGCTGCATCCTCCAGATCACCCGGTAGGATCCTGAGGTGTTCCCTGTCCAGCTGTGACACATAGTCTCTCCAGCGCGTCCGGCTTCATAACGTCACACATAACCTGAAACTTTCCAACTTTCCAATTTTAGTGGTAAAGAATAAAACAGACTAAATTGTAATGGAGCTAAAACACGCCAACAACAAAAACCAAGTTTGTCTCTGAAGTGTAGAAACGCATTAGACACTCAATGCGTTTAATTTATTTATGTGGCAAAAAAAAAAATTTGGCGTGCATTTTTTAACATTTTTCTACTTTCACCATGGTAACCAGGATCTACGATCCTACCCTCACCATGTTAACCAGGATCTACGTTCCTACCCTCACCATGGTAACCAGGATCTACGTTCCTACCCTCACCATGGTAACCAGGATCTACGTTCCTACCCTCACCATGGTAACCAGGATCTATGTTCCTACCCTCACCATGGTAACCAGGATCTACGTTCCTACCCTCACCATGGTAACCAGGATCTATGTTCCTACCCTCACCATGGTAACCAGGATCTACGTTCCTACCCTCACCATGTTAACCAGGATCTACGTTCCTACCCTCACCATGGTAACCAGGATCTACGTTCCTACCCTCACCATGTTAACCAGGATCTACGTTCCTACCCTCACCATGTTAACCAGGATCTACGTTCCTACCCTCACCATGGTAACCAGGATCTATGTTCCTACCCTCACCATGGTAACCAGGATCTACGTTCCAACCCTCACCATGGTAACCAGGATCTACGTTCCTAACCTCACCATGGTAACCAGGATCTACGTTCCCACCCTCACCATGGTAACCAGGATCTACGTTCCCACCCTCACCATGGTAACCAGGACCTCCCTCAATCGAAGCTAGCTGTCTTTTAGCTTGTCTCAGCAGATAAAAGTTTAAACCCTTAAAATCAATGTTCATACCGACAAAATTCTAAATATGAGACGTCTGATGACCGGTGAGTGTTATGGATGCTCGTAGCCAATCATTAAACAGTGAGTTAATAAGTAAATTAGACTCCAGCTATGAAGCGCTGTGCACAGGAGAACCCTGCTAAGGTTAGAAGGCACTGAATAATCAGACTACTTTTGTTCTAATGAGCCCAGGAGTGTCCAGCTGCCTGGGTAAACCCTGCTGTTTACCAGCTGTTAAAATCACCAGCACAAAAGAAGATGGCAGCTTCCCCAATTATCTTGGACACAGAGATGAGTGTGAATGAGGAGCCGTCATTGAATGTCATTTAAAAACAACTTTATGGGAATAAATTCAGAACAAAAACAAAGGTATTGTTCTGGTGTTTTTTTTTTCTTTTTAAATATCTCTCTATTCTGATTCGACAACACAGATCAGCAAGTCAGGAAAATTCATTTTGGGAAATCTGGACTGTCCAATGATTGTATGAACAGGTCTTTACAAACGTATCTGATTAGACAACAGTCAATAGTTTACAGGTGGTGCCCTGGACGGCTGCCTGCTGCTGGGGTATAGAACACATCCATTTCCAGCTCATTTACACACAGTTGTGATCATTTATAAACTATTATGATCTCCATTTTTGTGCCACTTTAACACTAGGACCGCCGGGTTCTAAATCTACCTGTAAACGCCATGACGGTCAATGTGACTGCTTATGTAATTATTCATGTTTAGCAAAAATAAACTTTTAAACCCCTCAATTTTTAATCAAATGTTAAATATTTTTAAAACCTGGAATAAAAAACAAAGATCAAAGTAAAATTATCTAACTCATCAATAACCTAGTTTGTGGCCATACCAGCCTGTCAATGCCTGATCCCATCAGACCTCAGAAGCTAAGCAAGCTGGGTCTGGGCTGTACTAGGATGGGAGACCGCTGGAACCCGAGGTACCACGGTGGGATGGCTGTTGAGATTAAAATTGCCGTTGTGTCCCTGGGCAAGACACTTCACCCACGTTGCCTAGTCTGATTGGTTGGTGATGGTCAGTCTGCTCCAGGGCAGCTGTGGCTACAACAGTAGCTTACCAGTACCTGGTATGGAGTGAATGAATAATGTACATGTGAAGCGTCTTTGAGGATCCTGAAAAGCGCTGAATAAATACAATGCATTATTATTATTATTATTTATTTCCAGCATTTTGTGCTGCTGCTTAAAAAAGTCCTCGTTATAAATTGGCAATATTCTAATATGTTAACCTGAACGTTCAGGACGTTTTGAACCATGCGGCTTATAAAAAGGAGCGGGGCGCTCTAACCGGAATTAGAATCAAAACTAAGATAAAATAAATGCAAAGAAGAATACGCTGCTTCCTCTTTAGCAGATATAACTGGTAGAAGCAGATAGAAGGACCACAAATATCCAATCCTATTATCTTCATCATGGAACCCACACCAAGAAGTTCGTATGATGCCAGTTTTAAGTTGAAGGCCATCGGTGGCACTATACAGGAAGGAAACCGCGCTGCTGCTCAGAAGCTAAGCGTCAATGAGTCTATGGTGAGACGCTGACGGAGGCAGCGGGAAGAGCTTATGCAATGCCCGAAGTCGAGGAAAGCTTTCAGGGGACATAAAAGCAGGTGTTTAGAGCTTGAAAATGTCCTGGAGGACTGGGTGAACACACAGAGAGCAGGTGGCCATGCTGTATCCACTGTACAGATCCGACGTACAGGTGACGTCATTTCACACACAGGAGAAATGAAGATAAATAAATACCGGTTATTTTCTCTCGGTTCTGTCTCGGTTTAATCAAAGACAGGTTAGGAAAGGATTTATTTAGGTACATACATGTTCGTTTTGTACCTGTAGTAAATATCTAATCTAAAAACATAAATATCTGTGGCTCGCAAAACTTTTTTTTAATGAAGTGGATGCGGCTTGTATGCAGGTTTGCTTTATAGTCCAGAAAATACGGTATCTAGAAAACCTGGCCGACGTTATTCAAACTCTTTTCATGGTATTACTTCAATATGATCTCATTAAACTTTTCTAAAATGTTTCTGTAATGGCGTCAGAGTCCTCCTTGTCTCTCCACATACATACACCCACACACACACTTATGTGTGGCCATAGTAACATAAACAACTTCCAATGTGCGCTTCCTCCCAGCTGCTGCGCCCGGTTAGAGGAGATAAAATGCTTTTAAATTTTGAAATGTTCATTTTTAAAACACAAAAACTAAAAGATAAAAAAGAAAACATGTTTATATTAAAGGTCATAAAAGCTCAGCCTTATAGGTCGTGGTTTATTTATTCTAATTAGCATATTAAACTGACGTGGAGTCATATTGACAGCTGCGGCGGTCCTAGTGTTAAAGAGTCACCATGATGAAAATATTCCTAGTGCTGAGACAATCATAGAGAAACTACTCTTCTCCCTCTATGGATGAAGCCTGTCCTTTCTCAGACTAGACAGAGTGACTGAGATGAGTTATTTGGACATCCTAGTCTGGGATAACTTTAAAAATCAGTATCAGCATAATCCCAAAGCCTAAAATGTAGGGAATTTTTTACGAGAATTAAAGTTTTATTTGCACAATATGAGACCTTTAAGTATGTAGGTTCAACTGTTAAAACCAAAGGAGGGTTTAAAGTTACATCAGACAGTGTCTCTGAGGAAAAGACAGGAAACAGAGATGTTTGTAGCAGAGATGAAGATGCTGAGGATCTCTCTGGGAGTGACCAGGATGGACAGGATCAGAGGATCAGAGGACATGAAGATAGTTGGTGTGACTGAAGAGGATGCAGGAGATAGGGTTAGATCAGGGGTGGACAAACTATGGACCGCGGGCCACGGCCCGTTAAGCATTTTAATCCGGCCCGCCGAACTTGACAATTGAAAAAAAAATGATGTTTTATTTTCCTGTAATTCTGATGTTTTGATCTTTAGATGGCTCCAAAAACACAACAACACTGCTCCCATTAAAATGTGTGTGTCTCCTCGATGCCCACGCTGCCAAAATAAACAGATATGGAAAGCCATCTGGGCCAAAACACGCACGTAAACAAGCGTGTCAGGCCGCTAGATTTAGAAATGAACGTTCTTGATGTAACATTTAGCGTTTGTTTAAAATCTAGCGTTATTCTATCGGTCTAATCTATCGGTTACCAAAGCATGCCATCCATCTGATCCTGTTCCGACTGGTCAAACGTTAGAACTCAATGTGGCCCGTGAACCAAAAAGTTTGCCCACTCCTGGGTCCGGGTCAGATGGAGGAAACTGACTTGCTGTGACGCCCCCTGGAGTAGATTTATGTAGGGTTACAGTTAGACCGGATCGTCACAGTAAAGTTTCAGTACAAGCTGCGTAGAACGCCACCCTGTTCTTGTACATATCTTCCAGTCGATTGTAGCGTATGTACATGCTGTACGTTTCCTTAGAGTAGAATATAATCTAATAAATATTGTAACACTAGTTTCCTCTGAATGTTTTCATAGAAAACCATGAATCAATCTGTCTATGAATAAGTGGCATCCAGGTCTCAGGGTGTTTCTGTAGAGCTTCAGTTCCCCCTGGTGACCATCACGTACGTCACTTCCCTGCTCAGTAGAAAAGAAATGCTTTGAGAGCTGCTTTTAATCCTCACACAGTATTGACTTCAGAGTATGTCGGTTAGCATCAGCTTCAACTAATGCGTTGATGTTAAAATGTTACAACCCCAAGAGCTTTTAGATCTGTACGTATTCCTGGGAAGCAAAAGCAGACAGTGATGTACCACACACGAAAAAAATACTGAGAAAATCTTAGAACGTTTGGGAAATTTATAAAACTCACTGCTTAAAAAGCAGCTGCACAAAAATATTACAGTCTCCTTTCAGCATTTCCCTTCAGGGGCGCGACAGCAAGTCCGTTCCTTCCATCTAACCCTATCTGCTGCATCCTCTTCGGTCACACCAACTATCTTCATGTCTTCCTTCACTGTATCCATGAACCTCCTCTTTGGTCTTCCTCTAGTCCTCTTTCCTGGTGGTTCCAAATCCAGCATCCTTCTTCTGATGTACTCTCTCTCTCTCCTCTGCACATGTCCAAACCATCTCAGTCTGACCTCTCTGACTTTAAAACCTCTAACATGTGCTGTTCCTCTGATCCTCTCCATCCTGGTCACTCCCAGAGAGATCCTCAGCATCTTCATCTCTGCTACAAACATCTCTGTTTCCTGTCTTTTCCTCAGTGACACTGTCTCTAGACCAATCAGCATGGCCGGTCTCACCACACTGTCTCTAGACCAATCAGCATGGCCGCTCTCACCACACTGTCTCTAGACCAATCAGCATGGCCGCTCTCACCAAGGTTTTGTACACTTTTCTTTTCATTTTATCTGAAACTCTTCTGTCACACATCACACCTGATACTTTCCTCCACTTGTTCCATCCTGCCTGCACACACTTTTTCACCTCTTTTCCACACTCTTTGAGCTCAAGTAAAGCAACTGAATGAAGGGAAAAATGTGGAGAACAGTTTTGGAGAAAGAGGTCAGCTTTTAGCAGTAGGTTTGTTTGACTGTCAATCTGTGTCCATTAGACCACTCAGAAAAAGTGAAAAGTTTTGGATTTTTAAGAAATGTCAAAAATGGGCCAAAAGTGAGCCAGAAATTTCATTAAACCAATCAGATGAAAGTAAAGACTTCAGAAAAGGAATCTGGTCAGAAATTCAAAGATTATTTTGTCATTCATTTTGCAGCATTGCATCATCAGGATAAAAAAAAATCCAAACAAATACCAAAGTAAACACTTGTGATTTAATATTTTAATGTGATTCAGATTAACAAAGTTTCATAATCTCAAGTTATATGAATGAAAATGAATTACTCTATTAATCCCTCACCAGGGAAATTTGTTTGCTGCACTCCTTACACCGCAGCAGGCTGCCCTTCAACGGCGCCAATGGTGGGAGAAGCGGGGGTTAGGTGTCTTCTCCAAGGACCCTAGACGTGCTCTCCGTGGGACGCGAACCTGCGACCTTCCGGTCCACGGGCGAACGCTCTAACCACGCGGCCACCGTCTCCCCAATATAAACTAGAAAGATGTCTAACTTCTCCACTGATCTTAGCGACCGGATTAAAATGCCTTTTATTTTAAACTCCTAACAAATCGCAGCTTGGATTAGTCTGTCACATCACAAGCCAAGAGAGGTCAAAATAAAAAATTCCTTCTTGGCTGATTCATCCATTCATTTATCTTCTGAACCATCAATCCTTAACTGTGAGCCTATCCCGCATGATTTACAAGTCGATATACGTTCCTACCTTCGCCATGGTAACTAGGATCTACGTTCTTACCCTCACCATGGTAACCAGGATCTACGTTCCTACCCTCACCATGGCGACCAGGATCTACGTTCCTACCCTCACCATGGCGACCACGATCTACGTTCCTACCCTCACCGTGGTAACCAGGATCTACGTTCCTGCCCTCACCATGGTAACCAGGATCTACGTTCCTACCCTCACCATGGCGACCAGGATCTACGTTCCTACCCTCACCATGGTAACCAGGATCTACGTTCCTACCCTCACCATGGCGACCAGGATCTACGTTCCTGCCCTCACCATGGTGACCAGGATCTACGTTCCTACCCTCACCATGGTAACCAGGATCTACGTTCCTACCCTCACCATGGCGACCAGGATCTACGTTCCTGCCCTCACCATGGTAACCAGGATCTATGTTCCTACTCTCACCATGGTAACCAGGATCTGATTCAAGAATCAGAGGAACAGCACATGTTAGAGGTTGATGATGAAGATGAAGATTTAGGCCTATACAGTTTTATACTAGCAGCTGATCAGAGATCAACCATAAACGTATGTCATTGTTGTAACACTACAGGACTACCTGATTACTTTTCTACTTCATTACGCATGCACATTTGAATGCAACATGAACAGATTGAATCCAGCACGTCTTTGTAGCTGGTTTCAAAAATGAAAAGTTTAGGTTGATTACTATTTGCATTAGTAACATGAGCTCCATTCATCTTCAGTTTTCAAAGGAACAAGATCAGCGATTGTTAAACATGTATGTGCATTTAGAAGGTACAGAACAGGGGTGCCCAATCTGTTTTGTCCTAAGATCTACTTTTCAAGTAGCAAAACTCTTGAGATCTGTGTCATGAAATCTGTGACAGTCATTACAAACTACCACAGATTTTTCCAGCCTGGATTAAAACTAATATCGGTCCTGGGTACTTCCTCCAGATTCACAGCCAATTAGAAAGTTTATTTAGAAAAACTACAGTTGATTATCCAATCAACATGTGGGTTGATGACGTCTCACATGATGTCATCAACCAGGAGGTATGTCTCCACTTCTTTATTATCCTTCAGATCTGCAGCTGAGTAGAAATTTGGGGTGAATTTCAGGCATGAAATCGGGATTGTTTGAAAATAAATATTTTAGAATTGTATAAAGGATTACTCTATTTATCCCTCATCGGGAAAATTTGTGTGCTGCACTCCTTACACCGCAGCAGGCTGCCCTTCGACGGCTCCAATGGTGGGAGAAACGGGGGTCAAATGTCTTCTCCAAGGACCCTAGACGTGAACTCAGTGGGACGCAAACCCGCAAACTTCCGGACCGCGTGCGAACGCTCTACCCACTGAGCTGCCGTCTCCCCCTAATATATAATCCCTCAATAATGATCATCTCCATCAGTCAACAAAAAATATTGCTTTGATAGTTTCATCCTGATCCTGCCCGACTTTCGGGTTGTAGTTATGTGGGGTAATGCGCTTTATGACACAAGCAAGGCGCTAGATTGTCGATAGTCGCTTTTCTGAGCGGCTGAATGGTCGCTAAATTGGCAACACTGACTTTCTGTCATTAAAAAAAAAAAGTATACCGTAATTTCACGGCCACAAGGCTCATATAAAAGTCTTAGATTTTCTTCAAAATGAGCGGTGCGCCTTTTTGTGCGGTGCGCCTTGTGTGTGAGAAAAGGCGGACCTAAAAGAAAACGCGGTGCCCGAGAGGCGGACCTGAAAGAAAATACGTGAGAACGTTAAAGAGTGAAGTGTGAGCGGCATGGGAGCGATGGATGACCGAAGGAGACCACAGTTTCAGGAAGGGTGGAAGGCAGCGCCGGGCGAGTTACGCTACAGTTTGCCAATGGATTGTAGATGCTTGGACTAACGTGTCTGCTGGTACTGTTATCCGAGCTTTCTCAAAAGCTGGTATCCTTTCTGAGGAGCCGCACAGTACAGACAGTGACTTTGACAGCGAGGAGCGAAGTGGACCTGTTCTGAAACAGAGGATGAGGACTTTGACGGATTTGAATAAAGACTATTACCGGTAATGTGTTTGTTTAGTATCGTTACTACTTAAATAAAGTACAACCAAACTCAGTTTTACTCCTGATCTATTTTTATATACGCACATTTGCATGCTTGCATGTGTGTTGTTGTAAGGCAGTGTGTGACTGAGACTGCGCCTTTTCGTACGGTGCGCCTAATGGTCGTGAAATTACGGTAATTTTTTTTCAACACGTCTCACGGTCGACTTGGGACCAGTCCACGATCTACCGACCGGTTGGGCATCCCCGATCTAGAACTCCATTTCCGACCATCTATCACTTCCTATCGTTGTCTTCGCTTCTTCCCAAGGTTTGTGACGGTCAACACAATTACCTACAATTATCCCCACTTCCAGCTCACCAATTACATCCATTATTGATTCCAGACCCCCAGGCTGCAGGTCTTATCTCCACCCAGCCGTTGCCCACAGAGGAGAAAGCAGAAAAGAACCAAAAAATAGAACCTTGGTTCATTTACACCCTCTACCTTTTCACTCCATCTCTGTCACAGAAACGTTTTACACCGCAGTGCCCTTGAGAGGCAAAGTAACTGAATGAAAACAGAAACCTCAAAGGTCAGAATCCAGCTAATCTTTAGAAGATTACAACATGTTACACACCGTCAGGGTCAAAATATCACCCACACGTTTCATGTATGTGTTTAAAAATACAACAAATACATTTTAAACAGATGAAAACACATTTCTGTTTGAATCAATGTGAAGTAAACCGAACTGATTCGGGCTGGAGTCTGTTCATCACGTCAAAGACAACAACTTCATCCTGTTCATTCAGGTAGAAACCAGTGTGACACATAGACAGACAGACAGACAGACAGGCTGGTGGATGGTAGTGAAACAGAGAGTAAGGAAAGGTCAGGTACCCAGCATAGAGGGTGTAAAATGTGTAATCACACTCTGCGGCGCTCCCCAGGCACATTTTTGAATATGATATTTGTGGACATTTTAGTGAGACACAAACATAAGCTGCTGTCATGACAAACTAATGTAAAACATCCATCATGTTGAAAACATGCCAGGATACCTGCAGAGAGCTGCATCAGATCTGTCCAGCTGCCACGCCCCCCTGTCTCATCATGAGGACCTGAGTCCTGTTTCATTTCTGGTACAACATTGCCCTCTTGAGGAATTATAATAAGAGCAAAGAAAACCTCTTAGAGGCAAGGATGGTAGGATTTACCTTGAGATGCTTTCACTCCAATCCTCCACAGAGTAACTCGTTGATCGGATGTTGTACATCTCCGGAGGGCGACGAAGCGTGATTGGAGAATCATTGGAAATGAAAAGATGTCCTAAAGTAGAAAATTTAAAGTTAAATAAAGTTAATCAAGAACAATTGGGTTTTTTAACTAATAATTTACTTAATTTTGGTCAAATAAAGTAGGTTTTTGTCCATAAAATATTCAACTTAATGTTCACCGAGATCGCAAGCGTTGGCAATAATCGCTTGCTATCTCAGACGCAGCATCGGTCCGTCGTGGTAAAGAAAGAGATGAGCCGAGAAAAAAAACAAAGCTCTCGATTTACATGTCAATCTACGTTCCTACCCTCACCGTGGTAACCAGGATCTACGTTCCTACCCTCACCATGGTAACCAGGATCTACGTTCCAACCCTCACCATGGTAACCAGGATCTATGTTCCTACCCTCACCATGGTAACCAGGATCTACGTTCCAACCCTCACCATGGTAACCAGGATCTACGTTCCAACCCTCACCATGGTAACCAGGATCTATGTTCCTACCCTCACCATGGTAACCAGGATCTACGTTCCTACCCTCACCATGGTAACCAGGATCTATGTTCCTACCCTCACCATGGTAACCAGGATCTACGTTCCTATCCTCACCATGGTAACAAGGATCTACGTTCCTACCCTTACCATGGTAACCAGGATCTACGTTCCTACCCTCACCATGATACCCAGGATCTACTTTCCTACCCTCACTATGGTAACCAGGATCTATGTTCCTACCCTCACCATGGTAACCAGGATCTACTTTCCTACCCTCACCATGGTAACCAGGATCTATGTTCCTACCCTCACCCCGGTAACCAGGATCTACGTTCCTACCCTCACCATGGTAACCAGGATCTACGTTCCTGCCCTCACCATGGTAACCAGGATCTACGTTCCTACCCTCACCATGGTAACCAGGATCTACGTTCCTGCCCTCACCATGGTAACCAGGATCTACGTTCCTACCCTCACCATGGTAACCAGGATCTACGTTCCTACCCTCACCATGGTAACCAACTGTAAGTGGTTTACCAAAACAATGAGATTGCGGATCCAAGCGGCCGAAATGAGCTTCCTCCGCAGGGTGGCTGGGCTCTGACTCAGAGACCGGGTGAGGAGCTCTGCCATCCGGGAGGAGCTCGGTGTCGAGCCGCTCCTCCTCCAGGTCGAGGAGCCAGATGGGGTGGTTCGGGCATCTGGTCAGGATGACCCCCGTGCTCCTCGCTGGTGAGGTGTTTCGAGCACGTCCCACTTGGAGGAGACCAAAAGGCAGACCCCAGATCCGCTGGAGAGACCACGTCTCACAGCTGGCTAGGGAACGATTCGGGATCTCTCTGGGTGAGCTGGAGGATGCAGCCAGGGTGAGAGAAGCCTGGGCTTCCCGTCTGAGACTGTTGCCCCCGCGACCCGACCCTGGATGAGTGGAAGACGACGGAATGGAGATCATAAGAACCTCACAAATAGATTTAGGAACATAGATCGACTTGTAAATCGAGAGCTTTGCTTTTCGGCTCAGCTCTTTCTTTACCCCGACGGACTGATGCAGCGTCCT
The DNA here is from genome assembly GCA_902685375.1 of Neostethus bicornis. Classification (NCBI taxonomy): domain Eukaryota; kingdom Metazoa; phylum Chordata; class Actinopteri; order Atheriniformes; family Phallostethidae; genus Neostethus; species Neostethus bicornis. The sequence goes on along the minus strand of LR738562.1, from coordinate 2,284,994 downwards.
AGTTGTTGCTGATGCCGCACTGATCCGCATGTCGATCTCCCACTCCATCGTGAACAAGAGATACTTAAACTCCTCCACTTTAGAGCTGTTGTGGTCCAAAAATAAAAGTTTTACCCAAACTTTGACAGTTATTGAAAATAAAAAACGTCCTAAAGTAGAAAAAAATGAAGTAAAATTAAGTTTAATCAAGAATAATTTGGGGGTTTTTTGCGCTTAAAGTTTAGTAATTTTCTTATTTTTGATTAAATAAAGTATCTCTTTGTTCATTAAATAATCAATTTAATGTTTAATGATCTCATAAAAAATTAACAAATAGATGTTTCTTTAAAATCCAAGTTGTATTGTGATTAAAAATCCAGTTTTTTTTTTTTTTTTTTTTTTTACTAACCTGTAAAAACTCCGTTTCTGTGGATTTCATCAGAGAAAAAACAACAGGTGGATTCTGATCAGAGGGGGCGTGGTCTTCTCTGATAACAGGAAATAGAATTTCAAAATAAAAAAATAAAAGTTTTTATTTGTGAATTACATTAAAAAATTACCATAAATCTTTCTGGACTGTTTACATCTTTCTTCTTTTACTTTTTTTATTGTTATTATTATTGATTTTATTGATGGTGTTTCCCTTTAGCACCACCTACTGTCAGCTGTGGTACACTACAGTGATCCATCTCTTTAGCACCACCTACTGTCAGCTGTGGTACACTACAGTGTTACATCTCTTTAGCACCACCTGCAGGCCGCAGCGTGCAGTGCAGTGTTATTCCGTGTCCTCCATTAAAGCTTCATTTTGCTTTACAGCGCAGGCCCGGAGCAGCGCAGCCGCTCTGAGGTTAGTGCCCTACCGCGCAGCCGCACCATAAAACCCGGCAGCGCTCAGACGCTGATTGTTTAGATCAACAGTGAAAGCTGATTTTTGAACTGATTGGACTTGTTTTGATTAGAATATCGTTGTTACTGCGTTACGATTAAAAACAGATGAAGGAATAGCTTAGGACTCAAAGCTAGGCCTCTCGGCCTGTTTTAGCGTTTTGTTTTCTTTCAGATTGCGCGGGTTTTATCTATTAGCATGTTAGCCGCTTAGCTTCATTTACAGCTTTATTTGAATATATGACTATTTATAATTTTAAAATGAGAAAAAATACTATTTAAAGTTTGTAACAGATTGTGTTTGTTTAGATTAAAAAGAAATAACCGCCATTTATTTAGCGTGAAGCTAGTTTGCTAAATGTAGAACAAGCTAGCTTAGCATCTCAAAAATAATAATAATAATAAATAAAAACAAATAATATTTAAAATAATTAACAAATCAAACATTTTTTTATTTATTCAATTCATTCTCATTGATTTTAAATCATTCAAAATATTGCTGTCAAATTAAAATGATTTAATATTTTTTATATTTATTTTTTATTTATTAAATGAATAAAACATGCATTATTTTAAAAAATAAATCCATAGTGTTTTTTATTATTTGCATAATTTATCTGAATGAATAAAGATTAAATTATGCAAATATTAACGATCAACGGTCCTAGCGTCACCATGGTAACCAGCTGTGGGTGGTGACTGACAGAAACGAGCTGGGTGAAGGAGCTCTGCCAACCAGGAGGAACTCAGAGGAGAGCTGATGCTGAGTCTAGAGAGGCCAGAGAGGGTGGTTCGGGCATTTGGTTAGGATGCCCCCGTATGCCATGCCAGTGAGGGATGCCCCACCAGGAGGAGTCCCAGATTCAGACCCTGGAGCTGGACAGACTCTGTCTCCCCAGCTGGACAGGGAACACTTTGGGATCCTCCTGGATGAGCGGGAGGATGAGAGAAGCCCAAATTCAAACTTGGGCTTCTGTAATAAGACAGTAATAAACACACAAACTGATCGTTCCTTATTTCTCTCGACTTGGAACGTTTATTTTTCCACTAAAATTGCCCAAACTTTACATGTAAACATAAATAAAAACGTACACATCGTCAAATAGGTACCTAATGTGGGCTGGATGATGACCTCACAACAAGAGGGTCCAGGGTTTAACTCCTGGAGTGAGGGCTAAAGCTTGAAACCCTTATCTTTCTTTGTACAGTTTGCATGTTCTCCTCATCTACATGTAGGTTTTCTCCCACCCTCCATAAAACATGCATGTTAAGTTGATTGGCTGTTATAAAATTGACCCTAGGGATGAGTGTGTGGCCCCGTAACGGACTCTCGAGGTGTACCCTCCCTCTCATCTTGAAATCAGACGGTGTTCTAACGAGATCTGCGGCCTCATCGATAGATCGGAGTTCTGAAAACTAAACCTATGTTAATTCTAATAGAAGTATGGCAGGTCGCAGGTCTGGGTTAGATCATCTGGAAGGTAGGGGAGGAGGGGTTCTAGGCATGCACAGAGGCGCAAAGTCACAGATCTCGATGGTCGCAGATCTTGTCAGGACACTGGGATAGGCTCCGGCATCCCTCAGGGCTCCATTAGGGATAAACGGTTCATAAGACCAAACATTTAATCCTGTAATAAGACGATAACGGACACATAAACTAAGAATTTTCAGATTTTTTTTTTTTCTGACTTGTAACAAATCGATGTGTAAACACGTTCATACTCAAACTTTTTAAAGTGTATTTTATAATGAAAATGGGTAACGAGGTTTGTAGCCTTTCTGTGTGGAGTTTGCATGTTCTCCCCATGTCTGCGTTGGTTTCTTCCCACCCTCCAAAGATTGGAGGTTGATTGGCCGGTGCCGAATTGCCCCTAGGCATGAGTGTGCCCCTGGCCTTGAATCAGCCAGGATGGGCTCTGGCACCCCTTGCGCCCCGATAGGGATAGACGGTTAAGAAGATGGCTGATCGAAGGCGAGGGGCAAGGTACACCCCGAACAGGTCGCCAGTCTGTCGCGACTGATGGGGCCACACACACTCAATTCCTAGTAGCCAATCAACCTAACATGTATGTTTTTGGAAGAAACCTACATTTACATGGGAAGAACATGCTAACTCCACACAGAAAGAACAGTGTTTCAAGCCTCGTCCCCTCTTGGAACTCGAACCCCTGACCTTCTTGCTGTGAGGCCCACCGTGCTTAGTAAACACATTCATAATAAACCATTAAAAAACGCTTAAAAACTAACAGGAAATGAATAATTCCAGTGGACGATGTGGGATCGGATCACTACGTAGAGTTCAGGATCTGATTGGACGGGTCGTAAGGCAGTCGTATTGGTTGATATCATAACCACACTTTGTACGTTAAAGAAAACATCTCCTCTTTATACGAACGGTCCAGAAGACGGTCACTAATGTGCGACAGCGGGCTGATATTTTTCCATCTTTCTTTGCAGTTGTTTAGCTGTTTACATCGGTTGGTGAAAAAGAAATGGACGAGCACGGTGTTCACCAGACTGAACATATGACTACCATTGAAGCCGGTGCTGTAAGTCAGGTATTTCTATGTTACCGCTACCTGTTTAACCTCGTCTCATCGATACGGGTTAGACTGGTAGAAGGATTCTTCATCAGTTTTTAAAATAACCCGGTCGTTTGTGTTCAGGTACATGTTACCACCTACGCAGAGACGTCTATGATGAGTGCTGATGAAGACTCGACATCCTCACCTGATGATGATCCTTATGATGACGCAGACATCCTCAACTCTGCTGGGACAGACGAAGTCACTGCTCACCTGGCAGCAGCTGGTTAGTTAAATCTTCCCTTGAGAGAAAAATATTGCATTATGACATTAAACAGAAGATGGTAGAACCCTTCACACCGTGCCAACACGTTGTTTTTAAAATAAAGAAACATTGAAGGGGGATTTTTATTTCAGTGTAATGTTCTCGTTTGAACAGCAGATGTCGCCAAAGGGTTTTGTAACTCATTCATACTTAGAAAAAAAAAAGTGATCTTGAACAAAGTGACCCTCACCATGGAAACCAGGATCTATGTTCCTACCCTCACCATGGTAACCAGGATCTATGTTCCTACCCTCACCATGGTAACCAGGATCTACGTTCCTACCCTCACCATGGTAACCAGGATCAAGGTTCCTACCCTCACCATGGTAACCAGGATCTACATTCCCACCCTCACCATGGTAACCAGGATCAAGGTTCCTACCCTCACCATGGTAACCAGGATCTACGTTCCTACCCACACCATGGTAACCAGGATCTATGTTCCTACCCTTACCATGGTAACCAGAATCTACGTTCCTACCCTCACCATGGTAACCAGGATCTACGTTCCTACCTTCACCATGGTAACCAGGATCTATGTTCCTACCCTCACCATGGTAACCAGGATCTACATTCCCACCCTCACCATGGTAACCAGGATCTACGGTCCTACCCTCACCATGGTAACCAGGATCTATGTTCCTACCCTCACCATGGTAACCAGGATCTACATTCCCACCCTCACCATGGTAACCAGGATCTACGGTCCTACCCTCACCATGGTAACCAGAATCTACGTTCCTACCCTCACCATGGTAACCAGGATCTATGTTCCTACCCTTACCATGGTAACCAGGATCTACGTTCCTACCCACACCATGGTAACCAGGATCTATGTTCCTACCCTTACCATGGTAACCAGAATCTACGTTCCTACCCTCACCATGGTAACCAGGATCTACGTTCCTACCCACACCATGGTAACCAGGATCTATGTTCCTACCCTTACCATGGTAACCAGAATCTACGTTCCTACCCTCACCATGGTAACCAGGATCTATGTTCCTACCCTTACCATGGTAACCAGAATCTACGTTCCTACCCACAACCATGGTAACCAGGATCTATGTTCCTACCCTCACCATGGTAACCAGGATCTATGTTCCTACCCTTACCATGGTAACCAGAATCTACGTTCCTACCCACACCATGGTAACCAGGATCTATGTTCCTACCCTTACCATGGTAACCAGAATCTACGTTCCTACCCACACCATGGTAACCAGGATCGATGTTCCTACCCTCACCATGGTAACCAGGTGTGGGTGGTGACCAAAAGAACGATTCGAGATCCTTCCGGGTGAGCTGGAAGATGCAGCTGGGGTGAGAGAAGCCCGGGCTTCCCGTCTGAGGAAGTTGCCCCCACGACCTGACCCTGGATGAGCGGAAGACGACAGAACAGAATAGAAGGAACCAAATGAATTAAAACTACTAACTATTTGAACAAATTAACAAACATTTTGCTTGTCTCTTCTGTCTCAGGACCAGTGGGCATGGCGGCAGCTGCTGCCGTGGCAACCGGCAAGAAAAGAAAAAGACCTCACATCTTTGAATCGAATCCTTCGATCCGGAAGAGGCAGCAGACCCGCCTTCTGAGGTCACTTTAACAGAACATTAAGATGTTTCGATGCTTTAAAGCTTCTATTCTAAAAGAAGTGTGTTTGCAGGAAACTACGAGCCACGCTGGATGAGTACACCACCCGAGTGGGCCAGCAGGCCATCGTCTTGTGCATTTCTCCCTCTAAACCAAACCCTGTCTTCAAGGTGTTCGGTGCTGCTCCTCTGGAGAACGTGGTAAGTCTGATTAGTCATCCTGATCACATCTTCCATCAACACAAACGAATAAACTCAAACATCTTAACATCACTAGGTGAGAAAGTATAAGGGCATGATGTTGGAGGATTTGGAGAACGCTCTGGCCGAACACGCCCCTCCTGGTGGAGACCTGGCCTCTGAACTGCCTCCTCTCACCATCGATGGCATCCCGGTTTCTGTGGATAAGATGACCCAGGTAAACATCTTTATCTATGACACTGATCTGACCAGCAGGGGGCAGCAGCTCTCAACAAAGAGAAATCTAAAGAAGATGAAGGTCAAACCCTCATTTGATGCAGTGTTTCTACCTCCCTGCATGTTCTGTCTTTCATTCAGCTGTTCCTCTACATGTCAGCGTGTATACGTGCATGTGAGAGCTCCTCGGGTTGCCAGATAGTGAGAGGATGAGCAGAGATGATTACCGCTCCGTGCACCCGAGGGAAGCCGGCTTGTTTACTCTGCCATCCCTGTGCTGCTGACGCACTCAGTGGATCATCAGCACGATGCCGGTCCTCAGAGAAGCGCCGCAGCCCTGGAGGCCAGAGAGCCAATCAGAGGCCCAGATAAATCTTTTGGGACTAGGTGTTAGCTGGTGCTTGTTTTTCTAGTGGTTCCAGGATGAGATTATCATGGAGAACCTGTTGCCACTCTTAACATGGCAACGGCAGGGTTTTTAGAGACTCCAGATGAGACGTTGTTTCGTCCTTCTGGGGAAGATTGATGATGGTCTGGATCGGAGCACGTGTAACTGATCCACTCCCAAACTTGATTCATATCAGGAGGAACTTTGCCCCTCCATGAAGACATGACGTCACGCTCTCTCCCCTCTACCTGTTCTATAGCATCTGCAGCAGGTGATGAAGTCTGAGCCCGTAATTACCCCCCAACTCACCCTGCATGCTCACCTTCCTAAAGTCTGATTGGAGCGCTGCTTTGGGGATTAGGGCTGGGGGTGGGGTGGTCGGCATGAGGGCAACATGCCACTTAACTAGCCGCTGTAATTAGGCCATCTGGCCACACACCCACATCACCCACAGGTGGAAATGAAAGAATCCCTTCTCTAAATCCTTGTCCTTGACTAATCCAAGATGCCACCCCCCCCTGTTTGCACAGACACAGCGCCATCGCTGCTGCCATCACATGCACCAGAAGATATCAGAATTAAATGCTGACCCTTTGTTTTGATCATTCCTCCATGTTTGATGACCTGCCCGCCGGTTTCCTGGTCAGGAAAAGGGGGGTTAAAATGGAGGAGGAAGGGATTTATTTCTCCTGGAACCAAATTTAGCCTGTGATGTCAGGATGGGCAGACGCTGCAGTGCCTCATTGTGGAATATAATCCCCAGTGATGCATGCATATTACCAGGACACTGAGGACATGGATGCTAAGCCCACCGTGGCGTGTCAGAGACGATGCACCGCTCAAAGAGGGGCATTTATTCTGAATCACATCATGAGTGATCCTGTTGCTGGGTCAACTGGTAAAGGTGGGCACGGTCAAACTGGAGCCACACACATAGATTACCTCTGTTCTAAACACATTTAGAAAGTCTGCTTCTATTTGCAGACTGAACACCTCAGCAGCCTGTACCCGATCGATCCCGGTCTGTCTGCTCAAGGGCACGCGGGCACACATGTATCAGACAGCGGAGCGTTTTCTGTCTCTTCATCTGCATGTTGTTTACTTCAGGCCCAGCTCCGAGCGTTCATCCCAGAGATGCTCAAGTACTCCACGGGCAGAGGGAAACCAGGGTGGGGCAAAGAGAGCTGCAAGCCCATCTGGTGGCCCGAGGACATCCCGTGGGCGAACGTACGCAGCGATGTCCGCACGGAGGATCAGAAACAAAGAGTAAGACATTGTAGCTTTGATGCAAGCTGGGTACGAGCTGAAACCAAAGTTAATAACCTGGTATCTCTGCCCTTAGATCTCATGGACTCAGGCTTTACGGACCATCGTGAAGAACTGCTACAAGCAGCATGGTCGAGAAGACCTGCTCTACGCTTTTGAGGACCAACAAATAACGACCACTACTCAGCACCACTTGACCGCCGCGCAGAGCATAGCCCACCTCGTGCCCTCGCAGACCGTCGTCCAGACCATAAACAACCCTGATGGGACGGTCTCGCTCATCCAGGTGGCGACACTCACCACCATCGCTAGTGGTGGAAATGGGTTTGTTTTACTGATCTCTTCTTATGCACATCTCAGGTTGGCACGGGACACACGGTGGCTACGCTAGCCGACGCCTCAGAACTTCCTGGTGTTACAGTGGCGCAGGTTAATTATTCCACAGTGACCGACGGAGAGGTAACTATCCTTCAAGCTAATACCGAGATGAAATGTACATTCATGTAGCCGGAATGTAGATCCTGGTTACCATGGTGAGGGTAGGAACGTGGATCCTGGTTACCATGGTGAGGGTAGGAACGTAGATCCCAGTTACCATGGTGAGGGTAGGAACGTAGATCCTGGTTACCATGGTGAGGGTAGGAACGTAGATCCTGGTTACAATGGTGAGGGTAGGAACGTAGATCCTGGTTACCATGGTGAGGGTAGGAACGTAGATCCTGGTTACTATGGTGAGGGTAGGAATGTAGATCCTGGTTACCATGGTGAGGGTAGGAACGTAGATCCTGGTTACCAAGGTGAGGGTAGGAACGTAGATCCTGGTTACCATGGTGAGGGTAGGAACGTAGATCCTGGTTACCATGGTGAGGGTAGGAACGTAGATCCTGGTTACCATGGTGAGGGTAGGAACGTAGATCCTGGTTACCATGGTGAGGGTAGGAACGTAGATCCTGGTTACCATGGTGAGGGTAGGAACGTATTTTAATTCTGTGTCTGATGTTTTTAGGTGGAGCAGAACTGGGCCACTCTGCAGGGCGGTGAGATGACCATCCAAACAACTCAAGCATCAGAGGCCACGCAGGCCGTAGCTTCTCTGGCTGAAGCTGCAGTGGCTGCGAGTCAGGACATGCAGCCCGGAGCCACTGTTACCATGGCACTGAACAGGTGATGCAGGAAAACTTTGAGTTTTATGCTAGCGTTTTCACTTCTGTGAATTTGTGAGGTTCTTCTTCTTTCAGCATTTTTCTCCCGGGGGCGCCATCTAACCCTATCTGCTGCATCCTCTTCAGTCACACCAACTATCTCCATGTCTTCCTTCACTGTATCCATGAACCTCCTCTTTGGTCTTCCTCTAGTCCTCTTTCCTGGTGGTTCCAAACCCAGCATCCTTCTTCTGATGTACTCTCTCTCTCTCCTCTGCACATGTCCAAACCATCTCAGTCTGACCTCTCTGACTTTAAAACCTCTAACATGTGCTGTTCCTCTGATCCTGTCCATCCTGGTCACTCCCAGAGAGATCCTCAGCATCTTCATCTCTGCTACCTCCATCTCTGTTTCCTGTCTTTTCCTCAGTGACACTGTCTCTAGACCAATCAGCATGGCCGCTCTCACCACACTGTCTCTAGACCAATCAGCATAGCCGCTCCCACCACACTGTCTCTAGACCAATCAGCATGGCCGCTCTCACCACACTGTCTCTAGACCAATCAGCATGGCCGCTCTCACCACACTGTCTCTAGACCAATCAGCATAGCCGCTCTCACCACACTGTCTCTAGACCAATCAGCATGGCCGCTCTCACCACACTGTCTCTAGACCAATCAGCATGGCCGCTCTCACCACACTGTCTCTAGACCAATCAGCATGGCCGCTCTCACCACACTGTCTCTAGACCAATCAGCATGGCCGCTCTCACCACACTGTCTCTAGACCAATCAGCATGGCCGCTCTCACCACACTGTCTCTAGACCAATCAGCATGGCCGCTTTCACCACACTGTCTCTAGACCAATCAGCATGGCCGCTCTCACCACACTGTCTCTAGACCAATCAGCATGGCCGCTTTCACCACACTGTCTCTAGACCAATCAGCATGGCTGCTCTCACCACGGTTTTCTACACTTTTCCTTTCATATAAATTTTCGAGGTTCTAATCCAACAAATTGCTGAACTCATCAACCCGATTCATCACGACAGAAAGGTGTTGGCTGCTGTGTGTGTGGAGATGTCCCATCGGGGCTTGTTACCTGCTCCCACCTGAGTCCCGTTCCCCCTCCCTCCTAACATTCCTGTTTACCCTCACTGACTTCCTCTCATCGGCTGGAACATTTTGTCTTATTTTCAGCTCCAAAGGGAAGCAAAACATTTCCCTGCTCTCTTTTCTTTCATCTGACGGCTTCATTTTTTCTAAAATATAATTAAGAAGGTGGTAATAAGCTGGTGGTAATGCCAGCCCGGAAAATAAAACCTGCTTTGTTAGATCCACAGCACCTGGCTTTCAGGACGATGTGACAGATTCTCTTAAGTCCAGAGCAGAAAATCCTCTTAGAGCTCAAACATCTTCATCCCACATATCTCTAATAACTCGCCCTCTCCACCCATCCATCCGTCCAGATCTGGTTTGTTTTCTAATTGACTCCTATGTGTGTTACAGTGAAGCGGCGGCCCACGCTGTAGCTACGTTGGCAGAGGCCACTCTCCAAGGAGGGGGGCAGATCGTCCTGGCTGAAACAGCAGCTGCCGTCGGGGCTCTCGCGGGGGTTCAAGATGCCACAGGTACCGAATCGTCCTCCACGACAACCCGATTTACCACCGCTTTTAATTAAAATCTCACTTTTTTGCTCCTGATTAGCTTTATTAAATGCAAACATGGCAGTTTGAACATCATGTGGAGGCCATTAAGCCCCGCCCCCCTCCGTCATCCTTCTTCATTTTGTATAATCTGTTGTGTGCTGATGTGACAGATGGTGTGTTTTACTCTGAGTACCTTGTAGCAACGTTTCCTCCGTTTGCCGGGAAGCTCGTCTAAGCTTGACCCTGCTTAAGTGCTCGCTGGCCGTGCCGCAGTCTGTCGACTCCGCGTAGAAACGACCAGTTTTTTTTTTTTTTTAAATCAGCTGCGGATGAAGAAATAAGAGAAAAATTCAGCTGAAAAGTTTGAAATAAAAAATAAACATCAGTCACAAAAACAGAGGATTAAACGTCTCCAAACACGAGCTGTCGATCCTTCTCTGATATGCAGCGTCATCTAATCAGAGATGGATCCAAAGTACACCAGTCCAGGAGCAGGTCCCTTAGGGGCCTTTCTAAATAGCTTGATCCACTCCATTATCAGCCTAGGGTCTAATCACAGGACCAGCTGTCACCACACACACACACACACACACACACACACACTCCTCACGTGGAAAGTCGCTCTTTTTAATTCAGACAATATGTGTGTCTCACAGCGTGAGAATATCTCCTGTGTGTGTGGAGGAGACGGACGGATGGAATGACGGGTTTTTACTTTTAGATGCAGGAAGTAATTGATAACACGTCGTTAATGAGTTTAATAAATCTGGGGTCTGCCTCTTGGTCTCCTCCCGGTGGAACGAGCCTGAAACACCTCACCAGCGAGGCGCTTGGGGGGCATCCTGACCAGATTCCCGAACCACCCCATCTGGCTCCTCTCAATTTGGAGGAGAAGCGGCTCGACACCGAGCTCCTCCCAGATGGCAGAACTCCTCACCCGATCTCTGAGTGAGAGCCCAGCCACTCTGCAGAGGAAGCTCATTTCGGCCGCTTGTATCCGCGATCTCATTATTTCAGTCACCACCCACAGCTGGTTACCATGGTGAGGGTAGGAAAGTAGATCCTGGTTACCATGGTGAGGGTAGAAATGTAGATCCTGGTTACCATGGTGAGGGTAGGAACGTAGATCCTGGTTACCATGGTGAGGGTAGGAACGTCAATCCTGGTTACCACGGTGAGGGTAGGAACGTAGATCCTGGTTACCATGGTGAGGGTAGGAACGTAGATCCTGGTTACCACGGTGAGGGTAGGAACGTAGATCCTGGTTACCACGGTGAGGGTAGGAATGTAGATCCTGGTTACCACGGTGAGGGTAGGAACGTAGATCCTGGTTACCACGGTGAGGGTAGGAACGTAGATCCTGGTTACCACGGTGAGGGTAGGAACGTAGATCCTGGTTACCACGGTGAGGGTAGGAACGTAGATCCTGGTTACCACGGTGAGGGTAGGAACGTAGATCCTGGTTACCACGGTGAGGGTAGGAACGTAGATCCTGGTTACCATGGTGAGGGTAGGAACGTAGATCCTGGTTACCATGGTGAGTGTACGAACATACATCGACTTGTAAATCGAGGGCTACGTTCTCTCGTTTACATATTTATTTTATGTATTTTCATTGGCTGATTTTTTTTTTTTTTAAATAATTTATAGATCCGAACTCGTCACCGATTGGATCAAATCAATCCATCACACGTTTATAACTCGAGCATCTAAAGAGCTACATTAGCCACCGTTAGCTTTGTGGACTGACCTTCTTGTCTGCTGGTGACACGGTAACAGCTTGCAGGGTGGGGCAGAGTTACCGCGGCCGTAATCCCTGCAGGCGGACTCACAAGCACAGCTGGGAACAGAGAGAGCGAGAGGGGGGGTGTTGGACGATCAATTGGAGCTTTGTTCAGAAAGCAACATGGCCGCCTCCTGTTAGACATAAAACATAGAAGATTTACAGAAAAATAAACATGGATTTTAAGTGAGTGATGATTTTGTGGGTTTGTTTTTTCCTCTTTAGGTTTGGTCCAAATTCCTGTCAGCATGTACCAGACGGTCGTGACCAGCCTGACCCAGGGGAATCGACCCGTTCAGGTTGCAATGGCTCCCGTGGCCACACGTATAGATAACACGGTAACGCTGGACGGCCAGGCGGTGGAGGTGGTCACACTGGAGCAGTGACATCAAACCAGGAGCGGAACATCCTAACAGCCACATTGGACGTTAGGGTCCCGCTCCGGTTTTCTTTCAAACGTCTCATTGTTTATAATGTCAAATATTTTTATAAAGTGTTAAAATGGCTTGTTTTTTTTTTTGTTTTTTTTTTTGTTCTTTTTAGCCCAATGTTTTGTAAAAGGCTCTGTGATGTTAAAATTGTGGTATTTATTTCTTTCAAGATTAACCTCTACTTAAAATTTAAAGAACCAAAACAAAAAAAAAGTCCCAGGGGTGCGTGTCCACTGCTAATGCTCTGGATTCTAACGTCCATCGGTCTTCCGTCTTCTCTGTGAATATCGAAAACATCTGCAGACACTTCCAGACATTTTCTCACGTTGATTCATCTTTTCTTTTTTTCTCTGCTGTGATCCACACCATTAAAGACTCAGGATTTTCACCCCGTTTTTTACCGACTGCTGGATAACAGACTTCTTAAAGAGGTCCTGTTTGTGTCTCTTATTTGTTTATTTATGGTGCATGGATCAGAGGTGCACTCTGTGGTGGGTTTGTTTTTAACATGAACTTTATGTCTCATTGGATTCTGTGTTCCACGTGAGGTTAAATATGTACTTAAACTCCCTGCAGCCACTTTTTACTCCTCTTTGACGGGTGAATCTGAACAGAATTAAAATGGCTGCTGTTTACTATTCACATACCCTGTTCGTTTTACATGTTGGGTGTTTCCATTTGATGTAAAAATGTCTGCATGCAATGAGGCAGCTCTATAAAAACTATGCTTAAAAAAAACAAACTGGTGCTTTCAATTCATTTGTTCATCTTTGAGTTTTACTCACGTGAGGGAAGGTCCGTCGATCTGTCGTGGTGGTGAAGAAAGAGCTGAGCTGAAAAGCAAGGTTCTCAATTTACAAGCTGATCTACGTTCCTACCCTCACCATGGTAACCAGGATCTATGTTCCTACGCTCACCATGGTAACCAGGATCTATGTTCCTACCCTCACCATGGTAACCAGGATCTACATTCCTACCCTCACCGTGGTAACCAGGATCTACGTTCCTACCCTCACCGTGGTAACCAGGATCTACGTTCCTACCCTCACCGTGGTAACCAGGATCTACGTTCCTACCCTCACCGTGGTAACCAGGATCTACGTTCCTACCCTCACCGTGGTAACCAGGATCTACGTTCCTACCCTCACCGTGGTAACCAGGATCTACGTTCCTACCCTCACCGTGGTAACCAGGATCTACGTTCCTACCCTCACCGTGGTAACCAGGATCTACGTTCCTACCCTCACCATGGTAACCAGTTGTGGGTGGTGACCGAAAGAACGAGATCGCGGATACAAGCAACAGAAAGAAGCTTCCTTCGCAGGGAGGCTAGGCTCTTACTCAGAGATCGGGTGAGGAGGTCTGCCATCCGGGAACAGCTCGGTGTCGAGCCGCTCCTCCTCCAGGTCGAGAAAAGCCAGGTGGGGTAGTTTAGGCATCTGGTTAGGATGCCTACCGACCACCTGGCTAGTAAGGTTTTCTAGTCACATCCCACTGAGAGCTCGACCTGGCCTCCACCCGCTGGAGGTACCATGTAAGGGAGTCAGTCTATGGAACAGTCCGTTATTTAATTTCCTCATGTTTGTCGTCCAATCTGAATTACATCTAACAGCTGCGCGCTGGAACCTAAATGTGTCATGACCCGACCCTGAAGGGAAGAAAGACTGCCTTTTTAAAGTCAGCTAAACAAAGAGCTTCAGGTGTCTGAAATCAGGCAGATGAGGGAAGGCTCCGGGTTCTCTCTGGTGGTGAGCGAGGGAACCATGACAGACAGTACCTCCCGCTCAATAACCACCTCTAGGTGGTCAAGAATCGTGTAACGTGGCTAGACGTTAACTGACATGGAGTGGCTTGACTCGGCACCCGGCCTGAGCTGGGACTTAGACATCAGTCCGCTGGGTCTGTTAATGGTCGGGTCGTTCTCTTCCATCCCGGCCCGGTCTTCCCGTCTGCCTGACCATGACATACATTTGGAAAAATAACTTCAAGACATTCCACTGATCCACTTCTTTCCGCCTGCACCTCACGTCATGACAAAATGACCTGTTCCTTTTTTTTTATAAAACGCTTAAACAAAATTATCTTTGCTTTGATATTTGTCTTTATTTTTTAGAGTAAAATAAAATAATGTTTTACATCTGATGTGAGAACACTGATCGATCCTGAGCAGGAAGATGTGGCCGGGATTTGGAAATCCTGCTCAGAATAGTGAATCATAAGGTAGATGTCGCAACGTGGTGAATAAATGACCGTATTTTCCAGACCATAAGGCGTATAGATAGAAACTACCGTACTGTAGCGTCAGGGGTGGCGTTATCCATCCACTAGATCAGGGGTCACTAAACTTTTCTGCCCCACGGAGGTTTAAAGGTGATAAGATCCTGAAAAACTGGCTTTTTAAAATCAATACTAACAAACTTAAATCCACTTTGTCCCGTCCTGTCTCGTCGTCTTCTGCTTATCTGGGGCTGGGTTACAGGGGCAACAGCCTCAGACAGGCAGCCCGGGATTTCTCTCCCCGGCTGCATCCTCCAGCTCACCCTGGAGGATCCCGAGTCGTTCCCCAACCAGCTGTGAGACATTGTCTCTCCAGCAGCTCCGGGGTTTGCCTCTTGGTCTCCACCTGGTGGGACATGCCCAAAAACACCTCACCAACGAGGCGTTCGGGGGGCATCCCAACCAGATGCCCGAACTACTCCATCTGGCTTCTTTCGACCTGGAGGAGGAGCGGCTCGACACCGAGCTCCTCACCCGATCACCCACAGCTGGTGACCACTTTGTCTTCACAACAAAATTTATTAGCGGCGTCTTTATAACGTGGAAACATTCTCTCTACCCAGCAGTGGTAGAACGTTCACACTCGGACCGGAAGTTCGCGGGATCGAATCCGACTGAGCTCATGTCCATGGTCCTTGGGGAAGACACCTAAATCCCCGTTTCTCCCATCATTGGCGCCATCTTGGCAGCCTGCTACGGTGTAATGCAACACAAAAATGCACTCTGGTTGCTGTGGTAACGGTAAACATACCTTCAAAATAAAAGACATCACAAAAACAAAGTGAATAAAAATACTAGTTTGATTCTTCACAGTAAGACTAGATCAATTGGAGTTCCGAGTTTGTTTGGCTGGAACCAGACAGTCCCATCTTGACCTGAAACCTGAAGAGTGTTTCTAAAGTCCAGTCTGCTTCGTAACTCTGTACCTCATCTTAGGAATGAAGAGAATTAAAGGCTTTAGGGGCGCCTTATCGTGCGGAAAATACGGTGCATCAAGGTTACATGTTTCTACAGAAAGAGTCGAGATCTTTTATTGAATGAAGACAAGAAAATTCATTTTTACAGCACAATTTCATAAAGGAAGGATGTACCTGAGGATGCTAGACGTCCAGATTGGATGTTTCTGAGTGTTTTGGATGTTTCTGGCTATGTTAAAGAAGTAATGAACGTATGCACAACAAAGTGTAAACCTCGTTTGAGGTCACAGATACAGAGTAAAGCCGATCATGTAAGCCAAGCTATCACATATTCTCATTATTATTATTATTATTATAGTGCATCTATAGAAAAACTGCAGGTGAGGGACTGAGCATGAGTAGAACACGTTACAAAAACACTTCCTGGTTTCGTTAGAATGTGGAGCAAGAGGCTCCTCAAACACACAAAAAAGAAGCAGCATACAATCCCTTCATTTTGTTCAAACTGAGAATAGACAAGTTTTTTTTTTAGACAGAAAAATACTTGAGATTTAGAAACAAATAGAACTCAAGACGCGTAGAAGAAAACCAAGATGAAAAGAATTGGTCCAAATCCTACCGACTTCAACCCCAGTCACCTTCTTAACCGTCTAAAACTTATGGGGTTGCGGGGGCATCAGAGCCCATCCGAGCTGATTCAAGGCAAGAGGAAAGGCAGGGTACACCCCGAACAGGTCGCGAGTCTGTCATGGGGCCACACACATACACTCATTCCTAGGGGCAATTTGGGGCCGGCCAATCAACCTAGCATGCTTGTCTTTGGAGAGTGGGAGGAAACCGGAGTACCGGAGACACTGGGAGAACATGCAAACTGCACACAGAAAGGCCAGTGCTCCAAGCCCCAAGCCCCACCCTGGACTTCAACCCACGACCTTCTTGTTGTAAGGCCACTGTGCTACCCACTGCGCCACCGTGCCGCCGTTTGACTTCAACCTTTCTTACTATTTGAATTTTTTTGATCAAATAAGGAAACGTTCTTTTTTGTCTGAAAGGTTTTAAAAAAAGGGTCTGACAGTGGTGGGATAGTGATGGATGTAGACACGCCAAGGCTCCCGCATTGGGCAAAGACACCCGCAATTAGAACCTATCTAACCCTCAACACACGAAAGACACACAATTTACCAGCTGCTTTCTCATGTTTTAAACGGTTTGTTTTACGCCAACTGTCATGGCAGGTGTTGTCCATTATCCATCTACGTTCCTACCCTCACCATGGTAACCAGGATCTACGTTCCTACCCTCACCATGGTAACCAGGATCTACGTTCCTACCCTCACCATGGTAACCAGGATCTACATTCCTACCTTCACCATGGTAACCAGGATCTACGTTCCTACTCTCATCATGGTAACCAGGATCTACGTTCCTGCCCTCACCATGGTAACCAGGATCTACGTTCCTACCTTCACCATGGTAACCAGGATCTACGTTCCTACTCTCACCATGGTAACCAGGATCTACGTTCCTGCCCTCACCATGGTAACCAGCTGTGGGTGGTGACTGTAAGAATGAGGTCGCGGATTAAGTGGCCCAAATGAGCTTTCTTCGCAGGGTGGCTGGGCTCTCACTCAGAGATCGGTGAGGAGCTTGGTGTCGAGCCACTCCTCTTCCACATCGTGAGAAGCCAGATGAGGTGGTTCGGGCATCTGGTCATGACGCCTCCTGAACGCCTTGCTGATGAAGTCTTCTAGGAGACCGAGAGGCTATTGCCCCACGACCTGAACCCGGACAAGCGGAAGACGACGGAACGGAATGTCAGCATTTCTAAACTTCACGACTAATAATTTTTAACTTTGATTTTTAACATATTTTCCTCTCTGTGTTCGTTTTGGTCTAATTTAATTAGACAGTTCTACCTTATCACTAACTAGTTGCCAGTAAACCCAATAACCTGGAAGCTGTGTTCCAGCTTCCCGCAGAGATAGACAGGACCTTCATTACATCATAAGCTGCCTCTGCTTTAAAGCCTGGGATTTGCCCGCCGGGTCCTTCTGTTGCGGAGCAGAACACAGAGAAATGTTGGGACACTAATCTATCAGGCGTCATGGTGCACATCCCACTCTTCCTCCAGATTAAAGCACAAACAGATCCATTTATTCTTAGATTTTTAAAGGCTGATTTATCAGAAAACTTTGTGTTTATGAGTCCGGATGTGACGTGTCAGTAGATTCAAAGCTTACTTAGAATAATGTTAGAATATCTGACCCTCCTCATCCTCCTGCTGCCCTTCACTCCATCGATCCACTTTGTTTCAGCTGGAAGATTAAAGCAGTCATTATAAAACACAACCTGAGAAAAAACATGCATTGTCCAATCAGAATAACCCATTCATCATATAACTATTTCATTTACATTCAAGCTGAAAGAAAAAGATGGTGGTCCAGATTTTGTTTTCTTAGACCCTGTCCACACCAGCCGGGTATTTTTATCCGTTTTGGCCTGCCGTCCACACAAAAACGGAGTTTTTTTTTTTTTCACTCAAAACCGGCATTTTTGAAAACTCCGGCCAAAGTGGAGAATTTTGGAAAACTCAAACCACACGACGTGCGAAAATGGAGATTAGCGTTTTTATGCGTCACTACCTGCGACAAGTAATGCACCTACGTCATTCGTGTGCGACCTTGTTTGGATCTAAACAAGGTTTGGGCAGCATGGATCTAATCTAGATTTTCCTGTGTTTTATTAACTTTATAGTCGATGAAGACTTTTAAAAACAATTCCACCTCCTTGTCGGTCCACACAAACGAGATGCCTGGCGCCATGTTTCAGGTTTAACGGAAATGACGACAGAGGTGCTCTGATTGGATAGCTCAGAACTTATGTTTACATCATTACTGCCCCTACTGGTCTGGCATGCTTATAACCACACTCAGAAGCGTATTTATACGGCTCCGGGTGGACGCGGATATTTTGAAAACGCAAGCGTTTTCCTAAAATGGAGGACATCAAATATGCGTTTTCAGAAATACCCGGCTACGTGTGGACAGGTCCTTAATTAACAGTGTTTTTGGGGTGCTGTGTTTGGCATAGATGGCGGGACCCATCTATCCAGCATCCTGATTGGTGTAAAGCCCTCAGGCTGCAGTGTGAGCAGCGATAGGTTGAGATATCTGCTGAAGAAGTGTGAACAGGTCCTTGTGAGCTGCAGCTCCACAGGGGGCAGTGCAGGAGGATCAGGGAGGGGCTTGTCATTCTTGTTGCCTAGAGTCGTGCAAGCAGACTCTAAAGGCAGAGCTTTAATCTCCACTAATCGTTTCTTAATACGTGCATCCCGGGCCCTCCATCCATGCACGCATGCACAGCAGCACTCCACACATATGGGCAGGGAGGTGGTAGTCCGAGCCCCCGCTTGTTCTAACAAGACCTAATCCCCTGCTCCTCCTCTGAGCTATGAGCCCAGGAAGCATCCAACATGTCGGCGGTCCTGTAGGACAGTGTCGAAGTGATTCCCTGAATGTCCGACAGGTTGTTGATGAAGCATCTTTCCTGTAACGTGGTCTATTAATGGCCTCCTCACACTTCTGTCCAACTGCAGCCCAGACGCTGCGTAAGAACGATGATAATCTCATTTGGCTAATGCTCTGTAGCCTGCATTAGAAGACAGGAGAAGCACTGTCTCAGCTCAACCTAGCCTGGAAACACTGTGGATGTGTGTGTGAAACCGAGAGAGAAAGGGGCCGCGTGGGGTGGTGGAGGGCGCACTCAAAAATGCGGGTGTAACACGAGCCGCTCGGCCCATCTGGAGAAGGCCGAGCATTGACAGGCGTTCTCCCACAATGCACTCTGCAGCAGAGAAGATGGTTAGAGGCAGTCCGACACAATGAATGGTTTTGTTTTTTAAAAGAAAAAGAGAATAAAAAGCAGGATCAATCAGACACGATGAAACATTAAAAAGAATCAACACGATCCGACCCGTTCAACCCGGGCAAACCAAAGACAGCTAGCCTCAAGCCAAACTGTTGACAATACAAATCATATTAGCCGAAGCTGAAGTGTGGGCTATAAAGCAGGATTTATGCAAAGGCAGATAAAGAGGTTTTAATCCACAGATCCCCCTCTCACCTACATTAGCAGACCCTGACCCAGATTTATAGGAAGCTCAGAATCACAGCAGCTTTTTCAGCCAAACTGTCCACCGAACTCCTCTTGGACTGGACACATAGAGGAGTAAGATGATACCACACTGCATGCCAATTATACCAGAGAGCTAAGACGAGTCTCTGATGGATGTCTGCAGGATGGAAGGCTGTGTGTGTGTGTGTGTTAGGTTGATCACAGCATCCAGAAAACTGCAGCGCTGCAATAGCTAGATCAAACTCTGTCCATTAACCCTGAAGAGATGGATGGACCGATGGATGGACAGAGGGAGGTTTATCAGCCAATCAACAGTCTAGTTTTTCAAACATTTCAAAATAAAATCCCTCAAACACAAAAGAACTTTTTCAGAGTCTGTTTCTTCTGATAGTTTCAGAAATTACATTTTTTTTAAGTCAAACCTTCCTAAAGTCATAGGAGTTGTGAGGCCGGGGTGTGTAGGGGAGGAACAGAGTCTCACCCCACCCTCCACCACCATCAGCCACTCACTCACTGACTTTAAATCTTCTTCATATCGTTCGTCTTTCAGACGGTGGACGCTCTCAAACAGTAGTTGGCAAGTCTAGAACCACCGGATCCATCTACCTCACCAGTGTGAGTTCTACCATTGCCAAACACCAGCAGAGAGCAGCCGGGCCTCTTCTGACCGGCAGAGGATGGAGTAGAATAAAATGGCAGCTGGTTGTTTTCTGCCTTCACAGAGAAGAGAAATCATGTTACCGAGAGCATAATCCAGACTTTAATCACGTGTGTTAAGTTAGAATCCGCTGCGTGACCGTGCAAAGCGATGGCAGTCTGTCTCGTCCTATATTGGCACTACACATAATTGCTCAACGTAGATATACAGAAGCAAAAATGTGCTAGTGCCAAAATGGGCAAAGAAGAAGAGTGGCCTTTGCATCCAAGAGCAAGCAGCTGTGAGGAGATGTAGAAGCACGGCTCACCTACCTACCAACCTACCCCACCCACGGGCTTCAAGTGGTTCTTTCTCTGCTCTGTTTATGGCCCTATGGTAATTCACTGATAGCGAGCTCTCACAGTGAATTCTACCAGTGCCATACACAGAACAGGAGTCAGTATCACCCCCAACGAGACAACCCAGACCAGCAGAAAAACAAGACAGAGCCGAGGCAGGTCCGGAGGAAACGTTATGTCAAACAGGTAGAAAAAAAAAACCTCCGTCCCCCCGGAGTGACGCAGCTTAACTGAACGTGGATTCGCTGCACTGCGGTGGATTCATCCTCAGATTAAGTAACCATTCAAACATAATTCTAGACTTGGAATCGAATCGTTCTCTTAAATCACCTCTCCTGCCATTTTTAGATTTCACTGGAACTCTGAGATTAACAGATTATAATCTGTTTGTCATCGTTTTTATTATTAGTTATAAGAGGTGGTGTCATCGTTACGGCCTGCTCTGATTGGTCAACACCCAGTTCATCTTAATAAACAGAATTTAAAGTAAACGTTTGATGGTAAACATGGGGTGTAATCTGTTCTCCTTCTACGCACACACCTTTAACCTGACCTCTTCATTCACTCCTTGGATTAGCAGCGTTCCATGTGCCGGTCGATACGCTTCCAAATAAGACGAGGACGTCTTAATTTAACATCAAAGGTCAAAGAGAACTTTTTGACGTTGGATACAAATTGGCTTTTTGGAGGTTAAACTTAATCAAAACAATAAAATAGTTCATTCTTTGTAATCTAAGGATCGTTAAACGATGACAGAGCGAGTCAGTCATCGTCTTAAATCCACCTCCTGACCTTGAAGAAGTTTCTGTGGTGTTGGGGTCCAGACGCCCCACCCTGTGTTCCACCATTAGTGTCCTGACTGTAGGCCCTGCAGTGGACGGACTGGGCTTCCATTGATCCCAGGATCAAACCATGTTCTAAGTGATTCCTCAGACGCCCAAATGGCTCCCTGAGCATGACTCCCACTCCCATTTCCTGGAGAAATCAATAGCACTAAAAAGCCCAGTGAAAAAAAAAAAAAGAGCAGCCTTTAAAGCTTGGCTTAACTCTTTTTTTAAATGGAATTATTTGTGTTGATCAATAAAAACAAAGTGATAATTTAAAGAGATTAGAACTCAATTTTTTAATAGAATTTTATGAATTAAAATAAACTGATTGCATTTTAAATTAATTTTAAATACTTTTTAAAAATACTTTAAAATATTACAAAATAAATAGATTTAAATATTTTTATAAATTAAAACTGTATCAGTCTTTTATTTTTTAATCCATCTGGTTTTAAATTTGAGATTATTTTAAAAGGATTTTTCACTTCTTTAAGATTAAAAACAATCAGGGTTTAAAAAAAAAAGAAATATTTATCAATAGAAATTATTTACAGATTTAAATATAAACAAATCTATTTAATAAAAAACTAAATGAAGGATTTTTAATCCATAGGATTAAATTATTTCAAAATAAAACACATCAAAATTTATTTAACATTCATTTGAAATTCAAAATAAAAGAGCATTTTTATTGTATTATTATTGTTTATTTTCAACCTTAAATTTGATTGGTTTTAATTAAACTTTAACATTTAAATAACTTTAATTATTAAAACTTAATTTCTAAGATTTATTTTTAAATTAAAAAGCATTCAAATTTTGTCATAAATTTACAAACATTTGGTTTTATTCAAAACAATAAAATAAAAATAAATAAAACCATCAACATGTTTTTAAACAAAAGTCTAAATATTTTCATTCTTTTTTTAACTCATTTTAAATCTAGTTTTTTATCAACATTTAAAAGTTGATTTTTTTTCAAAATAAAATATAAATCATACCTTTAGATCAGACTGAGTTTAGATCCTCCACATGGGGCTTTATTTTGAAATAAAGAAATACAGTCCAGGTTCCAAAAGAAGCAGGTTCCAGAAGAAGCAGGTGGAGGTTCCAGCAGCAGGAGAAGGAGCTGCTTGCAGGTCCTGCAGCAGCAAGACCAGCCGCAGCAGGAGCTGCAGCAGCAGCAGCAGCAGGTCTTGCTGCAGCAGCTCTGAACAGTCCCAATCAAACAAAAGAAATCCAAGTGTTCTCCTCAACTTCCTGAGTATCAAATGTCAGATTCTCTCCAGCCTTCCTCTCTCTTCTGTTCTATTCTCCTCCCATTTTACCTGCAACACACACACACACACACACCCACACACACACACACACACACACACACACAAGCACCTTTTTAAAGCTGCAAACACACTTTTTTTTCCTCTCTGAAAATCTTCTTTTTTTTTCTGTTAAATGTAAAATAATCAAACAAATTTCTACAAAAATCCTTTGAATTTTAAATCAGATTTAATCTGAAATAAAGATTTAATTTGTTCATTAAATAAAAATAATCCATCCAATCCCGTTCATTTTGGCTCCTCAGTGTGTGTTTGTGTTTCAGTGAGGATTGGTTTAGTGTGTGTGGATTAAAATGATTTGGGCCAACCCCCTCCTCTAATTCAACCAACCCAGAACAAGCACTTCTAAATCAGTTTAAACATTTTAAATCTAAATAAAATGATTTAAATTTCTTCTTTTAAATCATGATTTTAAATAATCTGTAAATTCTTGATTTGATTTAAAAAACTTGTGATTTTACTGTTGATTTAAAAAAAAAAACAGACAGTAAATAAATCTTTGAATTTACTTGATCTGATTTAAAACATCAGCCAGAGGAATCTGGATCCATCCATGAGGCCTGGATGATGATGATGAGGATGGTGGTCCTCGCTCCCAGCCCCCCTTCATCCTCCTGGGATTATTTTTACTGAAGCTTCAGAGATGCTGTAAGATCAGATGACAAGGTCCAGATGGCCAATGAGTGTCAAGCTTTCTTTATGAATTACATAAAACAACCTCTCCATGCAGATCAATCCTCCTTTTTAAACCCCTCTTAGTGTAAGATACAACCTGCTTGATGGGAGGCTGGTGGTCTCTCTGCAGCAGCACCTCAGGCCTCCATCGGGCCTTCATCAGGCCTCCATAAGGCCTCCGCTCCTCACCATCCTCCATCAAGCTGTGAGTCCGGATCCTGCCTCCAGTTGTCTTTTAGATGCTTAATATATGCAGAAGGAGAGCAGGGCACGCTCCTCTCTGAGAGAGTCCGTTTACCTGCTGTTGATAATTACCCAGATAACTGGTTCTAATATCTACAGACGGAGGGAGATGGTTCTGGTTTCAGTCCATTCAGACTGAACACTGGATGGGAAATTAATCCCCAAAGCTGGAGCTGGTTTCCACCTGCTGAAACCGGACCCACGCGTGGAGAGACGATGAGTGGATCTAAATAAATATTTTAAAAACTCATTTGGAGCTGATGATCCGGGTTCCAGTGGAGGGATCAGGTGAAGGGATCCAGACCCTCTGGTCAAAAAATAAGAGCCCAAAAAAGACTGAAAAGGAAGAAAAATATTCTGTTTTTTAAATTAATCATTTCACTAATTTTACTAAATATTCTTTAAATTTAAAAAAATTATGAATTTTTAAAAAAATAAATAAAAGGATAAAAAATTATTTTTAGGGAAGAAAAAAAAATACAAAATGTGATTTTTAATTAAACAAAAAAATTATATAAAAAGTAACATAAAAATATTTAAAAAATAGTAAATATAAAAAATGATGATTTGCAAAAAATAGAAAAATTTCTAAAAAAATTTTTGAAAAATATTTGATTATAGTTTAGTTTTTTTGTCTCTAAATTTTCTTTTTTTGCCATATTTTTATATTAAAATGAACTCAGTTTATTATTTTAATTATTTGTTCAGTTTAAACGAGAATAAAAGACTTTTGAATCTCAGAGAAAAAAAAACATGGCTGCTTGTTGGTGCAGGGGTTAGGACGGTGACCTCACAGCAAGAAGGTCAGGGTTTAATGCTTGAAACACTGGTCTTTCTGTGTGTAGTATGCATGCTCTCCCTATGGTCTATGGCATGACTCTCCCTAATATGTGGGTTTTCTAGGTTTCCTCCAAAAACATACATGTTAGGTTGATTGGCTGCTAGGAATGAGTGTGTGTGTGTGGATGGTTGTCTGTGTGTGTGGCCCTGCCACAGACTGGCGACCCGTTCGGGGTGTACCCTGCCTCTTGCCTTGAATCAGCCGGGATAGGCTCCGGCACCCCTCGTGACCCCATGAGATATAAACGGTTCAGAAAATGAATGAATGAGTAAAAACATATTTTTGGGATTTTTTTTCTGATCTGAGAACAAACTGTTTTTTTTTATTTTTTTATGAAGGTTGTCGTTGGAGCCGAGTCGACGTTAATCAGCAGTTCATCTATAAATAACGACGTGGAGATCATTGTTCTGAACGATACGCTGGAGAACTGAAACAGATCCTGTAACCTGAGAAAACTGAAGCTAACCCGATGAAACCAAGACTCAGTCTGAATGTTAGATGGACCTAAACGCCAGGTAATGTCAGGCACCTTCTTAACCAGCTAGCCCTTATGGGGTTACAGGGGGTGCTGGAGCCTATCCAGGCTGATTCAAGGCGAGGGGCAGGGTACACCCCGAACAGATCACCAGTCTGTCGCGGGACCACACACACATACACTCATTCCATAGCAGCCAATGAACCTAACATGTATGTTTTTGGAGGGTGGGAGGAAACCTGAGTACCTGGAGAAAACCTACACATGCAAAGGGAGAGCATGCAAACCCCACACAGAAAGACCAGTGTTCCAAGCTTTGTCCCCTCTCAGGATCCCTGACCTTCTTGCAGCGGGGCCACCGCGCCCCTACACCAGGCATTAACTGGATCAGGTGTGAAGACGCAAGAACACATGGAAGACCATCAGGACACCAGCCCTTGAGGACTGGATTTGGGCACCCCTGTTTGAAGCGTTGTGGGGGGTGCTAGAGCCCATCACGGGTGGTTCAAGGCGAGGGGCAGGGTACACCCCGAACAGGTCGCCAGTCTGTTACAGCGTCACACTCACACACTCATTCCTAGGGGCAATCATGCATCGGCCAATCAACCTACCATGTATGTTTTTTTGGAGGCTGGGAGGAAACCGGTGTGCCTGGAGAAAACCCACGCATACAAAGGAAGAGCATGCAAACCCCACACAGAAAGACCAGTGTTCCAAGCTTTGTCCCCTCCCAGGACTCGAATCCCTGACCTTCTTGCAGCGGGGCCACCGCGCCCCTACACCAGGCATTAACTGGATCAGGTGTGTAGGTGCAAGAACACATGGAAGACGATCAGGACACCGGCCGTCGAAGATCAAATTTGGGCACCCCTGTCTGAAGGGTTTACGGGGGGTGCTGGAGCCCATCCCGGGTGGTTCAAAGCGAGGGGCAGGGTACACCTTGAACAGATCGCCAGTCTCTCGCAAGGCCCACACACATACACTCACTCCTTGGGGCAATCGTGTCATGGCCAATCGAACTACAGTAACGTGTACGTTTTTGGAGGCTGAGACAAAACCCACACATACACGAGAAGAACATGTAAACTACACACAGAAAGACCAGTGTTTCAACCCTCATCCCCACCCAGGACTACATCAGGTAACCGTGGAGGATTAAACACATTAAAACCTGGAGGAATCTAGTCTGCAGACCGCCTTTCGTCGGTTGTTTTTCTGCAGAAGATTTCCTGTTAAAAGCTCTGCAGTGATTGATCAGAGCCTCCAGCAGACCGTTCTAATGTGGAGCCTCATAAAAGGCCTCAGAGGCACAGGACCACGTCATGAAGACCTGCAGGACCAACGCACTGCGGATAAAGCTGTAAATATTTCATTGAGGATCTCAGGTTGCTGGACTCCTGGAGGTCAGGGCTGAGGAGGGAGGCGTTCATCTATCCTCATCATCTGATGAGAAATTATCATGTTTTAATCTGTAAAACTTCATTTTAATCTGAAAAGATTTAATAAATATGACATTTCTTACAGTTTAGCAAAAAAAAAACAACATAAAAATGTAGGTATTTTTTGCTTTTCATCAATAAAAATTGAAATTCATCAATAAAACTTCAGTAAAAAAAATAGTCAAAAAGATGATTTTTATGGTAAAAAAATGAAGAAATAAAATGAATGCAAGTAAAAACTAAAGAGATAAAAAGAAGCAGCAGATTGCTGCGTGATAGAATCCATTTTTCAGAGGATTAAACGGCCTTATGTCACAGAATTTATTCTGAAAGAGAGGAGGGGGCGCTGCCTTCATCACACCCTCACAGAAACATGGCATGAAAATATTCTAAAGCATTTCAGAATAAAAAACTTCTAAGTCATTTTTAGACGGTCCAAAAATGTCCTTCCGAATAGTGGCGTTAATGTAGGTCTGACAGGGGCGACATCCCATAATAACCCTTTAATCCAGCTGGATGGAGAGACGAGGAGAAGGATGAAAAGAAAATGAGCTAATACTGACACCTGGTGGTCAAACTGAAAGATTACAACCATGGAGTTTAATTCAAAATCAATTATATTTTATAAAATAATTGCATCAAAAGAAGAAAAGAATATGTAATAATTTCTTGGACTTAATGGCTTCATGCTGAAATAGATTTACGCTGTGTCATGCACGACCTGGTTTCAGAAATTCAATGGGACCATGGTGAGGGTAGGAACGTAGATCCTGGTTACCATGGTGAGGGTAGGAACGTAGATCCTGGTTACCATGGTGAGGGTAGGAACATGTAAATCCAGAGCTTTTCTTTTCGGTTCAGCTCTTTCTTCACCACGACGGACCGATGCAGCGTCCTAATCATTGCGGACGCCACAATGTTTAATTTATAATTAAACTGATTGATAAAAAATTAGTAGCAAATAACAAAAATTTAGAAAAATAAAAGCAAATAAAAAAAAACGGGAAAAAATGAGTTTGGAAATTAATTGAATTTAAGATTTTTTTTAATAAACAAAACATAAAATTCTGTTTTTTTTCTAATGCAAAAAAATCTGTTAAAAACTTTTCAAAAAACATTTTGAATAAATTTAGTAAATTTAATATATTTTTTGTTAAAATTAAATAAAATAAATAAAAAACAAGTTTTAAACATTGAATGTTTTATTAAAAAAAGAAGTTATAACAGTTTATTTTTATACACAACTACTTCTGAGATTATAAGCCTAGTGATGGGAGGGGGCGTCTGTCTGCCAGCCTGTCATGCCCACTTCACCATGCCAAGAAAAGAGGGGGAAAAAAATCAAATCAAAGACTTTAAACCAACAAAAAAAGTATGTTTAAAATCTCAGAAATAAACGAGCGTGGGTTCTAAACACAGGATGAACGAGTGTTAAAACAGGAGGAAACGGATCCACACGGAACAAGATGAGAAGGACGTCTCCAAACCACCAGCATGTAACATCCTGACCAGACACACACCGGGTGGAGAGCGTGTGTGTGTGTTCGTACGGTGTGGATCTTCATCACAACGATGAGGTTAATTATTCAAATTAAAACCAATCAAAATCTGAGAAGAATTTATTGCTCTTTAGACTCGAAACAGAGAATTTCTCGTTTTCAGCGTCCATTAAAAATTAAACCATGGGATTCAATTTAATTAAAAAAAAAAAATCTTTAAAATTTTTTACATTAAATCCAATCGTGTGAAAAAAAAAAGAGTGAATGTTTTTGTTTGAATCTTAACTGTTAAAAAAACCATAATTTTTTCATCAAATGATGAAAAGTCAATTTGAACCATGACCAACCGAGTCGACAAACGAGCCTTGAAAACCTTCGTCAGCTCGTTTGATCCACTTTCAGACCTGAGCTGTAGACCCTCCCCCACGCCGCCCTCCCATTCTTCTACCAAAAAAAAAAACAAGGTAATAAAAGTAGGTCTAAGGTTAAAATAATGTGCTTTTAATTTTACCCTCCATGACTTCTTAGAAGTCACGGAATCCGTCCAGAGATGGCGCTCCCTCCGCGAGCGATGAGGCACAGAAAAAAGAAGGAGGTGAGCGTGTTCGTCACAAAGAGAAACCCAGTGAATCTAACTGAGGATGAGGAGGAGGAGGTTTGAAGGTAGTTTCACTGCAAAAATAATCAGAATAATGCTGCCAGTGTTTTGGCTCCAACGTGAGGTTAAAAGAGGGTTTTTTTTTTTTTCTCTCTGTACATAAAATAAAAAATAGGAAATATAATAAAACCCCTCTGAGGAAGAAAAACATGGAAAAAAACAAGCTTAAACCCACCAGCGTGAGGTCAAATCATCTCCCCTTTAAATAAGAACTAACCAATCAGAACGTCCGGTGATGTGTCGCAGGTAAGACCCAAACAGTGGAATGTGAAACACTAACCTGCATGAACAGATCCACTCAGTGAGTTTGGGTTAAACTAAACCTGGTTTTTAAACAAGAAAATCTGTGATTTAACATTAAACTAAAACAAGAAGAAAAAGCTTGGGTTTTTTATTCTGTGAAATGTCTCTTGAGGGGAGATGGTAAATTTTGACGGGACAGCAGAGACGGGCGAGGTCAAATTTACAAAAAAAATACCATCTTATTTTCAAGTTAAAATACTGTCTGGTTTGAGGGAACCATCTTTATGCGGAGGTGGGTTTGATTTGTTGGGGTTTTTTTTCACATCGAGCAAACGGAGAGGTAACGTCAGACATCGTGAAGGCAGTCGCTACGACATCTGTGTGTGGAGGTGAACGCTACGGAGCAGGATGGGGGTGTCGGTGGAACACACCGAAGGCTAGATTATCCATAAAAATCCTTGTTTTTAGTAGTAATAATAATAAAAAAATCAACTTGTTTAAATATGAATATTAGAAGTCTGCTTTTCTCATGGTGAGCAAATCAAATATAGTCTCTGTGGGAGTTAAAGGGAGGGGCGGGGGCGGGACCCTCCTTTTACTACAACTCCATGTCCTGGGCTTCGTCTTCAGAGAAGTCAGACATGGAACTTTCAGATGAAGAGTCACCGGCTCCCTCTTCCTGTTCCTTTAGGGCCTCTTCTGTTGCATATTTCTGGATGTACTCTGTTAAAAAAAAAAACAAACAAGACTGTCAGGTTTAAAGGGAGTAAATAAGAAAGCACCTCCAAATCTAAGAGCGTGGTCCTCGCCCGGAAACGGGTGGAGTGCTTCCTGCAGGTGAAGGAGAGGATCTACGTTCCTACCCTCACCATGGTAACCAGGATCTACGTTCCTACCCACACCATGGTAACCAGGATCTACGTTCCTACCCTCACCATGGTAACCAGGACCTAAGTTCCTACCCTCACCATGGTAACCAGGATCTACGTTCCTACCCTCACCATGGTAACCAGGACCTAAGTTCCTACCCTCACCATGGTAACCAGGATCTATGTTCCTACCCTCACCATGGTAACCAGGATCTACGTTCCTACCCTCACCATGATTACCAGGACCTACGTTCCTACCCTCACCATGGTAACCAGGATCTATGTTCCTACCCTCACCATGGTAACCAGGATCTATGTTCCTACCCTCACCACGGTAACCAGGATCTATGTTCCTACCCTCACCACGGTAACCAGGATCTATGTTCCTACCCTCACCACGGTAACCAGGATCTATGTTCCTACCCTCACCACGGTAACCAGGATCTATGTTCCTACCCTCACCACGGTAACCAGGATCTATGTTCCTACCCTCACCATGGTAACCAGGATCTATGTTCCTACCCTCACCATGGTAACCAGGATCTATGTTCCTACCCTCACCATGGTAACCAGGATCTATGTTCCTACCCTCACCATGGTAACCAGGATCTATGTTCCTACCCTCACCATGGTAACCAGGACCTACGTTCCTATCCTCACCATGCTAACCAGGAT
The DNA here is from genome assembly GCA_902685375.1 of Neostethus bicornis. Classification (NCBI taxonomy): domain Eukaryota; kingdom Metazoa; phylum Chordata; class Actinopteri; order Atheriniformes; family Phallostethidae; genus Neostethus; species Neostethus bicornis. The sequence continues at coordinate 2,254,502 of LR738562.1, read as the reverse complement.
CTACGTTCCTACCCTCACCATGGTAACCAGGATCTACGTTCCTACCCTCACCATGGTAACCAGGATCTACGTTCCTACCCTCACCATGGTAACCAGGATCTATGTTCCTACCCTCACCATGGTAACCAGGATCTACGTTCTTACCCTCACCATGGTTACCAGGACCTATGTTCCTACCCTCACCATGGTAACCAGGATCTACGTTCCTACCATCACCATGGTAACCAGGATCTACGTTCCTACCTTCACCATGGTAACCAGGATCTACGTTCCTACCTTCACCATGGTAACCAGCTAAGGGTGGTGACTGAAAGAACAAGACTGCTGATACAGTCGGTCGAAACGAGCTTCCTCTTCTGGGTGGATGGGCTCTCACTCGATAGATTGAGGAGCTCTGCCATCTGGGAGGAGCTCGGAGCAGAGCCGTTGCTCCTTCGAGCTGATAGTAGCCAGAGAGGGTGGTTCGGGCATCTGGTCAGGATGCCTCCCGAGCGCCTCGCTGGTGAGGTGTTTCAGCCACGTCCCACCGGGAGGAGATCAAGGGGCAGACCCCAGACCCACTAGAGAGACTATGTCTCACAGCTGGACAGGGAACACCTCGATATTGTTCCGGGTGAGCTGGAGGATGCAGTCAGTGTGAGAGAAGCCTGGGCTTCCCGTCTGAGGCAGTTACCTGGCTCCGGATAAGTGGAAGATGATGGAATAAATAACAGTAAAATTTCAGTAAAATGTCTTTGTGAACCTTTGATTTTCTGCTTGTACTCCTCTGGTCGGTGAAGATACATGGCAGCTGCATCACCATTCAAAGGGTCGATGGGGTTTGGGTACGCCAGCAACTGGGGCAGGAACGACTCAAAGATGTTGGTCAGATCTGAAAAAAAATAATTCAAAAGTTAAATTTGACTCAACAAACATTTAGTGGTTGGTCTATTTTTATTTAATTTAGCCATTTAATCCAGAATATTTAAAGGGCCCATCTCATGCAAAATAACTCTTTTCACATTGTATCCTCTGCACACACACACGTTTACAACATGCATTACACCATAGTTATGAAAATATATTGATTTGGTGGAGCGCAGTCACAGACCCGGAACTATGAAAGGCCGGGTATCGCTCATCCCCCTGCCCGTCCTGAGAAAGTACAAGCTCCGCCCTCTGCTCTCACTGAGCCGCTATTCCTCCGCCCATCTCTGAGCGGGGGGGTGAGGTGGAGGCAGGCGTAAACCCGTGCGTAGCTACAAAAAACGTGTTTCAAGCAAGAAAATAAAAAAGACGCAGAGCAGCGAACCAGCCTGTATATCAGACGTTGAAAGCGAGTTTGTGAGGGTGTAAGGCCGGAGTGGAGGCGGGTGAGGAGGGCGGGCGGGTGGTGAGGAGGGAGGGGGGCGTGTGTGAAGTCTGTCCTGGCTACGTCAAATGCGTCATACTTTAGACATCTGCTCATTGGTTGTTTTGTCTGAGCGTACCAGAAATCCACAGAAAAACGGGCTAAATCAATCTAGAAAACACACACACACACACACACACACACACACACACATATACAAGGCCCAGACATCACTCTTACAAGGTAGAAAACTCTGGAAAGTCCATTTTGCATGAGATGGGCCCTTTAAAGAAATAATTCAGAAAATTGTGTCGAAACCCTGCAATTCCTCTTTAACCCACTGGGTGTCACTGTTGGGACAATGTGTTTATTTTGTTGGATTAAAACGTTTGAAACATTAATTTTTTATTTATTTTTATTAGTGGAAAACAGTTTCATGCTTCCATGTAAAGATGACGTCATATATGATTAAGAAATAAATATAAACTGATAAAAAAAGTCTAATAAAAAAGAATTATCTTCATATTAAACAACTTTCACATCCTCTAAAATAAACCAAACCGTTGGTCTAAATAAACATTAAAAAGTGACACATCTTCAGAGTGAATCATCATGTAGTCATTAGAGGAGGTGGACCAACTAGTGAGTAAATAAAATTAGAGAAGCACACACACACACACACACACACACACACACACACACGTTGGATCTGGTGCAACATCAAACCGTGAACATGTGAGCGTGTATCTGGAGTGGACGGTTAGTAAATCATTTCTGCCCGGGGTGAATGTTTACTGACCTTGCCGGGTTAGACCATTACCTCGTTAGTGTTTACCTTTCCCTCCTCTCTAAGCAGATTAGGGTTAAGAGTGCACCGCCGTCTGACGTGACCACACAGAGGGCGACCTTTTGTTTTTATTTTCTAACGTGTTGATGGTTTTATGTCTAGTTTTTCACACATAAATGATACGATCTTCTGTAGAGGAAGACTCACCGTAAAGAGCTGTCCATGTCTGGTTGATGACGTCTAAGCACACCGTCCCTGACCTGGAAACCCCGGCATAAAGAAGAGTTAGCAGCAGGTATCAAACGAGTGGGACATAAAGGGTCTAAAAAAGTGACCAAAGAATATCAAAAGAATGGAGCTTTTCTAATTTTAACCCGACTTTAAGACTTTATGATTCCATCTAAATGAATGAAAGATGTGTGTTTAACTTTCATACCACGTAAAGGTCAGTCTTAGAGCTTTCTTTGTGATCTCAGTGGGTCCTAATTAGCCTGTGAGAGAATCTAAAGTTCTCATTTATAAAATACAGGGCGTGAGCTCACACGGTCGTTCCGTCTGAACTCGTTACCTGATCAGCAAAACAATCAACATGGCCGTCACTGCTTCTCATGGAATAACAACAATCATCTCAGATTCAATGTTGTTTTTGGCGGCCATCTTTGGTTTTAGTCTTCATCTTTGGAACGAAAATTAATCTAAGTTTTAGTCACATTTTAGTCATTTCTATATATTTTAGTTTTAGACAAAAAACAAAAACAAAACAAAGAACGACTCATTTTCTTACTTTAAAAATCATGTCTTTATGACTAAAAATAATGCAGGTTATTTGTTAAAAAAAAAAAAAAAAGGACAACCTGTCGAGCTTTAAAACAGGAGTTAGGGTCAGTCCTGATCCAAGAAGGACTTCTGACTTACGTAGACATGAATATCGGGTTGATGAACTTTTAGATGCTGCTTAAGATTAAAGGTTTACTTTCCACCTCTTTTGTGTCCTTGAGTGTCTTTTTTTTTTTTGATTTGTCAAGTTTATCTAAATTGATAAAAAAAAATAGAAGCCTGTGTTTTAAATTGTCGAGGATCTATAATTTAAAACACAGGCTTCTATTTTTATAGAAGGCTTATATTTTGGATAATTTACGTCCGTCTCCCACAACAAGGCATTCCGTTTTAATCTCTAATTGGTTAGATAAAGTATGCCCATAGACCATCGCGTCGTCTCCGACCACCAAGCCCCTTTGTTGCTGTTGCCGCCATGGTGTGACTTTCTCCTGGCTGCAGGCGTGTTGCACTAGATTTAAAATTCAGCGCGCTAGATTATGTACGTGTAGCGGCCCGAATGGCTTCCCATAGTGCAGACGGTGTGCACGTGTAGCATCGTGGAGGGCGTGTCGCTGTGAGAGACGGAATGCAGCCGCTATGTTTTTCTTTCCACAGACAAATTACACGCGCATTTGGGAGAAATGTGAAAATGTGAAAGTCTGACGGTTATTTTGTTACATTTTCATCTCGTCAACAGAAACTTGCAAACGTCTCGTCACATTTTAGTCACCATTTTGTTATCGTTGACAAAAACAACTCTGCTCAGATTAAACCCTGACAGACCGGATATGGTACTTCTTGAACCTCTAAAGTGGTTTGATGTTCCGGTTAAATAACCTCAACATTCAGGAGTATTGTTGCTCCTGCGTTAACACCAGCTGGTAACCATGGCAACAAAGATGGAGGATGAATTTTATGTCTTATAAACAAAATTTCACATCATGTTCGGACCAAAATCAACCGCTTTGACTTATTTTACTTAAATAACGCTGAGTATTCGTCACTTTTCTACTGCTGGGAAGTCGAGGAGCAGCGTTCTGTGGCCGTCACCATGGAAACAAACACCAACACACCAACAGATAATCTGTTGGTTTTTTTTATATGAAAATAAACAAACCAAACAACTTGTGACTTAAACAGTAAAAAAATAATAGATTTAATTTATTACAAATTTTACACCTGATGAATTTAGTTTTGATTTCTGAACCGCTGGACCTATCACAGAGGGTTTCAGATGAGAGGCAGGAGACACCCTGAACACGTCACCAGTCTGTCGTAAGGTCACACACACAGAAAACCATCCACACACACTCATTCCTTGGGAATTATCGGTATTCTTAACGGTATCGGTGGAGGACGGGTGTGTATTATGCACACCAAATAAAAGTGTTGTTTTATCAAAATAAAAGCATAAAATTTTAATAAAAACAAATACAGATAACATGATGTAAAAATAATTAAATGTAAACATTATGAAAGTTTATTTTGTCTCATTATTTTTTATAAATTACTGACATTTAATGTAAAACTAATTAAAACACAAGATATTACAAAAAGTCTAAGACTTTTTTTTTTAAGTATCTTGTTTAAAATTTGAACAAAATGATCTGTTTAAATATTTAATTTCTAAATGAGATTTCAAAATAAAAGGTTTGGTTTTGTTGCTTCTGTTTATTTTGTTTCACTTCCTCGTTTTATTTTTACTACAAAAAAAAAAGGTATCAATAAGATACCGGATCATTGAGATATCGGATGGACGAGATACCGGACGGGCGAGATACCGGACGGACGAGATGCCGGACGGACGAGATACCGGACGGACGAGATGCCGGACGGACGAGATGCCGGACGGACGAGATGCCGGACGGGCGAGATGCCGGACGGGCGAGATGCCGGACGGACAAGATACCGGGCGGACGAGATACCGGACGGACGAGATACCGGACGGACGAGATACCGGATCGATGAGTGGTATCAATAAGAACTGGTATTAATAACCATCTCTACTTGTATCATCGTTGGGACAGCTGGTATGTTCACATCAGGTACACGGTTACAGACAGAAGGAGAATTTTGTGCCAAATTTCTTCTCCATCTGTCTCTGGAGCTCTTCCCGTTGGGTTTAGAAAAAAGAAAGAGAGGAGTGTGTGTCTGGCTGCATCGGCCTCATAAAGCTGGTGTGGTTTCTGAATGAGGGCAGAAAGGAATCCCAGAATATTTTAAAACAGACCGTGTGCTTGTTTTACATGAGAGGTTCTTTACAAAGCGTTTTTGCAGAAGTCCCATCCACCAATGAACAACACCCGCCATGACAGTTGGGGTAAAACAAACCGTTTAAAACATGAGAAAGCAGCTGGTAAATTATGCGTCTTCCGTGTGTTACCACCTAGTGTTATGTATCAGTATGAAGAGGAATTACCACCAGGAATACACCCCTGTACTGCTTGGTCACGCTTTGTTTTGCGGCTCACACACATAAGCTGTCTCATGACCAAAGTTTCCGGATGTCCGACTTCTTCCATACGTTCACCAAAAACAATACTGGCAGTACACCATGCAGATCGCTACTAGTGGCTTTCAGATGCACAGCTGCAGCAGCAAGAGATGCCACGTGCTTAGCCTCAGTATACCTAATCATGTTCATGGAATGCACTAGATCAGCGGTGGGCAAACTTTTTGGTTCGTGGGCCACATTGAGTTCTAACATTTGACCAGGGGGCTAGAACAGGATCAGATGGATGGCATGCTTTGGTAACCTCTAGATTAGACCGATAGAATGACGCTACATTTTAAACAAGAGCTAAATGTTACATCAAGAGCATTAAATTTCAAATCTAGCGGCGCTAGGTTTGAAATTTAAGCGCTTGATGTAACATTTTTTTTGTTTTAACATCTAACACGCTTGTTTACGTGCGTGTATTGGCTCGATTGCTTTCCATATCTGTGCACACTCTTTATTTTGACAGCGCGAACACACACACATTTTAAAAGGAGCAGTGTTGTTGTTTCTTTGGCGCCATTTAGTGACAAAACATCAGAATTACAGGAAAAATAAAACATTAACAAGGTTTATTTATTCAATTTTTTTAAGTTCGGCAGGCCGGATTGAAATGTTTAATGGGTCACATGTGGCCCGCGGGCCGTAGTTTAACCACCCCCACGTTGGAGTGTTCATAATGAGGGAGTTTTATTAGCCTTGGGGGGTGAGTGTGAATTAGGTCCTAACTGCGGGTACATGTCTGGTTTGTAAGAAACCAACTTACGCTTCGTCGATGTTGGGATGAAAAATCTTGTTCATGAATCCTGAAAAAAAAAAGAATAAATGAACACGAGGGGTGTAAAATAAAAAGCTTGAGAGAAGCCGGTGAAGAATGTTCTTACCTATTGATGGTGATTTGAAAGGATATTTATCGGGAAGATCTACTCGTACTTTCCACACACCTCCTTCATATGGTGCTGCGCACGAACATGGTACAAAAAAACTGATCAGAGCACACAAGACACTTTTATTCCACCCTACATCCTTCCACCCAGAGTCGCAGCTTCAATTTTTTTTCTCTGCACTCGAAGTTTTGCTCCTCGTTCTGTTTCGTCGTCTTCCGCTCATCCGGGGCCGGGTCGCGGGGCAACAGCCTCGGACGGGAAGCCCAGGCTTCTCTCACCCCGGCTGCATCCTCCAGCTCACCCAAAAGGATCCCGAGTCGTTCCCCGCCCAGCTGTGAGACATAGTCTCCAGTGGGTCCGGGGTCTGCCTCTTGATCTCCTCCCGGTGGGACGTGCCCAAAACACCTCACCAGCGAGGCGCTCGGGGGGCATCCTGACCAGATGCCTACAACCCCATCTAGCTCCTCTCGACCTGGAGGAGGAGCGGCTCGACACCGAGCTCCTCCTGGATGGCTGATCTCCTCACCCAATCTCTGAGTGAGAGCCCAGACACCCTGCGGAGGAAGCTCATTTCGGCCGCTTGTGTCCGCAATCTCATTCTTTCGGTCACCACCCACAGCTGGTGACCATGGTGAGGGTAGGAACGTAGATCCTGGTTACCATGGTGAGGGTAGGAACGTAGATCCTGGTTACCACGGTGAGGGTAGGAACATAGACCCTGGTTACCATGGTGAGGGTAGGAACGTAGACCCTGGTTACCATGGTGAGGGTAGAAACGTAGATCGACTTGTAAATCGAGAGCTTTACTTTACTTTTCGGCTCAGCTCAGCTCTTTCTTTACCACGACGGACCGATGCAGCGTCCTAGTTATTGCTGACGCCACACCTGTTCTTTTACCCATGTTTTGCTCCTCGTTTTTCAGATAATGTATTTCAGCCTCGGAGCCATTCTTTTTTTTTTTTTTTATTACTTCTAATAATTCACTGACATCAAAGAGGAGACGCTCCGAGAGGGTGTGCTGCTCTCCCAGAATAGACGTGTGTAACAGGAGCCACATGTGCTGAAAGTGAGCTGCAGCACAGGCGTAAATAAAACACTAACACCTTATTAACGGAGGGTTGGAAACCTTCTGAAATGAGATTTTATCTTTGCATTGACGGGATTTATGGATCTTAAATGTAGTCAAACAGCTGCAGATCTGATGTTTGAGCTTCGTTTAGAACTCAGACATGCTCGCTGTGAAAACAAAATCTTAAAGATGACAAAAAAAAACGAGCACTTACTTCCTTGTGGTCCAAAAAACTTCACTACAAATTCATTTAGTCCGCTGAGGATGGTGACTTCATGTTTGCTCTCGATGCTGGAGGACTGTTAAGGCAAAGAGTTTAAACCCAAGAAACACAGATCCATTCCAGACAAGGTCAAACAGGTAGAATCTGAATGGACACCATTTTATTTCCATCATGTTTTAAGCAGTAAAAACTAAAAATAATCTGACCCGCTTCATTTATTACGGAACACTTCACCCTGTGAAATACAAGCTGGTTCAGATTGTGAGGCATGAACGGTCCCTCGTTCTGTTCAACGGTCACTAAAGCAGGTCACGTCTCATCTTTATGGAAAACAAACATCAAACCAAACCTGGTAACCAATCTTCAACGGTACCAACTTTAACATCTGGAATAAAAAACACTGATTCTGTGAAGAAAAATAACAACTTAAAGACTTTAAAAATCAGGATTCAGAATGTTTTCTAATTATTGTTAAAACCCATTAAAAAACATTCAAAGGCAAAGTTAGATGAGCTTTATTTTGAAAGTTCCACTGATTTAAGATCAGAATCTTTACTGAAGTATTTAACCAATAGCATTTGAGCTTCTTGTTACCGGGTCGAAAAGTAAAAGAAATCAGCCTGGAGGCCTTCAGAACTGGACCAGACTGACAGAAGCCATCCAACCAATCCCACACACCATCCAGACCAGACAACGTGGGTGAAGTGTCTTGCAGTGACACAGTGACTATTTAATCTCAACGTCCGTTCCACTGGAGTACCAGGGGTTCCAGCGGTCTCCCATCCAAGTACAGTATGCTTAGCTTCTGAAGTCTGCCCGGGGCGGCGCCTTCTAACGTTCAACTGTTGCTTTTTTCAAAGATGGACGTCTTTTTTTAAATCGCAGAAAGAGGAAACTTGTTTTCTGACCTCAGGATTTTTAATTCCAGCTGTATTCGTACCGGATTTCTGAATTTTATGACCATTAAATAGTTTTTTTTTAAAGAGAGGAGGGGCATGGCTCAGTGGTAAAAACTGCCATCTTTGGACTGAAGAGTTGCCGGTTCGAATTCTGCTGAGTTCATGCCTGAAGAAGACACCTAACCCCCCGGTTGCTCCCATCAATGGCTGCCTGCTGCGGTGCGATGCAGCACAAGAATTTACCCATAAAGGTACTAATACAGCCAGACAGTCAGTCACCTTCTTAACCGTCCTTCCCTTAAAGAGGTCGCAGGGGAGCTGGAGCCTATCCTGGGTGAGGGCAGGATGAGGGCAGGGTACAACCCGAACAGGTCACCAGTCTTTCACAGGGCCACACACACACACACACACACACACACACACACACACACACACACACACACACACACACACACACACACACACACACACACACACACACACACACACACACACACACACACACACACACACACACACACACACTCATTCATAGGGGCAATCGTGTAGCGGCCAAGCAACCTAACATGCATATTTTTGGAAGGTGGGAGGAAACTAGAGAAAACCCACACATACACGAGGAGAACGTGCAAACTACACAAAGAAAGACTGATGTTTCAAAGCCTCGAACCCCTGACCTTCTTGCTGTGAGGCCACTGTTGCGCCACCGTGCCACCCTGGGATTAATACAGTCAGTCAGTCATCTTCTTATCCATCTTTCCCTCACAGGGTTTTGGGGGGTACCGGAGCCCATCCTGGCTGATTCAAGCCGAGGGGCAGGGTACACCCTGAACAAGTCGCCAGCCTGTCGTGGGGCCACACACATACACACACACACACACACACACACACACACACACACACACACACACACACACTCATTCCTAGGGGCAATCTGGCACCGGCCAATCAACCTAGCATGCATGTTTTTGGAGGGGGGGAAGGAAACCGG